>OX291554.1:4207500-4692500 GCA_946406115.1 Apoda limacodes
ATTCTCTAGACGGCAAAATAGAGGATAAAAATGTGTATGAGAATTCCGATGTTATTGTATGTAAAACAGTAAACAGTCAAGAGCTGTTTTTTTAAAAAAAATTACGCTGACGAAGTTGCGGGAATAAGCTAGTAGTAGATAAAATATAAGTTATGTGCAGCGAATCAATTAATTTTTACAAAAGTTTGGTTATTACTTAGTACCTACATTTTGAATAGCTAAACCAGTTCAATTATCCATTTTTCTCAGTGTAAGCAGACGGACAACAAAGTGATCGTATAGAGGTTACTTTTTTCCTTCTGAGGTACGGAACACGAAGAAGGCAAAGATAGAGAGTGGGCTAAGAAAAAAGGCAGTTCTGATGTGCAAGAAATAAAAAAATAAATAAAATAAAAAAAAAGTCATAAGAAACTTACAAAAAGAAAAGAAATCCCACCAAAAACATGTTCATGTAAAATGTTGCCAAAACGAGACCATACAGCTCGCACTATCAAATAATTATCAGGTCTTATGTAGAGCCAAGCTTCTCACTCTACAGGTCCTGACTCTACAAGCCCTAACTTCAAAAACTCTACACTTTAGTCAAAATATGTAGCTTGGCCGTTCTTGTAGTAATGAAACGGCAAACGGCACATGAAAATGTTTTTGGTGTGATATTAATTTCAACTTAATACCTGCACGCGTTCTTGAGTACAAGGGTCTTGACAGGCAGACAGTCGAACAATAAAGTGATTCTATAAGGGTTACTTTTTAATCTGATCTAAATTTTCTATAAACGGCGGTGGGGGAGACCGCATGGAGGTTTAAAGTAAATTTTTCCAACAAGCCAGCACATGCACATGCATGACACTCAATTTCTACGCGCTTTTTATACCATGCTAGGCTATCCTAGACGTTGCAATTAGCAAATGATACAGAATAAGTAATAGGTCTATCTAACATAAGGCTCGCGCTCGGCGCTCGGCGCTCCGCTCCCGCGTCCCGGGTTACTTAGGCTAGCCGCAAATTGCGAGAAATGTCCGATAGAAAAATTCTCGCGCGCGCCGCCGGACCGACCGACCCCGCACACTGATTCGATGATTTGGCGTCCAGTTGTGTCTCACTATTACGCCACGACATACGTCTCTGTCTTTCTACGCACGCACAACGGAATGAATAACTACAGGTTAATGTTACTGGCACTATTGTTTTTGTTCAATTATTTTTGCACATGTATGTGGTAATTGAATATATTGATCTGGCAATAATGATTTAACTAAAAATAAATTTTAATATTTAACAACTTTTTCTGTTCTGTCAAGACATTGTGACTATGCACATTTTGTATATCTCCAAAATTAATATAAAATTTATAATTACAACGTATATCAAAAAACCAACATGTTTCATTTAACATGTTGAATGGTCCTTCGAAAATAATTGAAGGCAGGGACTTATTTACTTTTCCGGAATCTCTTTTCGGCGCGTTGTTGCAAAAGTGGAGTTGGAGTTTTTGAAGTGAAAACTTCTTTAGCGGCGTTGTGCACTTTTTTGGTATGGGTAAAAAATGATAAACTCGCGTCAGGTCACGTGTCCTAATCGTGAAAATGCGTAAGACGGATGGAGAGTAGGCAGCTGGCGCGGCGAAGGAGAGGGAGTATCCCCCACTCTTTCTACGGCGCGGCGAAAATGTATGCCTGCGCCTGCTGTTTCGTTTAGGCGGCGCAGAGCGCTTGCGTGAATGGTCGTGTGTAACATAAACATGTTACAGCGTGCTACGCGCATCCATGGATGGTGAAAGCTGATGGCTCGACCGTCTGTGTAGTGGCCATACTGCTGTGTATTCGTAAAATTCGTGTATATAAAGTGTTTAAAATATGGAAATTGAACAAAATGCATCTTTGTCTTTGTAAAATACGGAAACCGTAATGCCACGCCTATTATAATTTTTATTTTTAGTATTCGCGATTATGAGTAGTACAAGGAGGTTGGATATGAAATTTTAATTCTATGACAGATTGCGATGTCAAATATACTACGTCAAAAAAGTAAATAAACAAACATTATTATTTCTTGACAATGTCAAAGACATGTCTTGTGACATATTTGAGTGTTAGGCGCGAATCGTGTGTAAAGGTTTTCACTTCTGCCGGCACTCCCGGAGTGCAACTCGTTCTTTTTTTTTTGGGAAGGTCTTCAACAGTGAGGGTAACTACTGTGTGGTTGGCTACCGGGTGGAAGAATCAAATAAAGCTGTCTGGCTTCACGAGAAAAAAAAACACGGACTTTGCCCCTTCGTATCACCTCGTTCACACGATGGTATTAGTCTTGTAGTAATATAACCTACAATGTCGGACGACGATCTGAAGCGCCTGCACAACAAGCGAGGTAACTTGAAAGGAACAATAACCCGGATAGAAAGTTATGTTAATGATCCGGTCAGTTTGGCGTCGGCAGGTATAGATATGCTGCAAGCCCTCAAAGACAAGTTGATAAGCACTCTCAAATGAAGACATAGACTTAGATATATTGGCGTTAGACAGCAAAGACAACGAAAATGTATCTGTAGTAGAAGAAAAATACTTCAAAGTGTTGTCTAAATTAAATCAGTGTATAAAGGGTTTAAAAATAGAAGAAGTGTCCCGCAATATGAATATGTCTACTTCCAAGCTTCCGAATATTGAGATCCCAAACTTTAATGGCAAGGATTTTACCAAATTTAAACCGTTCATGGATATTTTTACTGCATTAATAGATAACAATAAGTCTCTGTCCAATGTGCAATGATTTTTTTATTTAAGAAAATATTTAACTGAAGATGCCTTAGCGGTAGTTGTAAATTTGCCTATAGTAAATGAATCATACGCTGAGGCTTTGATATTACTTAAAAAGCGATTTGATAACAAGGCACGTCTAATTTCCAAACATATCAATATTTTATTAGATTTACCTTGCATACAGAAAGGAACTGCAGCTGCCATAAGGTTGCTCGTTTCTGAAGTTCAACAGCAACTATATGCGTTGAAAAATTTAGGGCAACCTGTAGAAAGTTGTGATATGCTATTGATATATCTCCTTACCAAAAAACTTGACACATTTACAAACAGGGCTTACCACCTTGATAGAATAGACATTGAAAAAATTCCTACTATGTCAGAGTTCATTGCATATTTGGAAAAAAAGGCTATAGCTATGGAGGATAGCTCTCCATCTAAGAGTACTTCCTATGAAAGTACTCAGAAGTGTTATAACTAAAATGTTAAAGCAAGCAATGTTGTGTTTAAGGGTAAAATAAAGGGCCTATGTACCTTTTGTGAAACACAGAGCCATCCCATTTTCATGTGTCCTAAGTTTAAATTGGCCCCAGTTGAAGGTAGAATAAATTATATTAAAGATACCAATCGTTGTCATATTTGCCTAAACCTACACACTGATAAATGTAAATTTAACTTTAAGTGGAAGTTCTGTAAAAAGGCTCACAACTCACTTTTGCACGAAGAAAAGTCTGATGAGGAGGTGGCATTGTGCTCAAACCAATGTAGTCATGATAAAGTTCTACTTCCTCCAGTGCAGGTTAAGCTTATTGATAAATATGGATGTGTAGAGTATGTTAAGGCGCTTCTTGACGGAGGTAGTCAAGGGTTTTTTATTAAACAATCCTTAGTTAGGAAGTTAAAGCTGAATGTTAATACTAATAAACAAACTACTATAATAGGAATTGGCAATAAACAATCTCAATTAAATGAAACTGTTGAAATTTCAGTTTATTCATGTACTCATGACTTAAAGTTGAATGTATATTGTCATGTTGTTGAGAATATCACATCACAGCTGCCACAACAATACATTGGCATTGCTAGGTTTGAGATTCCACAAAACTTAAAGCTTTCTGATGTAAATTTTACTATTCCCTCTGAGATTTCAATTTTACTGGGTGCCGATATATATTTTAAAAGTCTATTAGATGGTTGTATACAGTTAAAAAGTGGCAAAGTACTACAAAATACACTATTTGGTTATATTGCAGCTGGGACCATTAAATGTAAAAAATTAATTGACGATAATGTAGATATTGCCTCAACCAACTTTGCACAGTGTGAGAGTAATAGAAAGTTAACCCACATTATGGGTCAGTTTTGGCTGTCTGAGAAAATGCCTAAAAAGCCATTGAAAGCTTCTTCTGAATTTAAAAAGGCTGAAGAATATTTTAAAGGTTCTATAGTATTAAAAGAAAATAGATTTTCAGTTGACATGCCTCTATCCAAACCCATTGGTAGGAGTTGGAAATAGGAGATAGCTTTTCAGCTGCCCTTCAGCGTTTTTCATCTTTAGAAAATAAATTTAAAGTAAATCATGAGTATTATGAAAAATACAAAAAATTTATAAATGAATATTTGCAGTTAGGACATGCAAAAATAGTTGACATAAACAGCTATGCTGTTTATAATTCTTCTTTCTGTCCCACCACGCTGTGCTCAATGAGGCTAGCAAAACTACCACATTGCGTGTTGTTTTTATTGGTAGTATGAAATCAAAGTTAGGGATTTCTTTAAATGATGTCTTATTAAATGGAGCAGTCATACAAAACGAGCTGTTTGACACACTAACCTTATTTCGAACTTATATTTTTGTTTTAATTAGTGACATTAGGATGATGTTTCGTCAGATTTTCATAAACGAACATCACAGAATCCTGCAGAATATATTATGGAGGGATGACCCTTCTAAACCAATACTTTGTTTGCAGCTTCAAACTGTGACATATGGTCTAAAATGTTCTACGTTTCTAAGTGCCCGATGTCTGTTGGAACTAGCAATGAGGTTCCAGGATTTACTCTTGCAGCCCAGGCTATTAAATGGAATATGTATGTGGATGATATACTCTGTGGGACCAACGAGCCTGGGTCTCTACAGAAACTTAAAAATCAGCTTATTGGGTTGTTTAAAGAAGGTGGTTTTACTTTACATAAATGGTGCTCAAACTACAATAATGTCCTAAGTGATATACCTATAAATCAGAGATATTTCGATCAGGTTGATTTAAATAAGGAAAATGTCATTAAAACATTAGGCTTAAAGTATGACATACTTACAGATAAATTCATGTTCTCTTGCCCTCCTTTTGATGAATCTGACTTGTGTACAAAAAGGAAAATATTGAGCTTTATTGGACGCATGTTTGATCCTCTAGGACTAATAGGTCCCATCATTATGTTATTTAAGATGTATATGCAAAAGTTGTATGCATTAAAGTTAGGTTCACCAATTTAAATTCTCATGATGTAGAAGAGTTTCAAAAACTTTTAATTAGGTTTAAAAACATGCAACCTATTGAGGTCCCTCAATACGTTACCACAGCTGAGATATGTTCAGTTGAACTTGTAGGATATGCCGATGCATCTTTAAAAGGGTTTGGGTGCTGCCTGTATCTCATAACAATATCTCATAATGGCACAGTCAAAATGGAACTCCTTTGTGCAAAATCTCGTGTTTCTCCATTAAGTAGATCTCACACAATCCCACAACTTGAATTGAATAGTGCTCTGCTTCTTGCTCAATTAGCAAATAGGGTAAGAAAAACATTAAAAATATGTTACCCTAACCTTAAGGTATTTTTGAACTCTGATTCTCAAATTGCTTTACATTGTATCAATACCACCTCTTTAAGCGGAATAACTATGTTTCTAAAAGGGTAAAGCAAATACAGAATTTGACCACAAACTGTATGTGGGCATTTGTGAGAACGCTGGACAACCCCGCTGATATTTTATCTCGAGGTGTTGAACCTGACATATAACAAGGTTGTACTCTTTGGTGGCATGGTCCACAATACCTTTCAAAGTTAGAGTATCAGCATCAACCTTTTCAATAAAAAGAAAAGTTTACTGGTGATGAGGTTCCGTCCAAAGATAGCATTACTACTGAGCAAGTTGCAATTTTTATAAGATTGAGGACGCCTTTAATATTTTTGACAGATACTCAGATTTAAATAAATTGCAGACCCAAATTGCTTTAATTTCACGCTTTAAACATAATGCTAAAAAGGACAGTATTAAAAATGTTGGGCCTTTATCTCCCCAAGAATATTCTGAAGCTTTAAAAGTCATCCTTTGATACAACTAATCAATCTTCTTCTCAAAAGAAATAGCATCTCTTTTAAATTACAAACCTTGTAAATCTCCTACAAGCGGCCTGCATCCCTTTATAGATCACGATGGTATCTTGAGAGTTGGGGGCAGATTGAGCAATGCACGCAATCTTCTTTACGATAAGATGCATTCATCATTTTACCAAAATTAAAAGAGCATTTAAGGCTCTTACATGCTGGTGCAAAATTAGTACTATCTTCTCTATCTCAAAAATACTGGATAGTTAGTGGGTTGCGAGAAGTCAAAAAAGTGTTGCGTTCATGTGTAAAATGTTTTCGCATAAAAGCTGAACGGGCTAAACAGCTGATGGGTTCACTGCCTTCAGAAAGAGTGACTGCAAATAGGCCTTTCCAAGTAGTGGGCGTAGATTTTTGTGGCCCATTCAATTTAAAGGTGGCTAGAATAAGGAAGCCTATGGTATGTAAAGCATATATAGCTGTTTATGTCTGTTTCTCAACAAAAGCTATTCACCTGGAACTAGTGAGTAACCTTACTACTAACGCTTTTTTAGCCTGTATTAAAAGGTTTATATCTAGGCGTGGCCTTCCTAATAACATTTATTGTGATAATGCCAAAACATTCAAAGGTGCAGATAACCAACTAAAAGAATTGTATAAACTGCAAGCCTCTCCCAGTCACAGAGATACTATTTACAATTTTTGTTCGAAAAATTATGTTCAATGTAAATACATTCCAAGTTATTCTCCTGAATTCTTAGGACTGTAGGAGGCTGGAGTGAAAAACCTGAAGTATCACTTCAAAAGGATTGTTGGTGATATTTCACTTACATTTGAAGAACTGTGATTTCACAGATAGAGGCAGTGTTAAATTCTAGGCCATTGTGCCAAATGTCATCAGATGTTCCAGATCTAAACTATTTATCTCCTGGTAATTTTTTAATTGGTACTCAAATGACCACTTATCCTGAATTAAATTACACCAATATTAATACTAATAACAAGATTTTTGGAATGTCTGGCATAAGGATTATTTGACAGAATTACAAAACCGTGCTAAGTGGAAACATGATAATGTTAATCCTAGTCATTGTTAAAATGAGCAATGTACCACCTATGAAATGGCCAATGGGACGTATAGTTAAGGTTGTTCCTGGGCTTGATGGTAAAATCAGGGTAGCACATGTAAAGATGGCTGATTAGGTTTAAACTCGTTCCTATAGAACTTTGTGCCCCTTACCTATTTCTGAATAATATTTACTATTTTGACCTTTTTCTTAAAACATCTAGTTGGTTTACCTTAAATTTTACTCTTAGTATATATTCTAAAAAAACATATGCCTGATATATGATCTGTTATATGAAACATGCCTGAATATGAAATTGTTCTCTTTGATCAATTAAACCAAAACTATTCTAATTTAAAACTACTGAGTAGGTAAGCATATCCTCATACCTGCTAAAAAAATTAAATTAACTTATTCTTTTTTTATAAAAATATATATGGTAAATTTAATTTCTAGTGCATATAATGCATTTATAAGCATACTAACTTGTTTGTAAATTAATAATGTTACTTATTTTAAAATAGAGATTAAATAACTAGAGTTAGTGTTAATTGCTAGTTATCTTAAGGCTTAGTAATGTAAGATAAACTATTGTTGCTGCCGGCCAACTATGTTCAATTATTATTGCACATGTATGTGGTAATTGAATATATTGATCTGGCAATACTGATTTAACTAAAAATAAGTTTTAATATTTGGCAACTTTTTCTGTTCTGTCAAGACATTGTGACTATGCACATTTTGTAAATCTCCAAAATTAATATAAAATTTATAATTACAACGTATATCAAAAAACCAACATGTTTCATTTAACAGGTTTTATTCTACAAATGATTATAAATGTGAAAATTATTAGGATTGTTTTTTTTGTCACTCAATCACACCGCAATGGAGCATTGGATTGGGCTGAAATTTGGCACAAAGATAGTACTGTACCTACTATAACTATATTATAACTATTTTTTGAAATAATACTCAGTGCCGTCTGATCCCAAAGTAAGCAAAGCTTGTATTGTGGATACCAAACGACGGATACCAATACATATATATACTTTGATTTTTTTAAATACATTCTATACATAGAAAACACCCAGTCTCAAAACAAACACAAATAATAAATATTTCTCTTGTGCAGGAATCGAACCCACGCCTCTCGATTCAGCAGTCGGCTTACTGAGCTACGGAGCCAAAATATTATACATGAAAAAGATTGTTTGTTTGTCCGTTACTCAATCACGCCACAACGGAGCATCCTACTGAGCTTAAAGGCACAAAGATAGTTGAAGATACGAAGAAGAGCATTTGCACTTTGTTCTGATATTTAAAAACAAAATTCTCATTATTGAGATTCCTAATGCATGGATATTTTTCTATTTGGATTATAAGGTCTTGTATTTCGCTCATCTTGCAACACGAAATACTTGTACAGCGTACGGCGACGTCCACCAAACTGATACGAATTTCCGACAGTCTGCGGGGTCTAGTAGAAAATTTATGGTCTCTCAGGAAAAAAATCTCGCGTCCGGTGGAGGTGCGATCCGGCGCGCATCGGAACCGAGCGGCGAACGCGAGAAATTTCTCACAGTTTACGGGGTCTAGTACAAAGTGTATGCACAGTCTTCCGTATTCGTTCGTATCACTGTCTTCCAGCGCAAATAATTTCAAATTTTTCTATCGAAAATTCCTCGTAATAAGCGCCCGGCCTTACTGTTCTACATTCTAGTAATTGTTTTCCTTAAGCAGGCCTTAAATTTTACGTACGGAGCCCTATATTACTGAGCCTACGCTGTCTGACTGTCTGTTCCACAATTAAAGGGCTTTATCTTTTAAACCGAAGTAGGTAGAAGCCTGAAATTTTATATAGACACCAACTTCAAACTGTAATTCAGATCAGATTTTTTAAAATAATAATTTTTACCTTTTACGAGTAAGAGTGCTTCCGCACTGCGATTGTTGACGGCTGAATTTTTAACCGCCTTTAAGCATGCGCTTCTGCACTGCTGATTTTTAGAAGCGGAAATTTTACTTATTTCGACGCGGATTTCCGACAGTTCCTAGATTACACTTGTGCCGCCGCACTGTGCCGCAATGCAAGGTGCATCCTCTTACAGACCAACGATTTCTTTTATAAACTTTACAGTAATCTTAGAGAACATTTAAACAAGTGTTTTAATTGGGTATTTTAGAATGTCCGATAATGATGACAGTGTCGGCGAGCTCATGATACGTGTCGCTCCAGCGGTATCTCTGCTGACAATGGCGATAAAAAAAACCGCGCGCGGAAAGCCGCAGTGCGAACGCTTTGATGTAATTCCCGACACCACATTTAAGACGTGGTCAAAATGTAGCGTTTTTAAATTCCATGGCGGAAAAAAAAAAATTAGCAGTGTAAACGCTTCTATATTATTTCATACATCACAGTTTTTGAGAAATAAAAACCGCTCACTAAAAAACGCAGTCAGAAGCATCTTTTTAAAGACGGTTGTTGTTTTGTTATAAGTTTTATCCTTTTGAGTACGGAACCCTAAAAGTATGCATTAACTTGAGAACCTCATCCTTTTCATTTTCGTCGGTTGGAAATAAAAACTTTCCTGTAATAAACACACTATATAACAGATATAGCAAGCTTATTACATGGTCGCAGGCCCTGGCCAATGGCAATAAATACCACAACATGTCGAACGTTGTGTAATTGATGAAAGACTGTGGCAGCTCAATGTGGCTCAATTGTATAAATTATTCATTTAGGTGCCATGATTTCATTACTTCGTACAACCACTATTAATGAGAACATGAGAAAATATTAATAACTAGCTCATAATCGCGGGTTCGCCCTTGCAAAGTTCGGTTAAAATCGTGGGATATCTACAGAAATTCCTTGATGGAGTGGAAAAAAGTATTTAATGTTATTTTCTGCTTATCCAGCTATTCCTGTGCCAAAACATCAATCAAAATAAAAAAAATAATAAAAAAATCTTTGACTTGAACCCAACGTTGCACAACACCGTTGCGACGTGAAGAATTATTGCCCCGCGGGTTCACCCGTGGGTAAATTATTGTCCCGCGGCTTCACCCGTGGTTAAATCTTTTCTAATGTTATCTCAAGATTGGTTAATAGGGATAATACATGTATTTTTTATATTTCTTAAATCAAATGCCAACATTACGTTATAGCGATAAAAATATATGGCTAAGGAAATTAACAATATTTTGTGTACAAATAAACATATAAAATATTAGCGACGCCATTAGGACGCGCTTACCAAAATAACCATATTTAGTTTTATACTTTTATATTTTGTAATTGTAACTAAGTAAACCATGGTAAAAGACCACAAACCATTGTATAAGTTTTTTTTATACCACTAAGGTGGTAACAAGCTTACGGTCCGCCTGATGGTAAGCGGTTACCGTAGCCTATGGCCGCTTGCAACACCTGGTACATTACTCGCGAGTTGCCGACCCTTCAGAAATCTAATAAAATTATTTCTTGAAAACCCCATACTGTAGTCCTTAGAACAAAACCTTGGCAGGGTCATTCCACAACCCAAGCGTTCGCGGAATTAAGTTTCGCTGAAACCGCTCTGTACGTGACCATTTTTATCTAAAAGTAAGAAAAGAAATAAGAATTCTATAAGAAATGCACCTGTTAATGTGTTGTTCGTTTTGAGGATTTCAATTTTGTTTATATTAAAAAATTATGATATGATAATATTGTTTTAGGTATAATTTCATTGCACTAAAGATTGTGGAAAAAGTATCTTGATTTATATATGCATACTGGGCGCTTATGTTTATAAATAACAGACAAACAGACTTTCGCATTGAATAAAAACGATTTTTGATGTTTCAGTACCAAAATCAAAGCAAAACAGAACTCTCAAAGGATAACTTTGTTATTTGTTTGTCTGTCTGTCACGAATTATACACACAACCATTTTTCTCAGTAAGCCGCTTCACACACATACGCATACTTATGACGTTAAAGCTTGTTTCGTCCTGCAGCGTCAAAAGCTGTTTGAAGATCTTCATTAACTCCCTAAAATACTTATTGCTATAAATCTGCTACATCAGAGTTGCTTATATATCATATGGTTGTTGTTCAACTTTATTAACGTTATTGGTTCTGCAACGGTAACTCCGTTAATTAATAGTGTAGTAACACCAAACACTACATGCGTTGTATAACTCTTACATACAGCTTACGCCTGTAATAAGAAATACAATGATAGGTTAAATAGTTATAGCAGTTTTGGACGATCCTGATTTAAAGGTTATGGTTTAAGATAAACAAATGGTAATTCTTTAATGACACCATTTAATGTTTCTAGCGCTTAAAGTTTGTGTCTATAATGTAACCTTACATCATGAAAACATTTAACAAACTGAGCTTAACTTTTGGGTTTCACTACTTTGTGAAGAACCCCTAATCTTAAGGTATATAGATAGACGCAGCTCCGCTGCTGGTTGGTGTCTTCGCTAAGTGCGTAGTTCCTCTCGTAGTAAAATCGAAGATATGAAGGTGTTATTACACTATATAACTCTCTTATAAATCATACGCTAACTCTTTGATATTTAATAATTTATAAAAAATTAAGTAGCGAGTGAAGTATTTTAATTTGTAATATGTAGTTTGTAAATAGCTTTAGACCAACCTTTTGCGTGTTTATGTCAAAATTATTGTAAAATTCTATATCCATACAAGCATGGAATGCCATACTTATTTACGTCAACAGATTTTTAAAAGAATAACAGATTGAAAATATTGGAGGAGTCTTTTTGTGATTTTCGGAAAGTCAGATATAAAACGAAAATTGCAAATTTTAAATAAAATTGATAGAGAATAATTATTTTATTTGTGAAACATTTTCGGCGTGGGACCAATAATAAGAAGAGACAATCTGAAATAGATTTTATCATATCAGAGGAAAATAAGAGGTTTTGATCTCACTATATATTTATCTCCGGTTTGTGAGTTCTACCTTAAACCACACAGGAGGTACCAAAGCTCTGATTTTCTTATTAGGGACCACTGAGATTTTGATTTTTGCGGATCGGCCATTTTCACCTTATTGATTTCTTTTACTACTTGATTAATCGGGAAAAAATATGGAGAGGGCATAGATTGCCGTATACTACTGATTTCTTACATCATATAACGATTTGCCCATATTGGCGATAATACAGTCGACTGGAAAAAAAAATTACAACACGGTCGTCAAAAAAAAAGAAAAGACGGCAAAATGCATAATTTTCTAAACGAAAAAGTGCAATGGTGTATGGCATTTTAGAGTTGCAGATTGTTTAAAATTGTGAGGTGTGATGGTATAGAAAGCTATAAATAAATTGTATTTACGGACTAATGAATGAGGAATTGAGTCTCGACAAATAATCTTCATATATAATGATATTTTTTTTGCACTGATAATTAAAAAACATAATTTTATCTGATAAAGTTTGTTTGTGAAAAAAGTTTGCACCTACAAAGTAAGTAAAATATTAATGAAATCAGACGATAATATGCGTTTCATAAACAAATTGTCTGTCATGTATTGAAGCCTGTTTGTTGGTTTTTTGTACTGTAATTCTCTTGAATATATGTACGTCCTAAACAATTATAAAAATTAAGAAATACAAGCCAAACGTCAGAAGGCAAAAATTCTTATAAAAGAATTCTAACTTTCCAGTTTATGGAGTGGAACTGTACACGTCAGGAAGAAAGTGAAATCATATGACAAGAATATTTTAGTTTACTTTTTAAACTAGATAAGTACTTAACTAAGTTATTTACATAGATACGTATGAATAACTTACGTAAATCGGTAGTACGAGTACATAGTGTTTGTTTACAGAAAGCTTTAATGGCCGTAAATTTAATTTTGTGCATTTGTATTCAGCTGACGAATTCTGTTTATATTTTCAGAACTTTTTTTATACCCAAAGCAAAACTTGGAAGTGATTTTGCATGAGAAGTTGATTTCTTTTACGTAATTTTACTCGGTCCAAAGAAAAGACCTTGATTACAACGTATAAGCACGACCGATATATTGAAATACTATAACCCCAATAAATTGAAAACCAATTTTTATTTTAATCATAAATATTTTTTCTAAAAAATGTCAACTCCTAATTATTTTTTTTCATATTTTTTTGCAAAAGCTGCTGTATTAATTAGCTAAATCTAGGGGCACGGTAGTTCCGACCCTCTATTACTTCGTTGTGGATTAAACTAGAAGCCTGTATTTTTAATAAACAAACAAGTATTGTATAGACACGGTATATTTCAAATTTCATTCAATTTGAACCAGTTGTTTAAGAATTATAACTAGTCAAAGTTCTTAATTTTGTCACTCACCGACTGACTGACCGATCATCAAAACTCTAAGGTACTTCTAGTAGACATAGAAGCGTCAAATTTTGAAGACAATTAGTGTTTAGTGTATAAATCAAGGAAAAACTAAAATATTGTCCAGTTTTCTAGATACACCAACTGCATAAATAACTTTGTTATCCCATATGATATCATATATAAACAAAGTTATTTAAGCATTTGGTGTATCTAGAAAACTGAACTGAAATTGCAAAATATTTTAAGTTTTTCCTTGATTTTTACACTAAACACTCTCATGCTGTTCGGATGAGCCTAGAAATCTTACCTATCAGTTTGCGATTTTCGTTCATTATTTCGATTGCTATATTGGTTTGACGACTGAAAGGCTTACTCATTGATTACTGATATTATTTGCTAACGATTTGGACGTTGTTTAGATAATTTTAAAGTATATTAATACGTTGTAATCGTACCTTAAATTTGAGTTTTTCTTTTGTAATTTCGATTGCTACCTATTATTACTTTGACGATTGGAAGGCTTACTTATTGGTTTACCAATATTATTTGCGAACAACTCGAACGTTGTTTGGATAATTTTAAAATATATTGATACGTTTGAAGTATGTACTTTATGTATTCCTGCACAAAAAAACACTTGCGTACCAGTACTAGTAGTCGCAATGGATTTGGAAATACGGTATGTGAATGGCCAAACATAAAAGATTTTTAATATTAATGTGGTCACTATAAGATGTTGTTAGATTAGATTGGTATTACATGGATCTCACAACTTTTTACGGTAGAAGAACTGAGTTGCGAGACTTGTTTTTTTTACAAGTTTTGTTTTTGATGGCTATGTATTACAATACATAATCTTTAAAATTAATTAAGCATTGTACCTATCCCACTGCAACATAATATAATTAATACATACAAATACATATAATGAAGAGTGGGCTGTGTCTGAGCAACGGCCGCCTATTACTTTACTTTAATAATAATGCATAAACATTATTGTGTGTTTTTTTAACTTAAAAAAAAGTTGGTTTAACTCCAGGTCCTGCTTACACAACAACACCAATCAACATGACCTAGGTACTTACGACTCTGATTCTTACGACCCTAGTACTTACAACACTGGCACTCACGACACTGGTATTTACGACACTAGTACTTACAACACTGGCACTCACGACACTGGTATTTACGACACTAGTACTTACGACACTGGTACTTACGTCACTAGTTACACAGTGTTGATGGGTTCCTCCTTCAAAGCAAAACGATTATCTTGACATTTTACTAGATCCACCTCGCGTTTTCGGCTGTGACACGTTGACTATTTTCTTGTTATGTGTCGTAACTAAGTTGACGTATTTTTTCGGGTTTTTAAAGACCTTCCATCGAATATTTTAGGTTGATACTAGTAGTAAAAAACATACATACATTCTGATGTCAGGGACCTTATTGGGAACAGTCTCGAGATATTCGGACTATGGAATTCGAGCCAAAAATGTATGGAAGTCTGACCTACCTCCCGAAACCCGTGAATGTACTTGCATACATTTTGCTCTAGAATTTCATAGTCCGAATAGCTTAAGACTGTTCCCAATAAGTACCCAGATATCCTGTAAAATTCATAAATGCAGCGGTCAGGGAGAAATCTGTGTAGATTTGTCCCTGACATCGCAAACGGCTAAAAAGAGATAAACAAACACACAGTCAGCCGGCTTCACCACTTAATTATCAATTTCAGAGAATATTATATACCTAGATAGATCCATACTAATATTATCAATGGGAAAGTGACTCTGTCTGTCTGTTTGTTTGTTACCTCTTAACCCTTAAACCGCTGAAGCTATTAAGATTAAATTTAGTATAGAGATAGTTTGAGTCCCCGGAAGGACATAAGGACATAGGATAGTTTTTAACCGACTTCAAAAAAAAGGATGAGGTTCTCAATTCGACTGTATATGTATATTTTTTTTTATGGGTGTTCAACTTTTTTGTTTATTAACCGTTTTACGTGATTTTTTTTTATTCGACAGGATATACTTGCGAGTTGGTCCCATAGAAATTTTATCGAAATTGATTCAGTAGTTTAGTTTTTAGACAGTTCCAAATAACTTTCCCTTGAAAAAAGGACTTAGTCACTCAAAAGTAAAAAATAAAAACTTTTTAGTAAAAAAAAACAACCGGCTTCAAAAAGATGCACTAAAAAGGTAAAAATAATTACTTATTTCTAAAAAATCTGATCTGATTAACAGTTTGAATGTGTAACACCAGAATTTAATTCAAGCCTTATTTCAATTGAGAAATTTGTTATTATTGTAAAAAAAAAACCATAAATTTACCAAAAAATGGCTGACTGACTGAGGTTCTGATACAAGAACCTGAAAGTTTGGGATTTAACTAATTTATAACAAAGAAGCCCTGGCCTAGGTCCTTTTGGACTTGAAAATGCGCAACAGGACTTTTTATTTCCTAAACCACGGATTAATGGTATACTTAAGGGTTAAATCAGGCCTTTCTGGTAAGAGCCCCGACAAATTAGTTATTATATAATCAAATTGGTTGTAGCTCAGGGCTTTTTAGTTATCAATCAGCCAAATTTTTTAGTTATACCACTATCTGCGGCCCATTTGCGCGCTTTCCAAAACCGGTGAGATAAGTTAAAAAAATGTGAAGAAAGTAATATGGCGCATACAGCTAGGACGCTCTTTTGGACTTGGACCTTACTTGTTGTGTGCCAAAACGGATATGAAATTTCCAATTAGTTATAGTTCAAGTAATAAGGGCCTGGTCAAGACTTCAATTATCCTTTAAAGTCTCAGCAAAATGTGGTTCTAAATAGGCTTTGTTAAGGTTGTGAGTTAGATCTACTAGCCTTGCTTAACGATGAGAACTGCCAAAATATAACCAAAGCAGAAACTTTTCAAAACCTGAAGGTCCTAGAACCTTATAAGTTAGAGTTGTAAACAATCATAACGTTATTTTAAACTTCTATAAAGGCCTATTTTCTCTTTTTAATAACTTTTTAGCCCTAAGAGCTGATATAATTAAATAAAACTAAAGCAAAACCTAAATAAAACTTTTAAACCAGAAAATTATCATTCTAGGACCTAAAGGCATATATCAAAACCTCGGTCTCGAACAATTTTACTAGGGTAGTATAATTAAGTAGCTGACGTAGATATTCCACGCCGATAACCGAATTCACGGCAGGCGGAGCCGATGGCAAAATCTAGTAGTATATAAACGCGACCGTTGAAAATATTATGAAAAACAAGTCTTCAGTTTTCTTTTCTTTAACTTCAGATTGTGGAGTACCATTGCGGAGACATAACCGCCAGCCCCGGGAGAGAAACGCCAGTCAGCTGCGCATCATCAGAGGCAGGGAGTCAAAGCGTGGCGCATGGCCGTGGCAGGTTAAACATACACATTATTTTATACAGTCCGACTGTGTGTATGAGACTTTATAAGTGTAATTGACCATTGTTGACTTATTGCACAAAAGCATGGTCATTTACTGCTGGTCCGATATGAACCGTGTATATAGCTTTTGTTCACCATAAGCTCTGGTACAATATTGTTTACTTCAGGTGTAATGAACATTGTGTGTATACAGCCATTATTGTTGGCTGGAAAGTTTTTCTTTCACTACGGGTCTAATAAGCAAACTTTGTTGTTGTTGTTGACATTTGCTACTAAAATATGTATATTTACTACAGGTGGAATGAACTGTAAGTGTTACTGTTCTTTGGACGTGCTCTAAATAATTTGCCATTATTGTCTTATGGCACTCCCCGTAGGAGCCTTTAACCCCTATGGTTCCCGGGAGAGCCTTTAAACCCTATGAGAACGCGTCCCCAAGGTGGCGGATAGCGAAGTGGTCGCTTGGTTCTGCATAAGTAGAACCAGGAGGGTAGGAGCGAAATAAAATAGCTCCCGCGGATCAAAAGGCCGCAGAAGAACGCTGCGATATAAAACCCCTGCTGCGGGCTTCTTCGACATCTTCAGAGCAGAGGCCGCAGTAGTGCTGTGAGTCTGGGCTGGGGCTCACAGAAGAGATGACGGCGGATGAACCCTTTGGGGCCAACGACGGCGCTTACACTCCGTAGCCGGTGACAGTCTCGGCGTCAGGTGGCAACCCGCCGTCAAAACACAAAGCCAAAACCAATTTCCTTGTTCAAATAAAAAGTACAATAAATAAAATGGATTCAAAGTACCCCTAAAGCGACGCAGGGGATTTACACGTGAAAATTGCGACACCGGGAATGAAGAAAAATATTAGGGCGACCCCCCCTAAGCGACGGCAAAATTAACAAGAACAAGAAAACTTATTCGCAGTCAAATAGGAAACACATAAGGTTAGCGACATGGAACCTTGGCTCTCTTACCGGCAGAAGCCAGGAACTAAGCAAAATCAGAAGAGAGATACCAATGCATGTTGTAGTCAAACAGGCCATCTCAAAGATGAAAAACCACGAGGCTGTTGGTCCTGACGAAGTTCCGGCGGACCTCTGGAAGCAACTGGGTCCTATAGGAGTTGAATGGCTAACCATGTTTTTCAACCAAATACTTACTTCTGATACCATCCCGAAGTCGTGGCGACAATGCTTCCTGGTCCCGTTTTATAAAAACAAGGGAGATGTCAGTGATTATGGAAACTATAGAGGAATCAAGTTAACCTCACACACACTGAAACTGTGGAAGAGAATTTTAAGCAACCGCTTTCAAAACCAAATAGCAATATCACAGAATCAATTCGGATATACACCCTCAAAATACACTGCTGATTATCATGAATACTTAGGATTATCATGAAAAAGCACCGAGCCAACAGGGAGGACTTGCACCTAGTTTTTATCGACCTAGAAAAAGCGTTCGATCAAGTGCCGCGTAAGTTAGTCTGGCAAGCCTTGTGAGCACAGGGAATACCGGAATATTACATTCTCCTGGTACAAGATATGTATAAAGACATCAGCACACAAGTGAGACGCGTGGAGGGAGTAAGCAAACCCTTCGAAGTTAGAGTTGGAGTTCACTAAGGATCGGCACTAAGTCCGCTCCTGTTTAACCTTGTCATGGATTATCTGGCAAGAAAGATTCAGTACCCTCTTCCTTGGTGTCTGTTGTATGCAGACGACATCGCCCTCATCAATAAATGCAAACATCAACTGCAAAAGACTCTTGATATTCGGAGGCAAGCGCTGGAAAATAATGGCCTGCGTATCAGCCGAAGCAAAACAGAATACCTTAAGTGTGATTACAGTGATGACCCTGGAGAACCCTTGCCAAAGGTGATTCAATTTAAGTACCTTGGGTCAATGCTAACGGCTGATGCAAATATAGTCAAAGACGTCACATAGAGTCAACACTCCCTGGATGCGCTGGAGAGCCCTAACCGGCGTCCTTTGTGACCCAAAGATGCCGATTAAAACTAAAGGCAAGGTGTAAAAACCGGTGCACCGGTCTCTGAGAAGGTCACCGAAAGTCGCCTTAGATGGTATAGGCATTTAATGAGACGCAGCGACGACCATGTAGTAAAACAGGCATTGAACCTTCCTAGCAATAAAAGAGGCCGCGGAAGACCCCAAGTCACATGGTGGTCTACAATATCAAAGGACTTGGAGCGCGCCCAGCTGTATCCCACGACAACTTAAGACAGAAAATCCTAGAGCTCCAGAACGAGGAGAGCCGACTCCAAGTAAAGATTGTTTTATGGCACTGAAACATACACCTTGACTGCGGATAAGAACTTGGCCTCTGCAGATCTAATAAACAGCGAGAGTAAGCTTTTGTTAAATAATGCACTAGACTATAGTTATTTACTATAGATTTAATAAACAGTGTACTGGTATGTTACCATTTTCAACTTATTGTACTTAAACATCGATGTTTTCTGCAGGTCCAATTCATTGTTTGTACGGTCAGTTGTAAAACTGCATGTAGAGTTTCAAAACAAAATATAATGGCAAGGCGTAGTCACTCACACACTTAATGAAATAAAGTAATATGTCTTGTAGAACCTGAGTAATATTAGTTTCATTTAATATTGTATATAATAACTTCACTAAGAAAATTATCGCATCCGTAGCCTAGTAGATAGACGTATCAGATCTTAATACGTGTACTCAGTGCAATGCAGGTTGTGGATTCGAATCTCACCTTATGCCTTTCTTTTTGTTTTTGTTACATTTTACGAATTATGAATAACTTGTTGTTAAACAGCTTAGACCAATTTTCTAACAGCTATTAAGTTAGTAGCGGACACTACGTGGGTAGACATTTGTCGTTGTCGATGTGTTGACAAGGTTATTTGGTGTTTTTATTAAAAATTTTGCTGAAAATAATATGCAGGCCAATATTTATATTCATGAGAGGATGCGTATTATAGAACTATATAATATGGGTTAAAATATATCTCAAACTTGCAATGAAACTGGTTTCACCGTAAATATTATGTTTGATGTTAATGTTATATCATATTTTTTTTAATACCACACTTCTTTGTAAGTAAATACCTAAAAAAATTGAAAATATAATTCAGTAGTTTGCAAAATGATTATTTTAATCTGGCTATTGGGTTTTTAGTGGATTGCCGTAAAGCGTTGGGTCTCACGCAACCAAGAGGAGGGGAATTTATCAACTCGACCTCGAAGTGGACTCTCGCGGCACATTGATGCGACTCAAAGAAGATTTATGGTGGAACAATGGTTTCATATCGACTGCTGTGTTTGGGTACATGTTAAACACACACTGATCGTCGAGCTCTGCATATCCTTCAAGGATTGCATCATAGAAAGCCAGCTAAAAAACCCCTTTTAACTAATACCCATAAACAAAATAGATTGTTGTTTGCAAGGGAGTATTTAGATTTTGACTGGGAGTACACCTTATGCACCGATGAGAAGTCGTTTGAATCATCTGAAAACGGGAGGGTTTATTTGTGGCGCAGAAATGGAACCCGTTATGCAGAAAAAAATGTTGTCCCAAATATGGAATCTAGATGGATATCACTTAATATGTGGGGGTGGATGACTGCGGCTGGTCTATTGAAAACCTATGGGGTTTGATGGTGCAAAGATAGAACATGCGAAATGAAAGAACTACAGAGTCATTAGGGCTCACTGTGTAGAAATTTAGGACAATATTAGAGGAATCTGTTCTAATGTTATATTTAATGTTATATTAAATAGGCGAGTCGGACTCGCGCACTAAGGGTTCCGTACCATTATCTATAAAAACGGCAAAAAAACGGTTTGTTGTATCGGAGCCCCCCTTAAATATTTGTTTTATTTTAATTTAATTATTAATTAATTAACTATATAACTAAATATTCTGTAAATATTTTAAGCGTCTTCCTGTTGCTATTATCAATATCGAGCAAAATCGAGCAAAAAAATCACGTTTGTTGTATGGGAGCCCCCTTAAATATTTATTTTATTCTGTTTTTCAGTATTTGTTGTTATAGCGGCAACAGAAATATTTTTTCTGTGAAAATTTCAACTGTCTAACTATCGCAGTTCATGAGATACAGCCGGAGTCTTAGTAATAGGGTTCTGCTTATTACCCTTTGGGTACGGAACCCTAAAAATAAAGTACTATTTTTCCTACTATTTATATATAGCAGCGTTACCGAATGAATGGTGACTTGTATTTTTGAAAACGAATACTTAAGCTATAAGACATTTATCAAAAACATTAATATTATTGACAGTTCTGATAATGTTAATGTGTGAGAGCGAGATTCACAGAATGGCTCCACGCAATTTTAACCTTTACACTATGTATGGACTTTTGCAAATGACCGCACCTGTTGCCATTGTTAACTTATGATGACCTGTCTCGTCGTAAGTAAACATTGGCAATTTTGAGCTCATATAATTGACTTGCAGTAAACGAACATGTTTCAGTAAAAATGGTCGTTAAACTACTACTGCATGTCGACGTAATGTAAAAATAACGTTATAAAGAACTGCATATTTTAGAAGTTATATTATGTGATAGAAGTAACATTTAGAGAATTGTAATAGTATACATTGTTCGAGAAGCAGGAAAATAACGAAATTAGCCTCGGACGAGGGATTTTAAAAAGAGACCCGCATACTAGTCTGAGAATTGTCCTAATTCGATTGTATAAAAGATAATGATGGTATCGTCTAAATTTTCAATATGTGTTTAAGTTCTTTTTTTATAAATCATTCCAGGTTTCGTTGCAGTTGCTTCATCCGAACTACGGCCTGATCGGACACTGGTGCGGCGGAGTTCTAGTCCATCCACTATGGCTGCTCACCACTGCACACTGTATCAACAAGTAACTTCCATATTTACACTAGTTTTAATCATTCGGCGTTCAGGAAACAACAACAAAATCTTTTTGTCCAAATACCTCAGTGCCTAAGGACGAAAATCTTCAACCATAAATACGGTACAAAATCGGGGTATATAACTGTTGGCCTTTTTATTTATTCTATGTGTGACGACAATAGTTTTTATCGTTACCAGCAGCAATTTGAAGTAAATAATAATCACTGAACAACTTAATATTGTTTTATATTATAGCAAAGTTACAGTAACTTATTTACAGAGTTGTGTTAACTAGGAGTTTACTGAGTTGACAACGTTTAGAAGTTTCGGAGTCTTTAGAAGTTAAGAAGCAACTAAATAATAAATTAACTATATTTTAAATACATAGATATATAATAATAATAATATATAATAAAAGCGCGTGCGATTCTCTCACTACGGCCATATATTTGTCTCTGATGCAATAGTGAAGGTTGTAGTCAGGGCTTGCAATTCTGCTTATTGTTTTATTTCCTGATCTACATACCTACGTGATAATTTTAAATACTGTAACAATACTCCCTCCTATTTAAAAAAAACATATCTATACTATACCTTAAATATATCCTTTGAATGATTAAGTGTACCTCGAAGATTCACCCGCCGCGCAAAAAAACTTTAAATAGTTACCGGTGACCCCGTGAAGAACACGCAACTTTCGCTGCAACAAGAAGGAAAACACGGGACTAGCGTGAAGAAGACGCAACTTTCGCTATAACAAAGAAGCGAGAAACAGCACAGAACTTCCGGAAGAGGCTACACAATTCAGCTTAAGGCAACGCGCAAGAAAATAGAGATGGCGCTACAGCGATCCCCGATCCCGCAAGCAACGAAGCCCATCAGCAATTGCGAGGAAATAACGGCTATATCACTGTCAGCCAGAGAAACAGATTTCCGGACAGACCAGAACAGGGTCAGGTTACATATTCAGCGAAGAAACGCTAACAATTCTATGGCAAGACACGCTTTCCACAGCCATACAAGCTGTGAACCACAGAAACCAAAATTTAGACACATTAGACTTAGATTAGACACATCATGAGCGACAAGGTCTTGAAAAATACAAAGCCATAACAGTCGCTACAAATTGCTCAAATTACGCAACGAAGCAAGCCTACCACACAAACAACAGAAACAGCACAAATAATTGCAGAAATGGCCAAATTAAATCTGAAAAGAACAGAATTGGAATATCAAAGAAGACAAGCATCCCGTGAGTAACACCGATATCGAAGAAAGAATTCGAGCTCGAGACCAAAATCAAGAAACACAGATGTGCAGCAAAAAGGGGGAAAAGCCTATATTTCAACCACAAGAGGTTCAACAAACAGGCGTACAAAGCCGAGCAGCCATGCAGCTAAAACTAAGGAGGGTTAAAGTCACAAATAATAATATGAACAACTTTACTATGGGATGGGACCCAAACTAAAGTCGCAAAAATTACTTTTTTGATACAAGAGTAAATCAAATACTCAACAACAAAATAACATCCGGGCTAACTTGAAATGCTGCTTCACGCATTTGTTCCATACTGAAGATACTTTAGTGATATTAATATTATTTTGTAAGCAACAAATACATGTTATCGAAATGTGTAAAATATTAATAAAATATTTTTTTTGGTATTACCAAGTTAAAAGTTTATCTATACTTATTTCCTTAATATTCCAGTGAACTTTTCAATCTTCCCGTGCCAGCGCTCTGGACCGCCGTGCTGGGGGAGTGGGACAGAGCAGAACAGAAGGGAGCCTACGTGCCTATAGAAAGAATCGTCCTGCATCACGGCTTCCATCACTACCAACATGATATAGGTTAACAATTAAGTTTTCTAAATTAACGTGTGAATTTGGGGTATGTATTACTTCACAGTTTTAATCCCGAAAGAGGATTTAATGCTCTTACTGAGCTGAATACAGTTACATCAAATTAGCCGCTTTACTAATAAATTTTCCAACCAGCCTTAAAATTATGACTTATAAGTTCTATCACTGGCTACACTCTAACTTTAATGAAATGAAAAACTTTAATGCTACGTTAATAAGTTGTTGATATACTCGATACCTGGGACAAATTGCTCTGTTTGGTAGGTGCAATTTCGAGAAAGAGTTAGATCACAGACTACAATTTAGCTAGGTAGCGTTCAGGAAACTGCGCACTATTTTCGGGTCCTTAAGGCTATGGCATACCCTAGCAAAAACGTGTCGTTTCGACCAGTGTGCAAAGACATATTTCACTTTTGAAGCATACAAAGAGACACGGTTCCACGTACGATAGGTGCTAGCACGTGACCGCACGTTGAAAATCTCGATTTTCTCGGTTTTTTGTCGGTATAAAATTCAAATATATATTTAAAACTATGAAATTAGCAAATTCACTTGGTCATATTAATATATATTTTATGAAATAAGAATCAAGATAATATCACTCTTAGTTTTCCAAACAATTTGTATTAAAGCCCAAAAATGGTGTGTCAGAATTTTTTGTTTCTAACTGTTACAATAGTCAAATAATTATAATATAAGCAAATCCGCTTAAATAAGGTTTGAATTATAACAAATTTTTTCACGTCAAAAAGTGTACTTAGGATTGTAACAAAATTAATTAAATTCTTGCAAACTTAACTTGTTTGGGTATGCCATCACCTTAATATCTTGTGCTTTAAGCCTATGGTCTTCATGCAGTGTGTATTGCCAATGATTACTTACAGACCCGGCCGCTAACTATGTGTCTCATGAGAAACTTGAAGTTTCTCAGCAGCCAATGGAGGGAGCTATGCTCGGAGCTTCCCTATGTGACCAAATCAGAAATATGAATCCATTGGAGAAATCCAGAAACGTATAGCTCACTTACTTGCCAAGCTAAAGTGGCAGTGCGCAGCGCACATAATTCAAAGGACCGATCAACGTTGGGTAAAAAATGTTCTCTAACGGCGACCACGTACAGGAAAAGGCATTATGGTAAACTTTGTGAGGTTTATTGGAACCCCATGGTTACAGGTGGGACAAGGTGGGGCCTTTAGAAAAAAATAAGTGAGGCTTTTGTGCAGGAGTTGACGTCTGTACGCTAATATAATAATTATGACAAATTTGAAAAACATTAAAAATACATTTTATCCCGATTGAAAAATCGCATGGGAACAGTTCTTCTACCGGTGCAACCACGCTGCACTATTCCTTGACCTTGCAAAGGTAATCTGATTTTTGGTACTAATAGCTTGACATAGGATATCTTTTCATTACAATCAAGAGTTTCTACGAGGAAAAAACCATCTGCGAAACCACGGGGCACTTTTCTTCATGTCACAACAGTGTGACTGGGTGATTTTACGAGGGAGAAAAAATTACATGGAATTCTTTTATCCCGATTAATCAAGTGGGTAGGAATCCATGATCATTGCAAATATAATGATACTTAATTTATAAATAAAAACATAAAAATATAAACTGCGCGGTTTTTGCTTAAAAGTGATAAATACATTTAAGTTGACAGCTACATAATGTAATAAACATAATTCTTTCTTATTTATTTATTTTATTTTTCAGCGCTAATGAAGATGACAAAGCCAGCAGATGTTAGCGCTGGTAGTCGAATCCGCACCATCTGCTTGCCACCTTTTGAACCACCAGTCACCAACTTCAATACAGAAAGAGCAACATTATTCTACATGCGACCATCACCGAAACCTGAACCAGTTAAAAGAAAAGCTATAAAACCACCAAAACCCAATCCTGACACTGCTGTAAAATACTTAGAAAAGTTAAACAACTTGACGAGAACTGTGTTTTCTCATCCAGTTAATAAAAAGCATAAGAATATGAGATACAACATACGAATTGATAATGATTCTTATAAACAAAATATAAGAAAAACTGATGAAATTGCAAATGAATCTCCGAGTGAAAGTCAAAACACTGAAATCATATACGATAGTGCTACTTTAGATAGCGTTGTAACATTGATTAAAAATAATCTAGGTAAAGATAAACGTAGGGTAAATAATAATGAAAGAAGTGACAAAAAGCTTTTATTTGGTGAAGAAATAGATCCATTTATAGATGATACTAATAGAATAGATTTTAGAGATGAATGTTATGCCACGGGTTGGGGGAGAGAGCAGACTAATGGAAATCTAACAGATAAACTACTTGAAGCTGAAGTGCCTGTTCTACCGTTAAATATTTGTAGGGATAAATATACGTTAACATTACCTTTGAACGAAGGACATCTATGTGCAGGTAGTACTGATGGAAGTACTGGTGCTTGTGTGGTAAGTCTAATTCTACATGTCTTCATATAAAGTACTGCCTATTTTTGTTATAAGGTATTAGACGGAAAATACATTTTTAAAATAGTTACTGCAATATGCTACTATATATTTAAGCAAGTGTGTAGAGTGCCGCTAGTATCGCTTTCAGTTGAAGAACCATGGATTTTGAGGCATAACAGTGGCCTAGTTTGCTGTTAAGTATGTGTTTACGGCAAAAAACGTGAACGTTAAAAGTTCCGTAAATTAGTATTCTCCGAGGTATATTGCGATGTTACTTGTTATTTGTTTATTTTGGTTGAGTGTTGGGGAGAGTTTGCTGCCTTTAGATTTGTCATTGATGTTATATGGTGCTAGCAGCATCCATCACGATTGTGCGTTGCTAGCGCTTTACGCCCGGCACACAATAAATTATGAATATTGTAAACTATGATTCAAAAGCGGTTTCGCCCACGTAGAATTCGGTCATGGCCGTAGTATTCCTGCAGGAGATAATTGATGAATGAAGATATTCTGTCCATTTAGCTAGGCAATAGCTAAAAATCAAGTCACATTTTTGCACCGTTGCAACGTTACTCACTCGCGAAATAATCTATTCTTGTGGAAACTCTAGATTGGGATACTCTAGTACTCTTTGTCCTTCTCTCTCTCTCCAGCTATCTTTGTCCTTAAAACCAAGTCACTTGTATACAATTTATAGTACGAGAGATGATAAGCATCTCTGAACCAAGTATTATTTTCTGACACTTGTACCTTATCACCTAAGTGGTAGATAAAGATCAGTATCCTCACTCTTTACGGCAAGCTAGGTAGCGCAACTATTATACCACGAAACCTTATGTTTATTACATTATGTAGCGGTCAATACATTTAGGTCCTGCATGATAATAGAAAAAAACATTGTGTAATTGTTGTGTTTAGTATTTATTTTTTAATTTTTTTAACAGCATATTATTGGGACGCGGTCTTAC
Source organism: Apoda limacodes (assembly GCA_946406115.1). Classification (NCBI taxonomy): domain Eukaryota; kingdom Metazoa; phylum Arthropoda; class Insecta; order Lepidoptera; family Limacodidae; genus Apoda; species Apoda limacodes. The sequence continues at coordinate 4,234,571 of OX291554.1, forward strand.
CTCACCCTGGGTAATATTGGAGGATAATTTATTAGTCCATTATGAAGGCCCATTGCGTATTGTGGACTATACGTCTTTTTGGCATATGCCAGTTTTCTCACGATATTTTCCTTCAACTTTTTTTTTTATTTTTAATTTCCTTATCTAGATCTTCATTCCAAATTTATGTTTTAACTATTTTGTATGAATGCAAATCCGTATATTTTCAGGGAGACAGTGGCGGTCCTCTTCAGTGTCGCTCTGGTGGTCGTTGGGAGCTCCGTGGTCTGACTTCCTTCGGTTCTGGCTGCGCTCGACGAGGTGTTCCAGACGTTTACACCAATGTAGCTCACTATGTCTCTTGGATATACGCTCATGTATACGCTACCTAGTTGCATTGAGTTTTGGTAAAATCATTGAAAGAAATTCATAAATTCCAAGTTTTTTTTTTAATTTAAAACAACATTTGAAAATTTATCTTCCATTCAGTATTTTTTTTTAATTTATCATAATTTGTCCATATGCGCTCCATATTTTTTTCACTTATAGTTATCAGAAATTTAGTCACGGTCCTGAATTGAGTTGTTAACAACACCGCCATATTTGTTTTATGAAGCTTTTCTTATGATATAAATTCGAATTATTGTTATTTTTCAAATAAGTTTTTGTTTCAATAAATCTTTAACAGATCTATTGTGTAATTAAGAGAAGAATGCAAATGGATTTTCGTTTAAATATTTTAGGTTATGTTCTGTTTAAGTACGTAATTTCTAGTCTTCGACATTAATAATAATTATTATTGTAAATAGGTATAGTACCTTTATTGGAAAAATGTTACCTTATTGAAAATTGACTTCATTATATCAGATAAGTTTGTAAATATTTTGTATCATAATTATTTAGCATTATTGGACAGTAGTATTTTTATTGCGTTGCTTAAAATAAGTAACCATTAAGTCCTTTTTTATATACTTAGGTTTGAAATGCATATATTTCGGTATTAGATTTTAAAAGCTATTTCCAGCGCAAAATAATACCACAGTCTCAATAAATATAATAATACTGAGCTGAAGACTAAAAAATTACTAATAATGAATATTTTAGTACATGATTTTTTTTTCAAATACTATTAGAACCTGACAAATTTAATTAGGTATTAAAAAACCTGTAGTTAACAAAACACGTGAAAAGAATGTAACCCTACCTTTATCATTTGTTAAATGTTATTAAATTGTTTTCTGTTAGTATGTTTATATGATTTATACTACTATAAAAATAGTAAATCTTTTATCAACTCAAACGTCATGTTAGCTGTATAATTTATCACATTTAATAATTATAAATAGATAGTAACTAAAATAGCAGAGGACAAGAAACATATATTTAATATTAACGTAAATAATATGTATGTCGAAGCCATCTAGTAAAATTAGCCAGCTAATTTGACACCTTGGCCGTTCATTAATCGCCGGCATCCAATTAAATGGCTGAAGAACAATTAGCCAAGTCATTGAGCGCAACTTTTAACCAGATGCCTGAATGTCGTGTTGTCATTTAGTTAAATTGGATATTGATGAATTTGTGATGTTTGAACATCTCAACTTAACCTAAAAACTTAGTAGGTACTTATTAATTTACGCAACTCAAACTATTGTGGTATTTAGATTCGTTAAATATGTAAAAGAAATTATTATATGAAACTTGGCTGGAACGCTCCGCTCGCTTCGCTCGCTCTGCATCTACGTTTAAAAAAGAAAAACTGAACCTAACCCAACAAACATAACTTATACAGTGAGATTTATGTTCCTTTATTTTCCATACTTAACGATTTGCCTAAGCTGCGACATGTCTTAGTCAGTCATCTTCAAAGGGCTGCCTTTCAATACGCCAAGTTGTTAAACGTTGAGTGATTCTAGTTTATCTAACTACTACTAAATTAGATGCCGGCGTTTAATGAACGGCATAGGCGTCCAATTAGTTGGTAATTTAACTAGATGGCTGCGACAAATATAACGTCATGGCTTAAATCAACGGCAACCAGTGACTGACTGACTCTTCACCAATTACTTTAGTCCTGTGTGACAGGTGATGAGCCCATTTCTTAACACTGCTACTGATAGCAGGGTGTCTGGACTAAGGTGGCCTTATTTATAAGTCGTAAATGATCATCTTTAGAGTAATAAAAGGTAAAGTGTAACACCAGGGACAGAATAATATAGAATATATCCCATGAACTGGCAGTTTTTTAAGAAGTATTTGATGAAATTTGAAAAAAATTAAGAAAATGGTTTAAACGAAACGTACTTTTGAATTGTCAGTTTAATTTTTAATTTTACAAAATTAACCACCGGTTCGGAATGATCAAAAAGAACCGGCAAAAACAACGAAGTTAAACTTTGATATTTTTTTTCAACATCATATTAAAAAAGCCTTACACTAGGTAATAACATAATATACAATGTTTTAATTAAAAAATATTACAAATGCACCAATATCAATACAAATTAATTAAGTTCTAATTCTTCCAAGCATTTATATCATTAATGTATTTATATCATTTCTATCATCAACTTTGTAATAGCTTTTTTCAATATACTTTGACATATATTTTAAATTTATTTCGAGGTAAATTAAGCACATGTTCTGGAATTTTATTGTAAAAATATAAACTTCGTATTGTGTTAGAACTATGTACCTTCTGAAAACGACACTTTGGAACTACCAATTTATCTTTATTTCTTGTGTTAACGCTGTGTAAGGTCACTATTTTTTTATTAGCAAATAAGTGATTTGAGTTTTGGCACTGTTGCTCTAATTGTTATTTTACTGGTAATTCAAAATTTTTATATTTAGCGTTAAGTGTTTTTATACCACTCAAAAGAACTGTGATTTAAGGTTTTATCAATTATTGTACATATAAGCTACATAATCTAAGAAATTAATTTAATTAGATCATAGTTTTTGACACAACAAGTGCCTTAAGAGTATGAAATGTAATGCAAATGACAAAATAATAAACTTACTTAGGTAAATTAATTAAATTTCATTGATTGAAAAATTAATTGTGAAATGTAAGTAATGCGTTATTTTAGTAATATTCATGTTTAAGAAATATTAAAGAACAACTTTAAGAGTATTTCGAACATTCATTATTTATATAACAACCCTGTAGGTTGGTACGTACATGTCTTATTCATTCTATTATGTTCCTATACAGCACTATTGCAAATTATCTATTATACGTGGTAACATTAGACATAACTAAGAACTTAGTATACCTTGCAGTGATCAAAGTATTAGACGTGGTAACTTAAGACGTAACTTAGAACTTAGTATTCTTTGCAGTGCTCACAGTGTTATACGTGGTAATACGTGTCATAAGATGTAGCTGATGTGATCATAGTATTACAAATTGTACTAAAAGACCTTACTGAGAACTTAGTATACCTTGCAGTTTTCAAAGTATTACACGTAGGTACATAGTAACATTAGACGCAACTTAGAACTGCGAGCATGCCCGGCAGTCATCAAAGTATTACACAAGGTAATATAAGCATAATTTAAAACTAAGTATACCTTGCAGTGATCAAAGTATTACACGTGGTAACATAAGACGTAACTTAGAACTGAATATACATACCTTGCAGTTATCAAAGTATTGCACGTGGCAATATAAGATGTATCTTAGAACTTAGTTTTCCTTGCAGTGATCAAAGTATTACACAAGGTAATATAAGCATAATTTAAAACTAAGTATACCTTGCAGTGATCAAAGTATTACACGTGGTAACATAAGACGTAACTTAGAACTGAATATACATACCTTGCAGTTATCAAAGTATTGCACGTGGCAATATAAAATGTATCTTAGAACTTAGTTTTCCTTGCAGTGATCAAAGTATTACACGTGGTAATATAGGACGTAACTTAGAACTTAGTATACCTTGCAGTGATCAAAGGTTAACAAAATATGGACCACTTAATTTATTGCAACCTAACAGTTGAAACGAGTATTAATAGTACCTACATTGTGTACTAAGCAGAAGCGACTTGCCCTAAGGAGCGCTGGTGCCGCGCACTCCCATCAATAATATTTTATCTACTTGATAAACAATATGTTTTTAGATTGACTTAAAGTAATTAATTATTATGCTTCGATTTCTCTTTATTTTAACAGAGCATTTCACTAAAAACATTCCGTACACACATACAGACCACTGTCTCGTTTGGACTCGAGTGTCATGCACACAACTCGATCCATCTGGGCCAATTACAGGCGTTGTGTGTGGCATTATGAGTCGGCAGACTGGGTTGGATTGCGAAAATTTTATGCATCGTACCCGTAGAGGCAGATCGGCTTTAGCTCAGAAGATCCTGACGTCTGCGCAGCCGCAGTCACTGAGACAATCCTCGCTGGTATGGAATATAACATATCTAACCCGCAAGTAGCTGCCGGCGTCAAAAAACGCCTCTAGTAGCAGTAGTCCAGTTGTTAGTCCGGTTGACCGAACTACTGAAACTTTTAAGTTGCAATAGTTCGGTTGTGACAAAGAACCGAACTATTGATACCTTTTTAGTAGCAACAGTCCGGTTAGTTAATAATTTTAACAAAATATATTTACAAACTATTTTATATTTAAAAAAAAGTTCCAGTGATAATATAGCAAAATTAACGTTATCTTAAAAACAAAAAGTTATCTTAAAGTGTCGAAAAACATATAAATGAATTTTTTTAACATAATAACCCTTTTTGGAAACTTTTCTTTAAATTTTGTTTTATTTTTTTTATTATCATCAATTTTTAGTAATTATCAATCATAAGAAAAAAAAATGTTTTTTTTTTTGTGGTAAAATTAGTCTTAATCGTTAAAAGCATATAAATGAAGATCTTGATTAGATCTATCACTTCTGTAAAAATTAGCTGGTCAACGATAAATAGTTTCGAAGATATGGGCCTATTTAGTTTGACAGCTGTCGTTCGAAACGAAGAGCTTGATGAAATCTATCACTTTTGTAAAGTAAAATTTACAAAGAAAGGGCCCGTGTGAGCAATTAAGGTTTGCCTGCCCGTAGTGACACTGTTTACAAGCAAGTGTGATAAAAAAATATATGGTTTTAACGATTAAGACCAACCTTTTTTTACTTATGATTAAAAATTGATAATAAAAAAAATTTAAAGAAAATTTCCAAAAAAGGGTTTTTATGATAAAAATAAAATTGACATTCATTTGTTTTTCGACACTCATTTGTTATTTTTAAGATAACGTTATTTTTGCTAAAAAAATGTTTTTTTGATATAAAATAGTTTGTAAATATATTTTGTTTAGATTATTAAGTAACCGGACTGTTGCTACTAAAAAGGTATCAATAGTTCGGTTCTTTGTCACAACCGAACTATTGCAACTTAAAAGTTTCAGTAGTTCGGTCAACCGGACTAACAACCGGACTACTGCTACTAGAGGAAACAACGACCGTGGTTTAATAGGTCTTGCACAGAAGCTAAAATTTTTAGACAAACTGCGTATGAGGCTTGGACCACGGCTCGTAATAATAAGGATCCAAATATTTCTTAGTTAAAACGCAAATTAAATGCTGCCTCGAGGTTCAGTAAGAAAGCAACTGCCACATCTAAATTCCAATTCATCGGCAAAATGGGTGGGTGACTTACGAGCTATCTTTCTGGGAGTCGTGCTTTCTGGTCGTTTGCTAAAGCTGCCGAAGGGAACTTTTGCCAATTCTCTTTATCAGCACTGCGAAAGACCGATGGCAACTTGGCCCATAGTGCTAAAGAGAAAGCCGACCTACTAGGCAGTCTCTTTGCCTCAAACTCGAATATGAACTATGAAGGCGCTGTACCACCTACTATACCGTGGTACGGTAAGACCATGCCGGAAATCTCCATAACAAAGCGGGAGGTCCAGCGAGCGTTGCTTTCTCTAGACGTTCATAAGTTGAGTGGGCTAGATGGTATACCAGCAGTGGTGCTTAAGCAGTGTGCTCCTGAGTTATATCCTGTACTCACGCGCCTCTTCGCGCTTTCCTACCACACTAGGCAATTTCCGTCGTCATGGAAAACTGCGAATGTGCATCCGGTGCCCAAAATGGACGATAGATCAGATCCATCGAATTACAGGCCTAACGCTATTATCTTATATACATGTTATTATCTGTAATTCTGCTAAAAACAATTCAGTATCACTCACGTACAGAAGTACACCATCCACATGTGTAGGAGAGCACTTGCCTCGCTCCCTCCCTCCCTTCTTATGTGGACCATGCCAACTTCACTATAACACTAAACCATTAAATTGCTAAAAATATCAGTTGGTGGCGCTAGTGGACGTCAGGAACCCTCTTAAGAGCAAACTTGAGATCGATCTCGGACTTAATTGTGTAATAAGTAGGCAAAATAAAAATGAAAACATACATCCGGGAAAACGCGGACGCGCGTTTGGAAATATGAGTAGGCGAATGAATTTTAGTTTGTAAGTAAATAGAATAGGTAAACAATAGGTGCTCACCTATTATTTAAGCATTTTCTATGTTTTTAGTAAACACCCATTAAAAATTGTCACGAGCCGCCTCTGATACTAAGGGAGGTAAATTTTTTTTCTGACTGACTATGCAGTTGGCTGTTGCAGCCATTATTGCTTCACCGGGCTTTTTTGGGCGGGCGAGCTGAAGAAGCCTCAGCCCGTATAGCACCCAACGCTCAAGGGCTTCCCGCGGGGGGAGCCTCGGTTTGGGTTGTCGCTCTCGGGGAAGCCCTTCGACCGGCGTGAGGTTTGAACCCGAAGGTGAGTAACCGCCAGGAGGTTAGTTCCCCGTTACGCGGGTGAGGTTGCGATTGACTGGGGGCAAGAAGCGCCGCGGCACATTTTGATACCTCGTGTTTCCGTTCGGGCGCCAACGAACCCGGGGAGGCTCTATTCGGGGAGTTCGTAGAGACTAATCTCGCTATCCGGACAGCGAGATCGTCATCTGGGGCCGTTAGTACGGGCCGAGGCCGCCTAACAATAGTTTTGCGATCATGCCGAGGTCGGTCGGGGGGATGAACGAGGTAAGGATAAAATTACTAACGAGCCTTATTTATAAGACAAGGGGCTAGAGACCGAAGAATTTAATGACTCGAGGTTGTAATGCAACAACACATAACAAGCAACGCTATCAACAATCTAGAGTTTAAAGGCCATACCGTTAGTAAGGCCGTCAATAATACGCATCCAGCAATGGCTTGACGGCTGAAAATCGTATATAGCTTTACTTAAAAATGCAGGGACAAGAAAACAGACATTTAATAGAATAGTAGTTTTATAAAAGTAAAAATGTTAAAAATTAAGAAAGTGAAGATGTTCTTTTTAATCCATCGGCCGCGGCGTCTATGGTGATGGAGTCAATCAACACTGGCCATTTTGATATTTTTAAAAAAGAAAAAAAAATATCTAGTAGGTATTTTTAGGCCATGCAAAAAAAATCGTATACTGTCGCCGTAATTTTTAAATTTTCGTCAGCAATCTAGCATCTACGTCTTACGTAGTATAATATTCTCTTTGCATCTATGCTTTTTCGTATTCTTTTTCGAATGTAATTTGAACTTTTCATAGCTTTTTTGAGTAACATAATAATTTATTAATAAGTAGTCAACAAGCTTTGTCAGTTCTTTTATTATTTATTATATGCTATTCAATGACTAATAATGGGGTGACAACCCAAGCAACAAAGAGTGGTTTGATAATAATCCTGGAACCAACCTTTTATCAGGCCTATAACAGAATATTAAGCGTTTACAACCACGGAAAGTGGACCATTTACAGGCATATTTATCCTAATAAAACACCTATTACCACTTAGACCTATAGTAACCTTATAGTTGAACTACACGTTCGAAACTAAAACTATCTGCTCCCGTAAAACTAACTATAAGCGCCTAATAAAACCAAACAGGACTCTAATGTATTTCGTGTCTCTTTTACAAGCTTTTTAAAAAAACATTGTGAATTTGTAGACGTTGTTGTGGATATGTTTTAAACAATATTTATTAAAAAGGTAAGCAACCTATTTTCTTTCTAAATGTATTGTCTAAAGTTTTACATTATAACAAGTTAGTACCTATTATAATTACTGATAAGTATTCAATCAATCAATCAAAATCTTTTTATTCAAATGTGTTACTAAGAACACTTTCGAATCGTCAAGTAAATTAACTACAACTAGCTTTACAAACTAATTACAATACTGTTTTATTGCGTGCGTTTTGTAAAATCACAAACGAAACATAAAATTATAGTGTATCAACTAATAAATACATGTTTAGTATTGAAAAATTAAATAAATAAGATTTACAATATAAATAGTTTGATTTAAAAAAAACAATCAATATTTATGTAATATTTCAATTGCCTATTGTTTTTCAGATTGCATAGGGCGTATCGCCATGTGATACGTTAAAAGTTTTCAATTAATCTGTGACGGGATTAAAAGCAACTCCCGAGAAAAATATATTCATATAACATATAATATTACATAGCAGACCGTACATATATATATATATATATATAATAAGAATACAAAGAAGTTTACAAGAGCAGACCAGCCTCCACAGGCGGCAACCGTTCACAAGTATGACACATGAATCAGCCATCGCTTCGCTCAACCATGTTTTAGGGAACGTAACGACCCGACACACACGCCACCACCGCAGAGACACTTTGAGAGAGCATGACACACTCAAGCAACTCCAATAATACTTCGATTGTACTATATTCATATAACATATAATATTACACAGCAGACGTACATATACATATATATATATATATATATATACTAGCTGTCCCGGCGAACGTTGTTCCGCTGCCGTCCCTCTGTACCCGGCGAAAGTTGGTTTTTACCTATAGTGCCCGAGTCCGGCTCGCACTTGACATATCGAGATAAAAACTATCCTATCTTTTAAGTTGGATCAAATAACAGATATTTACGAAGTTTGATCAAAATCGGTTCAGTAGTTTAGGAGTCCATTGATACATACATACATATTTACATTTTACAAAAATGCCAATAAATAAATAAATAGGTATTCATAACATATTAAGGATAATATAAGATACATATACATGCACATATTCATATATACACATACAGACAAATATTAATACATATATATAAATATACAAATATATATAAAAGATAGAAAATAAAACTATACGTAAAAGAACTTATAGGTCCTATCTGATTTAATCCTCGTTCGGCCGCCCGATAGCGGCAGGGCTCCGAACACGAGCGGGTGCAACACACAAACACGCACATATACATAAATGCACACACATATTCAAACAGACGTTGCACACCCGAAAGTGGCCCAGCCCCTACACAACAGCCCGGCAACAAATGCACATCATTTAAACTACCATCACTTCGGAAACTAGCCTAAAGGGAGAAGAAGTGACAAGAAGCTCCCGGATGTACACCTGTTACCAATCAGTCATGCAGGAACCAAGCCATCAAGTACCTACACAATATCTATCCAAACATGTATATACACACATACACGTACGTACTCGTGCGCCACACATCCAAAGCCCCACCAAAACCAGGCAGCCAAAGGCGGATTGCACATGGTTTATCTCCTGGTAGCTCGCCACAAACCACTATAAAGTAAACAACAGAGACATAACATCGTTACTTAGCTTGGTGTTTAGAGTGCTCCTTTAACTTATCAAACCTAAATTATTTAAGTTTGAATAGAAAACCTAACATCAATTTTGTGTGATACTGGGCCATACGATTTTGTTATTCAAATATTCATCTACAATATAATATGCTTTCTTACATAGCAGATGTTTAATATAAAATTTAAACTGTTTGTCACCTAAGTTAAGAATATCTACAGTTAACTTATTATAAAATTTTACACCGCTTCCCATAAATGATTTGTTGGCTTTAGTAAGCCTAAACTTTGGCATAGCAAGTTTATTTTTATTTCTCGTATTTAAGTTGTGCTTATCACTGTTCTTCGGAAATTGGGATATATTTTTATGGACAAACATAATATTTTCATAGATATATTGACACGGTACCGTTAGAATATTTATTTGAGAGAGTCTCGGCTTCCTAGCTCATAAATGCTTCGTACTGCCCTTTTTCGTAATATAAATATGGTTTGAATATCAGCAGCAGAACCCCATAGCAAAATACCATATGACATGACACTGTGGAAATAAGCAAAGTAAACAAGTCTTGCTGTGGTTATGTCAGTCAATTGCCTGATTTTCCTCACCGCAAAAGCAGCAGTACTAAGTTTACCTGCTAGTACTGTAATTTGTGGACCCCACTGTAATTTTGAGTCAATAGTTATACCTAAGAAGACAGTCTTATCAACTAATTCTAATTTTTCATTGTTTAATACCAGATTTCTATTAATTTCTATTACATTAGATAGTGAAAACTTAATGCATTTTGTTTTATTAGCATTAAGTACAAGATTATTAACAGTAAACCAGTTTGAAATTTTCATAAGGTGTCTATTTATGTCGTTTGAATTGTAGTGTTTCCTGTTCACTTTAAACAATAATGAAGTGTCATCTGCAAATAATACTATCTCTGTAAATTTTTGCACCATAAAGGGTAAGTCATTTATATATACTAAAAACAGGAAAGGCCCTAATACTGACCCTTGTGGTACACCTAGTTTCACTAGAGATCCCTGAGATTGAGCACTATTTATAACCACTTTTTGAATTTTATTGCTCAAGTATGATTCTACAAGTTCAAGGGATTTATTTCTAACACCATAATTTTTTAGTTTAGCTAACAGCGTATGATGATCGACACAATCAAACGCCTTCGATAAGTCGCAAAAAACGCCAACTACATCCTCTCCCATGCCGCGAGAATGTGCTTCATAAGCAAGGCTCCAGCATCAGTAGTTGAGCGTCCCTGGTAAAACCGAATTGTCGATCATGTAAAAGTCCCTGTATACAAAAATGTTAAAGCAATTGATTAAGCAAGATTTTTTCAAATATTTTACTAAAGACAGGTAGAACAGATATTGGTCTAAAATTTGAGGGATCTTCTTTGTCACCAAATTTAAAAAGAGGTATCAATTTACTGCATTTCATGAGGTCTGGAAATACACCATTATCAATGCATACATAAAATATATCAGCAAGATTGGGAGCAACAACTGAAATGATTGAGCTAATTAACTTAACAGACATCCCCCACATACCTTCAGTATTTTTCAGATTAAGTGTTTTAAATGTTGTGATAATTATTTGGGGATCCACATGTTTAAATTTAAAGCTAACATTACACTCAGTAACACTGTCCTTTAGAGTAGATTCAGCAGCTTGGCAAGATGAAGTTAAGGATTCAGTTATTTTTGATGGTATTTCACCAAAGAAATTTTCAAATATTTGGGCAACTTTTTCGTCATTATCAATTAAACCAGAGTCTGTTTTGATATTAAAGTTGTCACGTTGTTCACGAGCCTTTGATCTACCAGTTTCATTATTGATAACATTCCAAACAGTTTTAATCACATTATCAGATGATTTAATTTAATTTTATTTTAAGACTTTGCAACATGACAGACTGATTTAAAAAAATTTGAATACTTTTTGACATGTTCATTAAGGCTTGGATCGCGCATAAGCGATTTTAGTGAATATAATTCATAAAGTCTATCTCTGCTTATTTTAATTACTTTTGAAGCCCAATCGTTAAATTGAGTCCTGTTGCCATTTTGTCATTGCTAGCATTTTAAAGTACATAACAATTCCGTTAAAGGGGTACTTGGTTTAGTAATGGTGGGCATCAGAACCACAGCATCGCCAACGAATGAATAAAAAGAACATGAAAAATATAATGTTCCTGATAAGACTATTACAGCATTTGCAAGAGCATTTAAAATAATTGTACTGTTTTACGGGACTTCACAAAGATAATTTTGGATATTAATTATATAACACTAAACCCTTATAAACGTGTTAGGATTATTACAGTATTTAATAATCTACAATGGAAACAAGTACACTTACACTTGTAATAAGCCGTTATATCACTAATTTACTTAACAGATCTACAAAGTGAACTTATAAACCCTTATAAATTCAATTAACCAGTGCCAATGGTTTCTGGTACGTTTGGTTTTATTTGTAGCTCTTATAAGCATACTCTACTTGTAATGTATTTATATCTCTTCTTGTAGGCAATTATAAATATACCTTAGCAAAGTACGATTTCCGAAGCGCGTTTACACTTTTGCAACACTTTAATGGGAGACCTTAGTCTATAGTGTACCTTTAATTTGGACCTATAAGCGATATTAAGTTAATGTATAAGAACAAATGCACTAGAAGGCTAAACAACCTCCGGGTATGCTATTATAAGTCTGGTAGCTAACTCTGGAACTATTAAGGGAGAGTTATAAGTTCTGTAGGCACACTTCACAAGTGTGCACTGTTGGATAATTTTGTTGCTTGGGAAAGTGCACACTGACAGTTGTCCTGAAGCACACTGAAAGTCGCTCAGCGACTAGCTAAGAATTTATTTAAAAGACATAATGAAAAATGAAGAGATCCGACTAAGAACCAAAGTAACTGACAGAATCCACAGAATTAGCAAGCTGAAGTGGTAATAGGTAGACCATATTATAGTATACTACATATAGACCACGTATCGGTCAGCGCAGTGTAGGCCGCGCTTCAGCCAGGTGGAGCGATGACTCAAAAAGTGTAGCTGGATGAGAGAAGCGGAAGACCGGGTGTGGTGGCGTTTATTGGGAAAGACCTATGTCCAGCAGCTGATTGTTATAAGCTAATTAAGAATTTTAATGACTCCACTGTCTGCTCTATCATATATAATTCACGACACGTTCGTTATTCGGAAAACCTCCCATTCAAAGAATTAGAATTAAAGCTCCTGCGATTGTCCTGACAAGTTTAAACCACTTATTATTTAAGGAAAAGTAGAGATTTAAAATAAAAAAAAACACTACTGCAAAAACATTAAGAATAAAACAATAATTAACAAGGGAACTTAAAACATACATATTCCTGTAAGTTTAATGACATTTTGAATGAATCTGAATATATTGCGACTTCATGAACTAAACGTTAAGTACTTAACCAAATACTTAACTTAAATCAGGCGGGACTAATTTAAGTGCAAGTTCAATAGTAGGACAGATTGCTTATAGTGCAAATAGTACTACTATTTTTTGAACTTACACTAAAATTAGTCCCACCTGCTTATAGTTAAATATTTGGTTAAGTACTATATTATCATGAAGTCGCTATATATTTATATTCATACATTTTTTTAGCTTTACAGGTACATGAGTAAGTGTGAAACGTTGGAGCAAAAAACAAAAACCAAAGATTGAGTGTTGTGCAATAAACTGCCGCCTTATTGAGTGTTGTGCTATATACTGCCGCCTTATTGAGTGTTGTGCAATATACTACCGCCTTATTGAGTGTTGTGCAATATACTACCGCCTTATTGTTTTTTTTTTAAAAAATTGTACTCTATAAACAATTCGATATTCTGGTGGCAAACAAGCACACGGACCGCCTGATGGTATTCCTATTGCCTATAAGTCCACGGGCTACGATGCGCCGCCCCAACGATTTGTGCGGGCGTGCTAATGCCACAGGCTCCCCTCGCCGTCCTAATGCCACAGGATCCCCTAACCGTGCTAATCCCACAAGCTCAACCTCACCGTGATATGTAACAGGCTCCCCCTCGCCGTGCCAACACCACAGGCTCCCCCTCACCATGCTAATGCCACAGGCTCCTTTCTACAGCAGCAGTTCGTTTGTATGTAACTAAATTAGTCAAACAACAAAAACAGAATCCTGTTACACGCTTTTTTGATTCAATATGTTCATTATCTAAATGATAAAATTCAAAGTCTTATGTTTCGTCATTTCTGTTCGTCTGTCCGTTTGAAAATTTGAAGAGGTATTTACCTATTTTAGGGTTCCTTAAGCAAATGTAAAAAATGTAAGTAGTTCACAGTTTTCTTTGAACTTACTTCAATGATCGACTAAAATTTAATAAGGAATTCAAGTCAAAACAAAAATTTTAAATAAATTTTAATATAAAATTTATTCTAATACAAAAAATTGCAGTAAACAAATTTTTTTTCATTGGCATCCGACATTAGCGCAAAGGATACACGTGGGCACTTAGCTTAATGTTCTGTCAGTATGTCTGATTTAGAGGGTTATTCTTTACTTTTTAGTAGTTTTAAATTCTGACTTTTTTTGTTAAAGTTTTTATTATTTTATTTGTTAAAAAGTTTATATAACAATGAATATTCCATACCTTCCATTTCCATACCTTGTGCCTATATATTCTATGTTAAGCCCTTGATCGTGGGAAAATTAAAAAAATATATTAAAAAAGAAATATTTTATTGCATAATCTTCAGTCTATACAATATTTACACTTACTTTCTATATTTACAAGACATTAAATAACAAATAATATCACATTTCTTAAAACTAAAACTGAGCAATTAATGGCTTTATTTATTTTAAAAGTTACTTCGTATACCTGACACCCAATTGCTTTATATTTATGTCATGAATTCTAAACAAACATAATACTGCCTTAAAAACTCATTTACATTGGTAGATATTAATTCGATGGAAGTTAATGCTGGCAACACTATATTTTTACAACGAAAAAAAAAAACAATTTAGCAAACGACAAAGTAATATAAATGAACTATAATAGGTTACAAACACCTACTATACATAACCTTTTGTAATTGTTCTTTTTTAAAATAATTAAAGGCCATAAATAATGTAAAAAATCATCAAACACAAAGTAATTAACTAATGGCGATGATATTGCTAGAAAGATGATGATTTTTAAAATAGTTTCCCCTAATGCTATTATAATAAAATAAATATTATAATATTTTTACATTTTAGGTTTCGGGCAAGAAATTGTACTATATTATGAGCTCTCCAGTACATAAATGATTACCTTTATCAACTCACTACACCAAAATTACAGCTATAAATAAATTACTAAAGTCGAGAATACACATGCCAGTAGCTTGCATAATGCGATATCATCGAATTGCATGCCAGTAGTTGTCGCTAGCATTTACATTTGCCCTTTTGCAAGTCCGGGTGTCGCCACTGTCGCGCTTTGCATGCCATCGAACTAACGACTGGCAGGTGTATTCTCGGCTTATCATATCGCTCTAATTTATTGTGTCTAACTTCATTTATTCCATTTCATCGACGTTTTCATTGCATAAAACATCAAAAACATGCAACGCTACCAATCATTATTTTGATTCTATTTATTGTCATGATTTAGATACATAGTCTATGCTTATTGGTATATTGCTTCTAAACGTTGAATCTTCAAGTCTCTATAAGTAAGTCAGGAACATCGCTTTCTTCTTCCCTTATGGCGAGAAGAGACACTGCTTCTTTAGCAAGATCCTCATCATCTTCGTAACCTTTATTGTCTGCCATATTGATAGGGAAATTAACTATTCTTCTGCTCTTTCTCGGTTCAGAAGACTTAGTTTCAATAATTTTGTATTTTGGTTTCCAAAGTCTGTAACCTCCTTGAACTCCTAGCATTAGTCCAATTACGAGAAGCAGGACCACGAGGGTAATGATTAGTGGAGGTGCGATCACGAAGCGGAGTCTTAAGATGGAGATAACTTCTGGTGGTGGTGCTTCACAATACTGAAAAAGTAAAATATCACATACAAAATCTATTTTTAGGGTTCAGTACCTTAAGCGTACCAACAAAGGCCTATTACTAGGTTAGACTACGCTGTCTGTCTGTCTGTCTGACCTTCAAAGGGCTGTATTTTTTAGACTGAAAAAATGTATTTCACTACAAATTGTATTTAGTTCCTAAGACTGTTCACCAACCTTAAGTGGTTGGTTGGGCTAGCTTTTTATGTCCTTTTAGTTGTATATCGCCGACTTTAGAATTAGAAAAAAAAAGTGGTAAAATGAAAGACCAGATACTGCAAGTTATTCAAGATAGGTTGCTTGACAAAATTCAATTGAAAAGTCATACCATAGCCAGCCACACAAGAGGCATGACTTTATCTTTGAGTGGCTTGGTCACGGGGTTAGCAGAGGTCATTCTCACTGCTATGTTTACTTGTATCTTCGACGATACCGCTAATGGTACTCCTAGATTCTGAAATAGACAATAGAATTGAAGATAAGAAATATTATTATTTGAATGCTATAAATATTAACTTAAAGTCATAATTTAGATACATGTACATTGTCTAAATATTTTGCTATGAATTAAGTTATAGGCATCGATACTAAACAAGGGTTAACGTAGTATGTAGGTGTAAGGTTCCTGAGTCCCTTAATTGTTGCCTCAGCCGTTGCTTGTCCCTACTGCAGGTATCTTCTTTGGTCGTAGTTCATCATGCTGGCCCATCATGTAGTCACTTGACTATTGGCCTCTGAGTTGGCTTAACTACTGCTGTCATATGACCAGAGGCGGATAATTCAACGTGCCCTCTGAATACAGAGAAGCTCAGTAAAAATAACCATTAGAGCGGTAATCCATCCAATAACTGACCACGTCCAACGTTGGCTATTTCTATACCGTAAATTTCAAGAAAAATATTAGGTAAACTTACCGGTTCTATATTAACCCATGATCCATGTTTTTCTTCATCTGGGTGCATCCCCTCAAAATAAGCCAGCTGATTTGGGTCCACATCAAGAAAATGAGGTTTCGATAAAGCGATTGGGAAACCTGAAATTAAATGAAAAAAGAATCGAATTAGTAACTTTGCTGTTAATAAAAGTTCCGCTTGCACAATATGCGGTGGGTTTCGTATCGCCACAAAATATAAACACTAATTCTTTGGTAGTAAGTACCTCCTTACAAGCCTCATACGTCCCCAATGTTGGGGCCCGGCCTGTCCCCACCGAGGGCGATTTGGGCCATGGTCCGCATGCGGGCCCAGTGTGGTTTATGGACTTCACAATCACTTATGATAAACAGAAAAACAAATTGAAAAAATATGTTTAAAACTATCCAACAAAAATGCGATAAAATGGTAAACCCTAGAAAAAGATATCCAAAAACAAACGCCGTTTTATATTATTATGTTGCTGATGAAGGTGTTTCTTAGGAAGGTTAAAAAGAAACAGCTTTTTTATAGACAGGCAGATAAAGTGACAGCGTAGTCTTAGTGAAAAGGCGGAACCCTAAAAACATCAGTTGTGTGATGTGAATTATGCATAGAGCTACATCCCGAACCGGCCAGGGTGATTAATACTCTATGGAATTATGCGATACATAAATGTATTTATTTACGATATTAAATTATCTTTATTACACAAGCCGCGCCCGCAGTTTCAACCGCGGAAAAATGTAAGCCCATGGAAAAAAATAGGAAAGAAAAGTATTCCACCGGAATTAGACATAAAATTAGCAAAATATGCAAATAAATTCCAATGAAATAAAGTATGTACATGTCAAATTGTAGGTAGGTTTTGTTTTTCACATTTTACTCCAAAATTCATAGCATTTTAGAGGAAAAAATGCATTAGTCTAAATCAAAGTACATTTCTTGATATCCTTTCACCTATAAAAACAAATTCTACGTTACCATATTTTTGTTACATTATTCGGGAAATCAAAAAGAAAAAATATATACAAGTGTATATATATTTTATACCCCACCTATGACAAGGGAGAAGTAGCAACTAAAAAAAACACTATGTTCAGAAACTCAAAACCTGCAATTTGACATAAAATATGTTTCATTTCATTTGAGTCGACTAACATGTTTTTCTTATTCCGGTCGACTAAGAAGCTATTCCTGTCTCAAATGAGAAAGACTACCCAGTTGTTCTATGGCGATGCGAAACAGGGCAAACTATATGTAGTTAGGTGATAACAACTAACCATAAAAACATCCGCCAACGTCAACAAATCCATCAGGAAGACAATTCTGAGTACACTTGCAAGCATATTCTGATGACTTGTTGAAAGCTGACTTCTCTAAAACGAATCTGATAACAAAAAACATACAAATAATATATATACTCGTAAATATCAAAATAAGTAGAAATGGTTATTAAGGTAACTTTGTTATTGTTGACAATATAAAAACCTAAACATAAAACTTTATAAATTTTATGTCTAAAATTAAATAAAATTCTCAATGTATGTAGTTGACATACAATGCGAGATTAACAATAATAAATGAATTACCTGTAGTGATTGAAGCCATAAATTCCAATTTCTTCCTTGTCAAACACAAAGGGGTATATTCTGCATGCCTGACTTTTGTACACAGCAAGGATTTTATCCTTCGGGAAGTTAGGAGATAACATGAGCCCTTCATAGGTACCCTTAATCCGGTTGCACGGGATACTAAGGAAAAACAGAGTTAAATAAAATCATTAATTTGAAGTCCGAATAAAACAGCTCATCGTTATTTTAACAGTGTTACTTTAATTTATTTTAACTTATTTTACTGAACACCCCTATGAAATAAGTGTTGTTTTTTTCGGGCCTCTTATTAGCTTTTAATCCACAACTTTGACTGCGTGGTAGTTTTTTTTAATGACATATACGGGGTGTAACAAAATCTCCTTCGTCAGTAAGTGATGTTAGTATGTAACACAGGTCTAAGATTTACATTCCAAACTTTAAAAACTACAATAACTATTTTTTAAACAAGAGAAGTGACAAGCCAAGAACCAGCTTTGTGTTAGTGTTCCCTGAAGGAGTAATGACCTTTGCCTTAAATCTGTTAGGATCTCATTTTCTAAATACTAACAAACTTTTAAGTCTTTCTGATAATGCTATGCTAATAGAACCCCTTATTCTGTTACAGCCTTTATATCACATGTTTATTGTAGGGATAACAAACGCCTATTTCTAAAGTTCAAAACACCTTTTTTTCCATTTTTTATCAAAAACAGATAGTTTTTGATCATTTCAGCCATGATAACGCGAAATATACTCGTAGATTTGTTTTCAAATTAATTGAATTCACAATGGGTAAGTAGCAGCGAGTAAAAAAATCTTAGTTAGCAAAATCGTTTTGATAATAGTTTCTGAATTCAACTAGCAGTTAAAGATTTATGTACAGACAATCCTCAAAGGAAGTTTTGATAGACCCCTAGGGGTCCGTGTACAGCAGGCAAGAAAACGCTATTCAAATCAAATCAAACTTTATTCAAATAGGTTTCTAAGAACACTTTCGTCAATCGTCAATTCAATGTAAACAATGTTAATTTCTGCCAAAAAGAGCTGGTAAGAAGTTCTATTTAAAGTAGTAATACAATACTTTGATAATTAGCTAAAGAGTATATAATATGTACCGAAACACTTATTAGGTGATAAAAAAGTAAGTTAGTAAGGTATTAAAAACAAAGTCAAACGTGTAATTTTTTTTTTGTTTTTATGTAGCATAGGGGGCGCACCATGTGAAGCGTCAAATATCGTTAATCGAGTGAAGGAATTTAGATATTTAAGAGAATTCCGATATTTAATAGTACTAGTGGCATTAGCGCTATCATAATTATATTTTTGCACAATCATATGTATATACATACATATACTTATACTTACGTATAGGTTTTTATGTATAGGTATTTACTGAATGTTATTACTATATTATATACGTAGGTTGGAATATTTAAAGGGGTCAGTAACGGCAGCTACCATGATCGTTATAGCAACAAGGAAAAAGTCATAGAAGAACCCGTGGATTTTAGACTATTCTGACTAGCATTCACTGATTTGAAAAAATGGTACTGTCGCCAAAATAAAAGGCAATCTTCACAAATTTGTTTTTATCCAGTTTTTAAAAGGATGAAAAGCTTGTATAAGATCTATTGAGGTAAGAGTACTAGACATTTCTAAAATCACAAAAAACTTGTAGGGACTTTTTAATCCCAGATTTTTTCAAACCTTTCGTTCGGTTTTGTTTCTTACAAGGATCGAAAGTTTGTATGGGATGAATTGAGACTACAAAAAAGTAATAGGTAAGTAGCAAAAAAAACTAGTCAACTACAAAATGTATAGAATTTTTTTTTTTTATTTCTAGTACCTCACTCTGAATCACCTAACAGTGGAAACTGCGTACGGGAAGGCAAAGCGTGAGACGCGCGCGGTTAGACGACCGATGATGGGTGGCCAGTAACCGAGAGAAATGGCGCGCCATAGAGAAGGTTTATGTTTAGCAGTGGACCAGTATAAGCTGATATAATTATGATGATGATGATCTAGTTTATTATTTGTATGTGCAAAGGCTTAAGTCCAAATTAAATAAGTACCTACATATACTCAACGATATGCATCTGAGACCATGATTTACGCAAGTAATTTTAAAACATACATTCACATAAACATTAACTAATGACCCAATTGTTACATTTAAAACTATAAATGCGGTTGACCTAACGAACTGTGTGACGGTCCATCACTAGTTCCAACATATGTATATATATACACGTAAATATCAGTTACCCAAACACTTATCTTACCCAAAAGTAGTTTAAGTGTTACCTAGTATTGAGGTCAGTGAACCCCTGCTCTTTGATGCCTGGTGAGTCATTCCACTTGTTTATGGAATATCTTTTGCTCTCATCTTTAAGTTCCACTTCAACATCCGATGAGATTTTGGCGTAAAACTGTAAAAGAATTAACAGTAATTTTATAAAAAGTAATAGAAAAGAAAAGACTTGGCCCACGATCACATAGGAACTAGTGGCCCATTTATATCCGACTATTGGAAATAGTATGCGAAGTTAGGCAATGTCGAGCGTGGTCAATACCAGGATAAATGACCGCCATAGCCTAGTGACACATTTTTCTGAGGTCCTCCGCGTTTCGGAGAGCACCATAACCGTCGGTCCTGGCTGTTGTCGTATGTCAGCAGTCGTTAAGCCAAGTCGTAGGCCTTATGGGCGAATTAAACTTTCAGAGTTTTGAGTGGCCACTAGTTCGACAACGTCCGCCAAAACACTAGGTAGGAGTAGCGGACAATGATCTAAACCTCCTTCTCCAAGGAGAGTACCCCTTCAGTACGTACTTATATACCACGATATAGAAAAAAGGTAGTAAAGGTTAAAGGTACTCGACGTTTCCATGGACTGACGTGACTACATAATTCTATCTGTTCAGCAACAGATGGCGCTGCGCGTTAGCAAATGGTTAGTGTGGTTATAATAGAAGGTTAAAATATCCATGCATTAATATTAGCTAGTGAATAACGGTACCGCGGGTAGTCTTTATTGGTTACCTACAAAATTCAAAAGCCGCACCGTGGACTTACTGAATATACTGTGTTTTAAAACCACAAATGCCATAGACAACTTATGCGTTCCTAGTAATAAATCTTATAAATATACAGTTCTTCGAAGAACCTTATGTAAGGTCATAGAATGTATAGATATTCGTAAAGCTCCTCATGTTTTATTTATAAAAGAAACACAATAATGCCGTAGCTTTGGCTAAATTATGAACAAATATTACTTTCATAGTACAGACACAGTAAAAAAAATATATATTAAGCCAGAATTTGAATCTGCAACCCTCCTCGCAGTCCGTCTAAGTGCTCTTTCAATAAGTTATCGAGGCAGTACTAGTTGGTAAAAATCTCGACTATACCTTTGCTAGGAAACTTTGATGATTTGATACTAACTCGATCCATGATTCCAATCTTGCTGAAGTCAATCCATCCGGGAAAAAATGTGTTGGCAACGGTTACCAACCGGTCGTGGTACCCCCACAAGAACTCCTGGACAGTAAGGGTCTTGAAAATCTTGTTGTCGATCGCTGATATGCTTGCGTACACACCAAGATTGGCTATATATGGTAACTGATCAGCTGCTATTGTACTGAGAGCCTTAAATAAACATATTTAACAAATAAGAAAAATTTTAGCCTGTTCGGAAATATGTAGTTTTGGCAAAAGTATCGGTAAAATATATTTTTCTTGACATTTTAATATATTCTATGCTCTTTGATATAAATCGTCTTTATCGATGATTATTGTTTTGTACTTTAGTTTAATTTGTTCATTCATATAAATGACTACCAACGATTATATATCTATATATTTTTACTTATATTTTGTCTTGAATACCATTTTTTTTAAAATAATTGTGCACTTATTAAGTTCTTTTATACTATTAATGTAGAGATAGATGTGTTAAATCTACAAATTTTAGACACAAATGTTAAATATTGGCTTTAAATACCTACATATGAAAAACAAAATTGTATTGCAAAAAAAGTTTCTTTGACGTAAAAATTGCACTCAGAGTTATAATTATACATCTAAATCTTATTTAACAATAACGATACAATAGCCCCATCATCAATATAATAAACAAGTTATAAACTTAGATAAAACATAATCAAGTAGGTATGCGAGGCAAACTTCATCATAAAATATTCAAGTGTTAAATTATTATTTATTCGAACAATGTAGAATCCAATAACCGATAAATAAATCATGTAATAAAATAACCCAGAATCTTTTTTGTTGTTTTTTATTTATGGTTGAAATATGATATATTGGGAGTTAATGAAGTAAATATTACAGAAAAATATACTTCTTACAAACTGTATTTGGTGGATGTTTTTTGTTACATATTGATGTGGCAAAAGAATTAACTTGGTTAGTTTTCACATATAAGTTATCCTTTATTTGGCTAATCAACTTAGCTTCTTTATGTTAAGTTTTTTTTTTAATATTGTAAGGTCAAACTTTAATTATTATTACTTTTCTTAAAATTTGGTTTGTTGGTAAAAACTAGCCTAGTCAAATCTTGAGCTGCAATTTATCCTTAGTGTAAATTATGCGACTTTTCAAAGTGGTTATGTTCCTAAATAGAAAACTGTGTTACGCAAACGTGTGCTGGAAATTGTGTTAGAAATTTATTTTAGAATTTTGTTTGTTATTTTAAATAATTTTCAAGATTGTCTACAAAACTTGGCACCTTTTTAGTCTTTTGTCAACAAAATCGAAAACCACTCATATTCATAATAGGTTTGGGTTTTTGCAAATATCTCAAAAACAAATCAAGATTTTTGAAATACAAAAAAAGATCTAAGAAAAGAAGAAAAGCGGACGAAATTTCCTACAAAAAAGTTTTTATTCTCGGAACTGTAGGACCAATTTATATAATTTTTCCAGAGTGCGCAAGCCCCTCCCACTTCGGGCATTTAACCAATATTTTTTTTTTAAACAAATTAAATATGAAAATTAAGAAATAAAAAAATTCAGACAATTACTGGGTAAAAATTTTTATCGCGATGTTTTAATTAGTCATGCAATAATTAACAATTTTTTTCTGCTTGAACATGAACATTGCAAGTGCTAAGTGTATAGACTATAGGGTAATACATAATATAGGTAATAGCACTTTAGTAAGTGTAACACGTTTCTAGCACTAATCTCGAGTAGGGTATATATAATGCTTAAGTTAACTGGGTTGCCAACGATGACAAAGTTATCAAAGTTAAACTTTTTATTTTAACTTAGAAAAAAAAAACATTTTTTCTTAAAAAGAAAAGGATATACTTATATTATACGTTAATGAAACAATAAAAGTAAAAATTTTAAATCTTTATAAAATTCTTTAATTAACTATTTTTTTAAGTTACACATTATTAGGAACTGACTATTTTAGTTAGAAGATGTTTTTTGTGAGATGGTAATATAAATCTTTACAAATTGGAGTTTGATTATTTAACTAGCTTTTTACCCGCGATTTCAGTTGCGTTAAGTTCCTATATAAACGTTTTATTAACTGGACTACAGTGAGAGCATCTGCTATCAGTTTTTTTGACATTGAACCAATACAAAATATATTGTGAATTACCAATATAATTTTCAATAGTTTGACTGCAGCAAGTCTTAATGGATGTATAAGGACTAAAATACTCACAATTAGAGCAATATTGGGCACGTAGACATTGACATCGTTTGTGTCACCTACTGACTTTTCCTTTATAAATTCAAGAACAGATTTAGGATCAAGTGTTAGAACTCCTCGTTCTTCATCTATTCTCATATTCTCATTCGTCCGATGCTCTCTGTAAAAAAATAATATAAAAACTATAACATAACACTTTATTGATATTCACCTTTGCCCAATTCCTAAATTTTTGAAGTCGGTTAAGAAAGATTTGATATTTTTATTCATCCTCCTCCCTTTTCTCCTTATTCCTATCCTATATGAATCCTTATTCTAAATATCATCAAAATCTGCTCAGTGTTTCAATCGAATTCTTATTTATTTTTCCTGCGCTAGTCAGACTCACCCTAGATCATGTTAGATTATATTGTAATTTAAGGTTATCCTCATTTTTAATTTCATCAAAATGGGTTTAGTAGAAATTCTTATTTACCATGTGTACGCTAATTCAACTCACACTTGATGTTTATTTAAGTGGCTAGGTCCGTCCTCTCCCCGCATCAGATTTCATTATGATTGGCAGTACTGCCCAAATACTTTTAACTCTTTATGTGCTAATCACCCTCACACGGGTCGTTTTTTAACTACTACTTGTCCTGCTCCAAGGTGTAAGCTATTTCCTTGCCAAATCTCATCGAGATGGATTTAGCAGTAAAAAGGTAAAAACAGACAAAAACACTTTCGGATATATAGTATATGCCAGATATATATATAGTATATGCCAGATATATATATAGTATATGCCAGATATATATATAGTATATGCCAGATGCGTCAAATGTCCAAAGATCCTTTGTTTTAACATATTTAGAGCATTCCTTAGTCGGACGGTCAACAAAAAAACCTCATTTTAACAAGTGAAAAATGTTAATTGCAGCGCCTTCTAGCGTATTAACACATTAAACCTACCTAACAATAATATTTATTACGCCGATAGATAACAAATACTTTACACTTTTAGATACACCGTATCTAGTTTTATCAAACCATTTTGGAGAAAAAAAATCGGCCAAGTGCGAGTCGGACTCGCGCACGAAGGATTCCGTACCATTATCTATAAAATGGCAAAAAAAATTACGTTTGTTGTATGGGAGCCCCCCTTAAATATTATTATAATTTGACTATTTTTTTTCAAGTGACTATATAACTAAATATTCTGTGATTATTTTAAACGTCTAACCTTTGACGTTATCAATATCGAGCAAAAACTAGCAAAAAAATCACGTTTATTGTATGGGAGCCCCCATAATGTTATAGTGTCAGCAGAAATCCATCTTCTGTGAAAATTTCAACTGTCTAACTATCACAGTTTATGAGATACAGCCTAGTGACAGACGAACGGACAGCGGAGTCTTAGAAATAGGCTTCTGCTTATTACCCTTTACACCAACACTTACATAAGTATCATACCCTTTACAGAGAACCGTTTCTGAAGCGGTCAAACCGTTTAGGAGATAAATTGGGAAGCTTCGTTTGCACGTTTTGTTTTTAAACCAGCTATTAATTTTGTGGGATAGAATAGAATACCATCAATAAAACGTGGGGATTACAAGTATCGTTAAGCATTCCCTGCAACAGCTTAGGTACATCATAGAGATCACCCCAAAAAATGTTTTAGGGAAAAATGACATGACGTCATAGTTGACCTTCCGTACACCTTGCTTAACGTCAATTTTAGTGGTTTGTAGTATTCTGCTTACTGGAGGAAAGTCTATAAATATATATTTAAACTTTTGACTGCATATACTGCAGTTAAGTATTTCTGATCAACATAGTTTTGTAAGGTCCCTTTCATCTCTTAAAATTAACTGGTCAGGGTTTCCTATGGTCCTTTAAGTAAAAAACGGTAAAAATTTAATTGCTGTAGTTTACATTTACTGAATAAATTCAATTTTGTTTAACCTCTGACTTCTCAAGTATAGATGCCCCACCTAGAAAAACCAGCTAGAGGTTAGATAATCTTTTCATAAAACCTACTTTATCAGTTATATATTTCACTAGCTGATTTAGAAAAGAGAAATTGAGCATATTTTAATTACTCTTTCCTGTGAAAAAACCTATTTTATACCTAAAATACCTAAAAAACTATTAAGATGTAGTTGCCTTTGTAAAAAAGGTTTGTAAAGCTGGCGTCCAAAAAACTAGGTGTACTCAACAGAGCGAGGCAGTACTTCACGTCGGGGCAGAGGTTGCTGCTTTACAAGTCGCAGGTTCGGCCCCATATGGAGTACTGCTGCCATCTCTGGGCGGGTGCACCCGGATACTAGCTTGGACCTTTTGACTCGGTTCAACGACGGGCTGTGAGAATTGTCGACGATCCCAAACTCACTTGCCGTATCGAACCCTTAAGTCTGAGCAGAGATTTTGCCTCCCTGTGTGTGTTCTACCGCTAGTACAATGGGATGTGTTCTGAGGAATTGTTCAAAATGATGCCCACGGCTACATTCTACCATCGCACCGCTCGCCATAGGCAGGGAATTCATTCTCATACTTTAGAACTGAAATGGTAGCGTACAGTGCGGTTTCAGAGAAACTTTCTCCCGCGAACTTTCTTATTTGATTTTTGAAGGGTCGGCAACGCGCGAGTGATACTTCTGGTGTTGCAAGCGTCCATAGGCCATGGTGACCGCTTACCATCAGGCGGGCCGTGCGCTTGTTTGCCACCTTAGTGGTATTAAAAAAAAAAATTACTGAAATGGGTAAAAAAACGCGTTTATTGAAAATTTTAATACTAATTTTTAAAAAAACGTTTTCATAATGATCTAGCTGAAGTAACAAAAAAAGTTATAAAATAAAAAAAAGAAAATATTAAGGGTAGCGATGCATACACAAGTCGTGGGGCGTACTAGTTGCAGGCCGGAGTTGTTCGACGCCTGATGGGAGCGATCGGTTATTTAAACGCGATATGGGTGTAATAAAACTAGGGGCAAGTATCACACTAGCAGGTATCCTAGAATTAACCTATATAGACAGAAACCATTAACAGTTTTATCATAATACCAGATAGGTTTATTTATGACTTTTATATGAAGTTAGGTAGATTTGTATTTGTTTGGATGTACGTTCAAGGGAAAAAAGATCAGCGACATAGTGAGTCCCTCCCTCCCTTTATTTCATGGAAGTGAGTACAACGCTAAAATCCTCCTCCTATTTTAATTTTTTTTTCCATTGACTTTTAAAATTAAATTAGCAAAGTTTACCCAAAAATTTTTTCGTGCCTCTTGAAATTGTTTCACTGAGATTATCTTATTTTCGCTTAAGTATTCTTTTAGCACTTTTATTACGTGAATAACCTTATTTTATGACTTTCCTATAGGTAAATAAATATATTATAGAGATAAAATTGCCAATGTTTTTTCTTAATTCTGATAATAATACTTCGATACAAGTTTTTGACGTCAAACAGGCTTTTAACATATATGTGACAAAATAACACAATTAAAAATTTAAATTCTCATCTATTTGCATATCGTGTGCTTGGCAAATAAAAAACTGGTCAATTTCAGTTCAATAAAAGGGTAAAAGGTCAAAGAGATTGAGAATTATAGTAATACCTGAACATTCGGAACAAAAAATCAGATTCGTATTCGTAAAACTTTTTTTTAAACTTAAAATTTAATATAAAATACCTATTTAAGACACATCCCTCGCTACGGAGGTCATCAATTAAAAAAACGGTCAAGTGCGAGATGGATTCGCGTATGATTCCGTAATAGGTAAACTGTATTGAGGGACTAATTAAACTTTGCCGTTGGACAACTGTTGTCCTAATACATCGATATAAGTCGCGGTTAGTTTAACATCTGCAAATAATTTTATAATCGCAAAAACAAAAATTTGTGATGTTACAACAAATTCACAGTTTTCAAATTTTGTTATTTATGAGTGCTACATGGCATTTCTTCTTGTCAAATTTTATGATTTTACGTCCACGGGAAGTACTCCATAGGTTTTGATTTATCTGTGTCACAATATGCGACAAAATAACAGTATTTTGGGCATATTTTTATTGCATTGACTTAGAAGATTGATTTTTTACAACCATACACTTCAGTATTTGATTTTCTTTTTTTTATTGACTAAAAGAGCATTAAGAGACCGACAGACAATTTTTTTTTTTAATGTGTTATATTAACTACAAATTAACAAATTTTGGATTCTTCTCTATTATACGCAACTCAACGTCATACGACGCATCTTGGTGTATTTCGACTTGTAACCTCTTACTTTTGTGCTCTCACTATAATTTGTATCTTTTTGTTTAGTAAACAATGTCCATAATATGATGCTATCTCAAAAATGCCGCGTCGCATCTCGTCTCAGTCTAAGCTGACCGTATGGAGCAAATTCTGCTCAAAGCAATTCTCGTAAAAGTATTAATAAACCCTTATTTGTAGATTTTGCCACTATTATGAAAACGTGGTTAAAAATAGATATGGGTGTAATAAATTAACAAATTTAGAAGCTACTATTTCTCAAAATGAATGTATACATATAGCTACCTACACCTGAGAAAAAAAGTTATAATCTTATATGTATTTTTAAAGCCATATGCAATGACGCTTACACAATGGGATGGAAAAGCAAATAAAAGCAATTCCTTATGTATGCATGATTTTATCACTTGGCTACGAAATGCTAAAAAAATTGTGACGCAAATTTTACAGGCATCAGGCTAGTGCTGTCATTTTTTTGTTAGTAATGGGTTTGTGCTGCAGTAAGCATTTGTTTGTGCAAACCAATGCAAACCAACCAGCCAGCGCGAGACGGACCTGTGCATTACTTGAACCCTCTGTGCACGAATCCGACTCGCACGTAGCTAGTTTCTGAACACCATTTTAACTATTAAGACCATTTTAAAGTACTATGTTAAGATTATGAAATAATATAAATTTAAATATTATAATTTATTTCTTGTTAATTAATATGGCTCTTATTAAAATTTAATTTAATCAATTTTACAAAAAACTTAAAGACATAGGAAAAATTTCGTACGCATCTCGAATTTCTGCTGATATTAAAAATTTTAATTATGAAATTACAAATTTTTAAACAATTGTTATAACATTCTGAACATAAGCAAGCATTCTGAATAAGCACATCGACCGAATCATCCAATGGGTTAACATTATATAACATAAATATAGTAGATAAATAAAACAATCACCGATCAAGATATTTAAATTGCCGATTCTTGCGTGGGGTGTGATTCCGTCCCAAGTACTTCCGTGTGTGCCGGCACGGTAACTGACCTTGACCATTGTTTACTTAACTAGGATTACACGGGACGACACACTCATGGCAAAATAATAATCAAAAATTTACGTCTGGGGTGAAAATTCACCCCGTGCGTTTACTGTAGTGTTAACAAACATTTAATTGCGGCCGCAATTCAAGAATCGCCACATTTAAGTGGCCCCAATTTAATATTATTTACGTCCCAACCTAGTGTCTTTGTCAAAATCGTTCAAGAAATATTTGAAAAATTGTAAATACATAAAATAACGAGAATTAAATGAAACTAAGTTCGAAAGAGAAAGGATACCGCAGGTTCGCTTGGTATCTGTCACACTTTTGCGGCCATTTTTTCCGCAGCTGGCTAGGAAATGTGCAGTCCAGTTCTCTATGTCTATGGGTATACGTTAGATTAAAACATCTACTGTCTACGGTAACTGCGCTTGACACAATAACCATGTTTGACATCTAGTGGTATAAAAAGAAGCATATTGGTTTAAATAGCTTTTCCCATAAAAATGTAGAGCCTAAAATAGGTACTGATTTAAAACTTACTGAAATATGAAAGGTCCAACTTCTTCTACTCTTAATACATCGGTGTCTTCATTTAAGTACTCCGGTACGTTTGTGTAGTTATATATCCACACTTCGGTAAATATCTGGTACGTAGGCTTTGCCCACATGTTGAACAAGAAAGAACCTTCTCTCATCTGCATAAACTGTAAAATAAAAAAATGTTATAAATTAAGTTTATTAATCAGTGTCTATTGTTATTTGTGTAGAATGTGTTTATCCAAGAAATCCTTATTCGCATTTCTTTCCAATTTTATTATCAAATATTGCTGGCCACGAGTAGTTTCTCTTAATAATCTAGACTTTTTTCGCTAGATGGCGCTTATAAATGTTATTTTATGATTGTAATGACGCGTGCCCGTTTTACACTTGGCCGATTTTAATCAAAAAAAATTGTACTTCAGAGCTCACACTAAAATCACTGCAAGTTTGTAGCTTGTGTATTGTACTGTTTTAATGATGAAGCAAAAACAACAAAAACGTATGATGTTTCCCTAAAATCTTAACTTTTTATTTTTTATTATTTGTTAGCTGTATGTGAAAATTACAGCTACCCGCCTGTTGCGATTCAAAAGATAGAGCTCTTTAAAGGTCAGACGGACTGGCATACAGACAGACAGTGTAGGCCTGTAATAGAGTCCCGATGGCATGATTTGGATAGAACCCTAATACATAAAAATAGATTTTAGACTATGACCGTTAATAATGGAATTCCAAGAATTGATAACTGTGAAAAATACGCCATAACATTAGAATCAGGTCTATTTATTTTTTCAATTTGTTCATTAGATATAATTTTAAGAAACTGAATACGTTGGAGGATGTCTAGGTTTTGACTATTTGTATATGACTAATATTTGG
This sequence comes from Apoda limacodes, assembly GCA_946406115.1. NCBI lineage: Eukaryota > Metazoa > Arthropoda > Insecta > Lepidoptera > Limacodidae > Apoda > Apoda limacodes. The sequence goes on from OX291554.1 coordinate 4,265,185, forward strand.
TAACAATGCCGAGTGTTGGCCGCGACAACATTAATTTTTACAAACAACTCAGTGCAAATAGTAAAATTCAAGGTTCGTGGTTTGGAGGTAATCCTGTTCCACATACGTGTTGAGCAGGATGTGATGGGTCTGTACAAATTAAATACAAAGAATCCAAAAGTTTCTTAGTAATGGCGAGGTTAGGTGATTCTTTTGTAGATATCAAATCAATTTTAAATGATTATTTATTTAATATACAGATGATGATTTTGTAAACTCTGTTCAGGCATGAGGTCAAATCTTTTGAAGATATTTGTTTATAAGCCACGTCGGATGGTCAGTCATTGGATAGGTGACCGTTTAGCGATTTTCAACCATTTTTGTTTGTGCTCGCAGATTATGTAAATTGGTGGCACGAAACCCACGGCGCGCGACACCGACTCGCACTTAAGTATTTTTTAATTCTACAAAGATATGTGTGTTTTTAAGATTAATGTACTAAGATCCTATAAGTTGCCAAGAATTTGTGTGTTCTGGAAACAATTTATTACATATTTTTTTTATAGTAAATAAACAAGATGGAATTACTGTAGACTTTCGACACGATTACGAATCGAATATCGATATCGAATAGAAAATAGCATATTATATAAAGTATTCGTCTTTTTAACTCACAGATATTATTTACAAACTATATAAAACCTTCTAAAAATAGCTTATGATTTTTATATTTGCCAGCTTTATATTTGCGACATTTGGATTTTAGAAATTCGTTTTCTACGAAGAGAAAATTGAGGATATCTAATGGCGGCGCTAGTTAGCTGCTATATGCGCCTTAACCTAGAAACAATACTAATAACTCCGCAATGACAGTTCATCGCAACTTTTGTGAGGTTTACCAAAGCATATCTAGTAACGCGAAAAGTGTACAATATTGACGACGAGAAATCTAGTTCAGCTCACGAACTTCATCCATAATGCACATTGTCGGTCATAAAATTCAGTCATTTATATGGTGACCCAGTTCTAGGTATCCTGAAATGTCTCGTATGGCCAAAAAATACCTTTGTTGTCCCGCCAGCACCGTCTATAGCGAGCGTCTCTTCTCAGGAGCTGGCGAAATTTAAGAGAAGAAAAGGAATCTCTTACTCCCTGACAGAGCCTAAAACATTGATATTTCTGTATCACAACTTACCCCTAATTATAAAAAAAATTAAGGACTTTTATCGATCAGTAGCACTAAACATCTTAATACAATAAAAATTAAAAAAATGTTAGAATAAATAAATTTTTTACTGAATTACTAATTGATTCCTAGGTTATCTGTTACCTTATTAATTTTAGTAAATATTTTAACAGTTTTAAGACTGTTTAGAAATTATGAAACAATCATAAATAGATGGTTTTATTTTAATTTTTATTATTTTATTTATATAATAATAATAAACATGTATATGAAGACGAAAAAAAAAAATATATATGATAATCTACATATTTTTTTGCGTCTAGTCGGCAAATGCAAAAGATGCCGAATATTCGGCTTTTCCGATTTTTATTGCAAAAATCTTCTTGAAATGAAATACATAGAACCAACACACAGACGGTTCAGACAGTTGTTGCATTTCTTACATTTAATTATAAAAACTATATTGTATTTTTTGAGAAACATCTATTTTGATAAGAATTTGGTTCTCTTAAACATGTTGTAAATGGAACCCTAAAATTTATTTTACTATTCTGACCTTCAGCTTGGATCAAAGTGCACAAAGCTCTTGCGGCGATATGATTTTGTCAAACGGCGGGTATTCCCAAAGATTATTAGCCTTAGTTATGTTGATACTTGATCTTAGAAGTAAACATGTTATGTTCAGCAAATCATTTATGCATGCACGTATGTATTTATATATATATATATATATATATATATAAGTTAACCTTAAAGGGTGATATCGTGAATGATGAAAAATGCTACAAAACCACAACTGTGCAATTAATGACAGTACGTACGAATTCGACCGTCTTTTTGCTAAAATACAATCGCTATTTTCCGATTTTTAGGTTACTATTGAGACCGACGCGATGGTTGTGGGTTAATTCCTTTAGCTTACTGCTAAATTATGGGCGATAAAGTGTAAAGGCAAAATAATAGAAGAATAACGACCAGAACGCTTAACTCTGGCATTATTACTATTATCTGCATACATTTCATCTATCGGTTTAAACATTGATTAATTAAAATTAATAAACGCTTGTTCCTAGGATTTAGGAAGTAGTTTTACTGTCGTAAGTCACACCACCATCACTGGTAATCAACTAGAGTTGTTTAGAAATATAATAATAAAAAAAAATGTTTTTGACACATTATATATTCTATAGGTAATAACTATATCTGTGTTATAACATTTTTTGGATCTAGATATGTTAACAAGTCAACTTAGTTAGATAAGCACAATTTTCAATAGCAGCAATACACTCTGACAAGGAAATTATAAATTTAACAAGTTAATTGTATTATTTATGCAGTCCTAAAGAAAATGTGATGCGTTGGTAGAGTGTATCAATTAGACCTCAATTACTTGTGTTTCTTAACTTGATTGCAATTTTAAAAGGCTATCATCAATTTTTCGTCTTATTTTCATACATTTCTTCACGTATACTGCGCAACTAATAAATATTTTATTTTGCAACCGCTAGCCTATTTCTCAGTGGTTTCTCAATGATTCTGAAGGTCTAAGACTCTAGTCTTCAGTCGAAATCTATACAAATGTATCAAATGAATCCATTCTAATATTTAATAAATGCGAAAGTAACTCTATTAGTCTAGCAGTTTGTCTGTCTGTAACCTCTTTATAAAATTTGTCATGAAGATAGTTTGAGTTCCAAGAAAAGACATTAGGCTACTTGAAACTTCAAGTTAGAGTCGGATTTTTTTACATATATTGGAGGAGTTGCCGTTGAAATCTTAAACTTTAGGGTGGTTGGAACCGTGGGCAAATTTGGCACGTAGATAGTTTGAATCCCGAAAAAGGCTATAGGCTACTTAAAAACGTCAAGTGTGAGTCGGTATTTTCTATAAATTGCCGTTGAAAACCGATAACCTAAGTAAGGGAGGGTGGAACCGCGAGCAGAAGCTAGGAAGGCTATATAAATGGATCTCAATAAAAGGTGAACCATATACCTTGTTATATCTTTCTCGACAAGAAACGTAAACTATATGAATTTTTTAAATCGACCTGATGGCGGTAATGTGATAGCGAATAAGGTTGTGAATTGAACCCATGACCTTCACATATAATAATATTGTTACTGGCCGATGTCTTTACTTAGACGATGTTTAAAAAAATGATATTAGTGGGCTTTATAAGATCGTAGGAAGTTTTGTGTCTGAGTTGATCAGAAACTTCGTCTGTGCAACTGAACTGAGTAACAAGTGTACTAATAATAAATACCTGTTAAATAACCATTGCATATTTAATGTACAGTAGGTAGGGGAAAGTAGTACGAGTTGATTCCCTGGGGTAAGATGATCCTTCGCGATTGTACTGAAACCACTAACGCCATCTAGTTGATTTCACTGGTAATACATAGCTCCGGACACCTCCCCGCCAAAGTCAAATCGTAATGGCGGCGTGAACGATACATCGATTTTGAAGAGAAAAAATAAAAATTGTGTTTCGGCTGATCTAAGGTAGCCATGACTTTGAGCTTATGTTACTTTTATACAAATAATGTTAAATGTAAATACTGTTGATTTGAAGCTTTCTATTATGCTTAATTTTAATATTTTGGCCACGTGAACATAGCCGCGTGCTTGTAGGTTATGTTAGCAAACATTGAATGAAAAAGTGGGACTTGGGTCAAGATGATTCCTTTCTATATGTACGAGATGATCCCTAGGGATCATCTTGTACGATATTTTTGTTTAATTTTAAATATCGAATATTGTAAGCCACTCGCTTCGATCTGTCAGTTTATCTGTGCTTAGGTATGACTGTCTTCAGGGTTATTGTAGTCTATTATTTTGTCAATAACTCTGAGTTTATATAACTTTTATTTTATTTACTTTCTTTTACGAGCCGTGCCACTAACCACAGTGAGACATCGCTTGGTGATAATTTTATTGCAAATTTTGCCATTACACCTGCTACATTGAAACCGTTGCCACAAATTGTGGGCAAAAGAAGCACGTTGAAAAGGAAAACCACTTATACGACTGTTTTAACACCATACAAAAACTATTTAGAGGAAGAAAATAGCAAAAAAAAAGAAAAAGAGAATAAAAAAATTGTGAAGAAGACTGCATCTAAAAATACAAAGAAAGGCAAGGGAGTAGGTAAAGGGGTAGGGAAAGGGAAGTCAAATAAAAGAAAGAAAACTTCATATAACACATCTGAGTCTGAAGAAAATGATACTGAGTGTCTGTACTGCACAGAAAATTTTAAAGCGATACCAAGGGTCAAGGATGGATAAAATGTTGTGCATGTGGAAAATGGGGCCATGAAGCATGTGCTGGGATAGAGGATGATGACGCTGGTGAATTTATTTGTGATATATGCAATGCAGCACCTGCCAAAAAGCGTTTAAATTTATAAGGAGGTAGAATAAGTTATTTTCGTTATTCATTCGTAAATGTTTTTTTTGCTACTTTTGAACGATTTGTTCGCTTAATTAGGTATTCAGAAAGGAATACGATATTTAGATTGATCTCATTATGATTAATGTAACTGGTACAAATTAATAACTAACTAAGAAGACTGTTTTATTTTCGTTTTAATTTTTCGTGACTTTTTAAGTCATGTCTGTTGATTTTGTTAATTTTATTACCTTACTTAATATGAAAATAGTCATACATATTAATGTATGACTATTTTAAATAAATAATATGTTTCATTATTGCGTTTTTTTGTTTTTATAACATTTTTCCTCATAAAAATATTTCTTTACTCGGAATGGGGGTAAGATGATCATACGGATCATCTTAACCCGACCTGGGTGATCATCTTACCAACAGGGGTGTACAAGATGATTACTTTGTAAGGTTTTAAAAAAAAAAGACATATTTTAATGAAACCTCAATTAATTTCTGGTTTTGAATATTAGGAAAGTTGGATAGATATATATACTAGTAGTAATCGCCTTTATTTTTGGTTTACCTTGAAAAATATGTATTTTACAGCGATTCCCGCTTAAGGTGATCATCTCGTACTACTTTCCCCTACTACATGTACCTACTACGAGAACATAAACGCTTATCATAATTAATACATTATCTAATAAATCTCACAAGAAGATAAATGTCATAAAAAGGAGAAAAGTTCAGGCAGGTATGAATTAGCGCCAAGTTACATGATTATTCATTCAATCCAAACTACATGATATACAAAAAAAAAACCAATTACTTTTGTGGTTCCATAGGTAACAAAAGTCTGCACGGAATTACGATTTGAGTTACAAGCCAGACATTTAGATAAGATTAGCTGGAAGAAACCTTTTATTAGATATAAGCCAGCCTCTTCACATGGCTTTACTTATAATATGATACATTATTAAATTGTTGAGGGTGTCCCGTGTACGAAAAACTAGGCTTAGAAAATAATAGATTGTGCATGGTAATATCCACACGAATTAAACAAATAATTTAAAACGACACAAGAACCATTTTGCGGTCAAATACCATGTGTCAAGATGTCGTTAGAAAATACACCTATTACAGAATTAACCTATTCCATAATTGTGCATAATATAATCAATCAAACTGTTAATGTACAATTAGCATATTGAAACAAAATTAAATTTCGTAACATGATTGAATTAAAAAGTAACATGGCTTGTGGGCAATATCAATATTAGAAAACCATTTTAATTTGGTTGGCCTATCAATTTGTCGTTGAACACTAACGGCTGCGGCTATTGCGAAAGAGGGACGAAGTAGTTTGTGGTTTTTATATGTGGGGTGTATGTATGGCAGCTAACGAGCGCCGCCTTTAGATATTGCTAATTTTCACTTCGAAGAAAAATAATTATGAAAATATAAAACTTATCATTGGCTATTTTCAGAGCGTTTTGTATTGTTTGTACGATACATTTGTTGTAGTGGGCATTTCTGATTAAAACAGACATATTTAAAAAAAATGCCTAATTAAACTTATAAACATATTTTAAGAGTGATAGAAAACGTTCTAAAAATAGCTTATGACTGGTTATATTTTTTTTTTATACCACTAAGGTGTGTATGGTAAGCGGTCACCGTAGCCTATGGACGCTTGCAACACCAGGGGCATCACTCGCGCGTTGCTGACCCTTCAGAAATCTAATAACTTCTTTTTTGAAGAACCCCATACTGTAGTCCTTAGAGAAAACCTTGGCAGGGAGCTCATTCCACAACCCAAGCGTTATATATTTTTAACATTTTGATTCTCAAAATTCACTTTCTTTGAAGAGAATATTGGGAATATCTTATGGCAGCGCTGGTTAGCTGCTACACACCCCTGGAACAAACTCCCGCAGTATCACTCGTGTCACTTTTTAAATAATAGCTGAATGAATCATTGGTATCTAATATAAACCTTGTGCACTTTGCAAAATTTCAAAAGTGCCTTTACGATGTTAACCTCATGTTATATAGGAAGCCTATAGGTAAGTATCTGATAATATACCTAAGCTACGTGTAGGTACATACGTAATACGTTAAATCTAAAATCCTTCTCCTAATAGAGGCCTGTTTTACTGTCCTAGGGCGTAGAACGGCTGAGGTGTTCATATTTAGCATAGTGCACGCCACGCTAGATGAGACTTGGCGTGCGGTAGAAGTGGGGTGTTTGCGCAGCTATGTGTTCATATTTAGCATAGTGCGCGCCACGTAAGATGAGACTTGGCGTGCGGTAGAAGTGGGGTGTTTGCGCAGCTGTACAGTCACTCACAAGAATAGTTATACGTTTATTAAGGTGAGGCGACTATGGCGCATGCGCCTGTGTAAGGGACCTATAAACACATGGTGTGCGAAATCTCTTCTTACGCGGCGCCCGTTATACTAAGTACCTGGATATTTTTTTTTTTTTTTTTTTTTTATACCACTAAGGTGGCAAACAAGCTTACGGACCGCCTGATGGTAAGCGGTCACCGTAGCCTATGGACGCTTGCAACACCAGGGGTATCACTTGCGCGTTGCCGACCCTTCAGAAATCTAATAACTTCTTTCTTGAAGAGCTCCATACTGTAGTCCTTGCAGAAAACCTTGGCAGGGAGCTCATTCCACAACTTAAGCATTCGCGGGAGGAAGTTTCTCTGAAACCGCACTGTACGCGACCATTTAGGTTCTAAAGTGTGAGAATGAATTCCCTGCCGATGGCGAGCGGTGCGATGGTAGAAAGTAGCCGTGGGCATCATTTCGAACAATTCCTCAGAACACAACCCATTGTACAAGCGGTAGAACACACACAGTGAGGCAAAGTCTCTCCTCAGACTTAAGGGCTCGATACCGCAAGTGAGTTTGGAATCGTCGACAATTCTCACAGCCCGTCGTTGAACCGAGTCAAAAGGGCCAAGCTGGTATCCGGGTGCACCTGCCCAGAGATGGCAGCAGTACTCCATATGGGGCCGAACTTGCGACTTGTAAAGTAACAACCTTTGCCCCGACGTGAAGTACTGCTTCGCTCTGTTGAGTACACCAAGTTTTTTGGACGCCAGCTTTACCTTATCTTGTAAATGATCTCGGAACTGAACATCGCTGGAGATGTCGACACCAAGGATCCCAATGATAGATGAGCTTTGCTCGTTTTTTTTAAACAGCTCCATCTATTGCTGCAGTGTTGCTGTGTCGGTAAAAATAATAGTAATACTCGCCAATAGATGTCATGAGGAGTCATATTTTTCAGTTTAGTTTCGCCTGAAAACACGGATAAAACGACGTTTCCTTAAAATAAAACCTAGCTAGATAGATAGATTTTTCGCCCCCGAAACCTCCTGCATACTGAATTTCATAAAAAATCGTTGGAGCCGTTTTCGAGATTCAGATTATATACAAAATATATATACTTGCTGTTTAAAGGTATATCAGATTAGTGCATATTTAGTTACTTACATGATTCGTCACAATTTGTACAGGATTGACGATGACTACAATTATGGCGATTAACGCGAACAAAACTCCATACAGAATTCGAAGTACAGGTTCTGAAAATATTAACAAATAAATAAGAATTATGAATGATCACATCATATTACGCAAAAAAGAGAGAGAACAAAATACTTAACTATAAAACTACCATTTTGATAATTTTTATTGATATTCAAAATATCATAAAACAAAATACCCGCTGAGACATAATTATTTACCTACAGTCTTAGATATTTTCAATGTCATCTTATATTTCTGGTTTATTTTTTTGGTGATTTAACATGTTTCATTGTACCGAATATCTAATAAATTTGTACTAATAATACAAGGCGCATGCTTGTGTTTACTAAAACTGGACAGTTAAATTTAACAAATATCTAAAAAGAATAGGTTTTGAGAACGATTCCGTGGGACCCAACTCGGACATACCTACTACCGGTATGTATTTGTAACGCTCGTTCTTCTGAATACCAAAAGTGTGGCAGTACACATTTAGGCCGGGTTGCTCCAACTAACCTTGACGTTAACCAGCCGTCAAAAATGGGAGATTATATTAAAATTTCCACACAGTTATTTGTAAACTTAACTGGCCCGCCAAAGTTTAGCAAACCAACCAGCTAGTTAACTTCAACAATAGCTGACGATAGAAATTTTCATACAATCTCCTATTTTTGGCGTTGGTGTTACTAAATTAGTTGGTGCCACACAGCTTAAAAGTGGTGGAAGGGGTAGTTATTACGTAACAAGGATGTTGTTGAGCCGTGTTGCTCGAAAACTATATAACCAATTAACTTTAATTAGATGTCAAATTAAAATTCTTGTAATGTAGAATAATTACCTTTTGAATGAGTCATGTACAACCTAAGTTAAATGAGTTATTACAAAAAAACTGACTTTCCGATAAACTTGCTAATTAACGGGATTTGTAATTTTTGTTTGAAACAAAGAGTGTTGTGGCATTTATCAGGATATCGATAAACTTTAAATCATCTTCATGAAGTAACAAGCAAGGGAGCTAGTGCCATTTACGTGCGTGGCGGTGCAAAAAATCACGATATAGATGGCGGCCGGGCCTATTTTATTGAGCGGCGTTGTTCGATAACTACTGAACTTATGCATTTGGTTAGGGTTTTCATACATTAATTCATGTAAAACTTGAGAAAAGTAAGATATTACAAAGAAACCAACTTTTAGAAAAATATCCATTTATCTCTACTGAATAACTTACTAAAAATAAAGGATTTTGTAATACATATTTATCAAAAATAAAGTCTGTTGTGGCATTTATCAGTATGCTATAACTCTTAAATCACTCCGAGCGCCAAGAGTGCTAAAGCGATCTGTCGTATAAAAATTATGGCAACATTTTTTATTATTTTATTTTTATAATTTAAAAAAGAACAAATCTTATTTTCAAAAGGCATGTTCGACATTTTTATTTTTGTATTTTAATTGAAATCGTGACCGGCAAATATTTTAGATTCTAAACAATGCGGTTTCACATAAATTTTCACTCGCGGACGTTTAGGTTGCAGTATGAGCTTCCTACTGAGATTTTTCCAAGTAACATCCCTACACTGTACGGAGTTCACAAGAAAGGAGTCAATAGATTTATAAAAGGTCGGCAGCGCGCGAGTAATTTTAGACGATTGCGATAGTGTTACTTAATGTAGTGTGATTTTTTCGAAATATGCCTATATTTTGTGGTTTAAATAGTAATATACATTAATTTACAATCAACCAAATATAGTGAGTGACCCCTGGAATTTTCGAAAAACAATTGGAATTTGTGGGTCTTCATTTGCCAGAGACCTGGCATATCTAATAACGATGATTTGAATAAAGCCACAGAAATAGATTGAATCGGTTAAAGGAATATTTTGACATTTAAAAATCATATTGGCTTGTCGTGAAAAAAATTAATTCAAAGGATAAGAATAGGCAAATAGGTGTTACCAAAGTACAAACAGTACTTTACTGCGGCAGATAGAATTTAGCCATTATTTTTGCAATATCTTTGGGTAGGAAAATAGACAGAGCATGAATACATTTTGCTAAATACGAAGACCGAATTATTATTCAATCGTTTAAGCCTATACCGCTACACAAGGACTTCTCATTATACTGGAGTATATTTAGACATATAGCTGGTTTGCACCATTCTTAAGAAAAACGAAGCAGAATTTATTGTTCACGACATTGGCTGGAACCCGATATATTTTTCGAAAATAAATCTACTATCTTGACACCGATGTGTTTTTGCTTGTGTTTTACTTCTATGAAAGTCTTCTAGTCAAGTGAGCATCATGGTGGGAATCACGAATGGCTGTGATATGCCATCATCTTTTGTAATTACTCATTTTACTTAAGTTGTACGTGGATCATACATTGAACTTAAGTTTACTTATTACAAAAAACTTGAAACACTTTAATTTGACACCTTATTCGAGTAAATCGGTTCAGGAGTTATCGAGCAACACCGCTCAACAACATAGACCAGCTGCCATCTTTGTTACGTCATAACTACCCCATCCATCACTTTAAGAGTCTACTAGAGCACTTTTGGTATTTAGAAGAACGTGCCTAACAAGTAAATACCGGTATATCCGAAACGGGTCCCACGAAAATCGTTATTTGAGCACATTTTAATAATTGGATCCCGTACTATTATGTTAAAATGGCTTATTGGGCTGTAAATAAGATGATTTATCAAAGGTGCATACACACAAATCTGGGTCAGGGCTCCGTCAGTGTTCTGTCACAGACAGGACAAAATTGCTTGCATACATTTTGTATAAACATTTTCACACATTTTCTTGTTAGGCGCATCTCCGAACTGTCAGTAGAGCATGCCCCCGGGAGTTACCGGTACTGGTTTTTCCCGATATTTCCCGGAAACTTGAATTATGTTACAGTACCAGCACTAAAAATTTATTTACCGGTACTTTCAGGACTATATACCATAGTTTAAAAAAATATTATTTAGTTGGGATAAGGTTAAATATTCAAAAATTGATATCGTAACTAATGAGGGAAAAGAAACCCGATTTTGAGACTTACAAAAAAAGGTGAAGAGAGAAACATCTTCTTTGAAACTTTCGTTCACACTGCTTTTAAACACACACTCAAACACATATATGTATCCCGGCCCACAGATCGGAAGGTCCTGGCAAAAAAATGTGTGGAAAGTGCCCATTGGTAGTGTATATATTACCTAAATTGAAAGTGCTCAGTATATAAAATGTATAAAAAGTACATAAAAACACTTACGTCGCCTTTGAACAGTAAAATTTTGTATTCTTGCCAGAGATATGCGCCCTCTACTGGGTACACTTTGTAGAGATATCTTGGGGCCGACCACCATCTTGTATAATATCTGAAAAAAATATGTTAATAATATAAAAACCCGTTTTGTTTTTGAGTACAATGATATCATCTATAAATAGAATATTTATTATGAAGAATGGATAAAATTTCACGAATAACATCAATTTTACGTATATTTTAAAGTCTAATGTTATAAAGGTTTTATAACTTATGTTCTAGAAATTGATATTTTGTAGAACTTATATTATACTTGTACTTATGTTAATATTATTCTATATCGAAATTGCTTTTAGATTTAGTTTTAATACGTATGTGTGCCTTACGGCTCAGTTAGTTGTGGAGCTACCTGCTGGGTTCGATCCATGCACAGGACAAATATTTATCAAGGTACCTAAGGTTTGGAACCCAAAAAAACTAACAAAGGTCATAGAAGAAAAAGAATATGCATGATTTGATTACAGACAGACATCGGGACAGGTGGAACTAAATAAAAGCTTGTAATAATGGATTGCGTCAAGCTTAAAAATTTAAATTACTTATATAGTATTATATAATCTGTGCTTATGTTAATAATATTATCTGTTTAATTCTACCAGGCACAAAAAAATATTTTATGTGTTTGAACCAAAGGCGTGTCCTGACATTAGGTGCGCCTAGTTTTTTGTACCATTGTGGTTTCTAATAAAGCATAATTAAATAAAAAATAATAATAATGACAAATTGTCAAAACACGAACTACTGGTTTTTCACATTACTTATAATTTTTTGCATATAAAATTTGCGTCATAGCCTATATTGTTTTTTACATTGGCAGTTATTATTTTTGTTAAACCTGCCTACTGCACATATTTCATTTTTAACAGCAAAAAATATTGATAGGTAAAGATGTGAATTAAATAAAACAAAGGTGTTTCAATGCTCGTCAACTAAAAATTAGGCCCCTTGTTCAGTTGTTTTAAATTAACCCTTTATACCTATTACAAAACTCGTTCGTCATCACCCTAGTTAAGACGTAGCGGTTACATTTTTTGCACATCTGCAGTAGTACTAATTGTAGGTTGCTAAGGCCAAGATATAGGCTAGATGGTGTTAATACGAGACATAGTTTTCGTGCAAATTTTGTAGAAAAGTAGCATCTGAAGATCTCTTAAAGGTTTAAAAAAAGATGTGATGACGAAGACGCCAGAAATATATCCGGAACATAGATATTTATTTGGCTCAGAATATCCGGATTGTAAATGATTCCTCTAATTAACCTGACAATGTAGGACACAAGCTGCACTTCTTTCTTTACTTGAAGTTGATTGTATCCGCACACACAATGACCTTCTAAGTATATCTTGATTTTGTCTGTGTCATTACCTAAACAATATAATATTATAATAATATAATATTCCTTACTAACATTATTAATTCGAAAGGAACTCTGTCTGTCTGTTCCCTCTTCACGTTTAAACCGCTGTACCGATTAAAATGAAATTTGGCATAAACATATGTTAAGTCCAGAGATAGGACATACTAGGCTACTTGAAAACGTCAAGTGTGAGTCGGTTTTTTTTTATAATTGAGAAGTTGCCGTTGCAATCCTACACCGATAACCGAATTTAGGGCGGGTGGAACCGCGGGCAAAAGCTAGTAGTATTATCCGGTCCATTCTTTGGTTATACACTTTATTGCACACAATAAGTGAAGCATGAATAAATTAAAATTTATACCTAAACTTTCAGTATACTCATGTGGTCTTATCGCTAGTAAGCGATATCTACCGGCCAACCTTTAAATAGATATAAAATGAAAAATATACAGAAAAGGTAGGTAATGCATAACTAAATGAATACCTAATAATATTTTAAACTGTAAATAATAGTTAAGTAAAATAAATACATATATAATTAATATAATATCAAATTTATTCCTATCTAATATATAATACATATATTTGTTAAGATACATACAGTAAGTTTATTAAACAAGATTTTGTAAATAACAAGCTGACCGGGCAGACGTTGTCCTGCATGTTACCGACTGCAGCGCCATCTGCAAGGCTGATTTGTGAATCTAAACCATCCAGGGCGCCATTCAAACGCATGCAAAAAAAATCATTCAAATCGGTTCAGCCGTTTAGGAGTAAGTAAGTAAATATTGCTTTTTTTGTAAATACATACATATTTTACATAAATACACAACAAACACAAAGATTTATCACATACTTGCTTGTCCAGTGCCAACCTACTAAGCTACGAGAGAATCAAAATAGAGAGAGAGAGAAGATACTGTCTGTCAGTATAGACTGTCTACAAACAATAGGCAGGTCCGCATAGGAGTAGAGGGGCCATTGTACATCATAAATATGTGTAGTATAAATAAACAAACTATTTTGTACATTTATGAAGTATGCGCGTAGTTTTTTGTATACTAACACATACTAAATATGCACATAGTTTGTTGTATACCAACACATACTAAATGACAGTTTTGCTCTTTACTTACTTACAAACATACTTGTATACTTTTTGGTATTTTTTAGGACGTGCCAACATTTTGTAGACACTGTAGTGCACATATCATGTGATCTACTCCATGCATAATTCACAAAAAGTCAGGTCAATCCCAGGATCATAAAGTTGATTTACTGTTCTGAGAAATCCTAAGCAAATACGCAGAATCTTTTAGGTATAATGATAAGTATCTGGATTTGTTTTAATAATATAAATTAGGTGATTAAAAACGAAACCACGTGTCTTTTGCTCTACAAATGTCTTTACCTAAACAATTTATCGAGAGATGAGAACAATGTAAGCGACAAGATTGCTCTTTCAATTTTACTCTTAGCGCGAAAGACTTAAGATATAAAAATTAAGACACGTAATTTTGCAGATAAAAGGAATTCAAATTATCATAGACTAAAGAATAATGGAATTCGAAGACATTATGTTCATTTTTGACGTAAAATTTATTTGAAAAACGTGATCTGCCAACCGCTTAGTTTTTTGTGTAACTATTTATTGTTTAATATACGCTGCGGCATTATTAAAATAACATGTAATACAAGAGGCAGTGTAACAGCAAGTAATTTAAATTATTTTCAGCGTTTATAAATGTACTGTATCAGACGCAGTCATAACGCACGCCACGTAAGGAAAGACTTGGCATACAGAGAGGCGAAGGGTCAGGGCGAGGTACGGCGACAGCGCATGCGCCGTAGTTGCCTCACCTTAATAAACGTATAACTATTATTGTGAGTGACTGTACAGCTGCGCAAACACCCCCACTTCTGTCGCTCGCCAAGTCTCATCTTACGTGGCGCGCACTATAGGTACCTGTAGTGAGACAAAAGTGCTTGTCACCCACATCATAATGTGGGTGTGGTTCCAGGTAAAGAATACCTACCCCCTTTTGGCAGTAAGCCGGGATGCAAAAAATATACTTACTTTTCGTAGATCTTAAGAGGCAGAACTAATTGACAGAAACTTGAGGCTAGAATCAAGGATAACGCGATATGTAACTGATCGTGCGTGAGTAGAGCAGCTACATGTCAACTAAGTGAGTTTATTACTACACATCATTGTTATCAAAAATACTTTTTCTCAGTGTTTAAAGCACTATCACGTCTATGCTTTAGTTGTAAACTAATAGCACTTAGAACTTTAAAGATTTCTTTGTCAAAACTTAAAAAAACAGTGAAAAAGGGGTCAGTTTAGGTGTTTTTTCTACCGAACATAAGTGCAAGTTCAAGTTTTTTCACGTTTTTAGGCTCTGAACCATATCCCGAAGAACTCAGTGATTTAATTTTAGTCGGACCTCCTCAGCGGTTCCGGAGAAACATTTGCCAAAGAAAAATTAAATTTAGGAAGTATAGTATCTTAATTCTTGCAGTAGAAGGGTGCAAATAACCTATAAACATATTATAAATGAAAACCATATCGGTTTGTATTTTGAAAGTCAACAATATTCTCATAATAACAAGCAATACAGATTATGAGGCGTAGACAATAATATATTCTAACCAAGGATCATTTTTTTACAAAAATATATAAGTTATTTGTGCCTCGGCAATTTTGGCTTTCCGAATTAGTATGATTTGCTACCCATGTTTAGCTGTCTGCGACCTCGTCACTTCGTCAGTTACTACTTCAGGGCTTTAGGAGCAGTGCACGCTTAGGCCAAATATTTAAAATTGTGTAAAGTTGTTAACGCTCACAGTTGTCTCATACGTTTTTTTAATGGATATCGAAATCGGATTTTTGTTAAAAATCCATTTGTAATTTGCAAAAACATAAACATCGAGCAATTTTATTTTAAATCCTTGTAGTTAACATTCCTTAATAAGTATAGGAACATAAATAGATAACTTTATGTTGTAATTTTCGTATTAGCGACGAAATTTACCGAGGTGCACTTTTATCGTATACCTAGTAGGTACATCTACTTATCGTATACCTAGTAGGTACACCTACTTATCGTATACCTAGTAGGTACACCTACTTATCGTATACCTAGTAGGTACACCTACTTATCGTATACCTAGTAGGTACACCTACTTATCGTATACCTAGTAGGTACACCTACTTATCGTATACCTAGTAGGTACACCTACTTAAAAGCCCTTCGTGACCAGGAAGTTAATTTATTGATATTATTATGTATAAAATAAAACATCAGTATGATACCCAGCGTTCATCTTAGACCTAAGTCATCATTAGACCGAGGGTCATGTGTTAATTAGTACTTGTATCATAAAATCTAAGGAATCACCTTTGATACCTTCTTACTCATGGTTAGTTGTTAATTCTAGTTGTTTGTTGCGACCCCTTTTGCTCTTAGTTGTGGAAAATTTTCAATAAATTAAATTCTAATAAATAACATTAAGTGAGCTATTGAGTTATAGGTATACTTTTCTTTTTGTTTTAAATAAATTTTTATTTTTTGCACTATTTTCGTTAACTACTACTTTGTACTACTTTGTTCTTAAGGCGGGGAAGGACACGAATGTAGACCGAGCGTGGGCGAGCTTTATGCACTAATTTATCAATCTATACTAATGAAGCCAAAGAGTTTGTTGTTTAAATGCGCTTATCTCTGGACGTTCATAAGTCGAGTGGGCCAGACGGTATACCAGCAGTGGTGCTTAAGCAGTGTGCTCCTGAGTTATGTCCTGTACTCACGCGCCTCTTCGCGCTTTCCTACCACACTAGGCAATTTCCGTCTACATGGAAGACTGCGAATGTGCACCCGGTGCCCAAAAAGGGCGATAGATCAGATCCATCGAATTACAGGCCTATCGCTATTACCTCTTTCCTCTCTAAGGTGATGGAGCGTGTGATCAACACACAGCTTCTAAGATACCTAGAATTACACGATCTGGTCAGTGACCGTCAATATGGCTTTCGCCACGGTCGCTCGACTGGTGACCTTCTAGTGTATCTCACACACCGATGGGCACTAGCCATTGAGAGTCAGGGGGAGGCATTGGCATGCAGCCTGGACATAGCGAAGGCGTTCGATCGGGTCTGGCACCGCGGTCTTCTATCGAAGTTGCCATCTTACGGAGTGCCCGAGGGTTTGTGCAAATGGGTGGCTAGCTTTTTGTCCGGTAGACGCATACGAACCGTAGTTGACGGTAGTTGCTCTGATAGCATGGACATTAATGCTGGTGTCCCGCAAGGCTCTGTGCTGTCTCCTACGCTGTTTCTACTGCATATCAATGACATGTTGGACATCAACAATATACATTGCTATGCAGATGACAGTACTGGAGACGCTTTTTACACGGGTCGTGCAAACATCCCTCGTTCCGTTGTGGAGGAATACCGCGGAGAACTTGTGTCTCAAATCGAGACCACACTGTCCCAGGTCTCTGATTGGGGACGGGTAAACTTGGTCCGATTCAACCCTACAAAGACACAAGTGTGCGCGTTCACCGCTAAGAAAACTCCATTCACTGTGGTCCCACAATTCCAGAACACTCCCCTCTCCATCTCCAAGAGCATTGGGATCCTTGGTGTCGACATCTCCAGCGATGTTCAGTTCCGAGATCATTTACAAGATAAGGTAAAGCTGGCGTCCAAAAAACTTGGTGTACTCAACAGAGCGAAGCAGTACTTCACGTCGGGGCAAAGGTTGTTACTTTACAAGTCGCAAGTTCGGCCCCATATGGAGTACTGCTGCCATCTCTGGGCAGGTGCACCCGGATACCAGCTTGACCCTTTTGACTCGGTTCAACGACGGGCTGTGAGAATTGTCGACGATCCCAAACTCACTTGCGGTATCGAGCCCTTAAGTCTGAGGAGAGACTTTGCCTCACTGTGTGTGTTCTACCGCTTGTACAATGGGTTGTGTTCTGAGGAATTGTTCGAAATGATGCCCACGGCTACTTTCTACCATCGCACCGCTCGCCATCGGCAGGGAATTCATTCTCACACTTTAGAACCTAAATGGTCGCGTACAGTGCGGTTTCAGAGAAACTTCCTCCCGCGAACGCTTAAGTTGTGGAATGAGCTCCCTGCCAAGGTTTTCTGCAAGGACTACAGTATGGAGTTCTTCAAGAAATAAGTTATTAGATTTCTGAAGGGTCGGCAACGCGCAAGTGATACCCCTGGTGTTGCAAGCGTCCACAGGCTACGGTGACCGCTTACCATCAGGCGGGCCGTAAGCTTGTTTGCCACCTTAGTGGTATAAAAAAAAAAAAAAAAAAAAAAAAAAAAACTACCAGTCAGATTTGAATATCAGTACTGGAATTTGATAATTAGTTTTATGTTAGATAGCGCATTTATTGAGGAAGTTTAACAAATTATATATAAGTAAAAAAAAATACTGACTAACTGACTGGTATAATAACGCACAGCCTAAAATACTGGGTCCAGAGACTTGGAATTTTGCAATAAGGTACCTGTAATAACGTAGACGAGCACTAAGAAAGGATTTTGCTAAATTCAGCCTCAAGAAGAAAATTGCGTTTTTGAAGGTAAATACTTAAAAATGGGTATTTATGGGTTTAAGACCAAAAACAAATATATTGACGTCCGGTTTTTGGAAAATCATCTCCTAAAGAGTAAAATAGGGAATTAAAATTCCGATATTTTTGTAGGTGAAACCCTGAACAGTTAAAAGCTTTTATTTTTTCGAAAAGTCGACGCGGATGAAGTCACGGAAAAAATCTCGTAGTCTTAATAACTTCACACTATATGCATAAGGAAAGGTGCAATAATTAAATAAAGGTCTAGGTAACAGCTAGTTAAAAAAATAAGAAAAAAAAACAGTGCTGTGCTTATGGAATATTATCCCGGCTTTGTTAAACAAGGTAACATTCCTGTAGAGTTATCAAATACAAGTATGTACTTCCAAGAATAGACTGCAGCCACATTTTAGAACAATACTAATTATTTGAGTCGAAATCGTTCGTATAAAAAAAACATTAAATACGGACATCTAATGCGCACCATAATGGCTCCTTTTTTTAGATTTTGATACGGAATCCTAAAATATTGACTTGTATATTTTTTAAAACCGCCAACTTAGACAAAATAATTAATTGTCTAGCAACGAAAATTGCTTATAAATTATGACATGACGTTCTTAAACTTTAAACGTAAATATAATATAAATGAACATCATATATCATACTTCTCGACATATATAAATTGCTATAACATTCATCAAATTCATTAAATCTGTCAGAAATATTTTAATTTTAATTTGAACAAAAAGATATGAGTTATGTATGAGGTACTATTTCAAATGTGAGCTTTACTTTATTGCATGTATAAATATTAATTGTAATCGATTAGCTACAGACTTTACAACAACTACGTAACGTAAAATTAATTGATATCTTAATTAACTAGGTTGTAATAATAAATTTAATATAGGAAAATCCAGTCAATATATTTATAAAATAGGAAATTCGGTTTTTCTGTTTATGATGACTGATGTGCTAATTTGTGAATTTATAGTACATAACTGCCGCGGTCTGCAATCGCAGTATAACTGGGCTATCGTGAGTATGCGGGCCGAAGCGTAGCCGAGGCATCCATTACAGAGTCCGGTAGTGCTCTTGTATAGTGCTTTTCCCAAACATGCGTGTAAAAAACTAATTCTATTGACAACTGTTTATAAAAATAGTTTAGGTAATTTGTCCACGATTCGCAGCGTTAAATTAATGGCGCTTTAGTTATCAATGTTCGGGTTTAAAAAAGTTCGTTCCATTTTCAAATTTTATATTTGACCGCTCGAGCGGCCGGCTTAAACATTGCGGGACGCTCTCTAAAACTTTACTGTAAGTACGATTTATCCCAAAGAAGTTTGTGCAAGATATGGTCGCATATCGTAGCATGTTTGAGAAAAAATCTTATTTCAGACGCGAAACAAAAGGTAGCAAAAACAAAAAAAGTAAAGTTGATATAATAGGCAGAATATAAAACCAAGCTCGAAGGATAAGCTAAGTAAAGGAGCTAAGCTCGATGCCGTCGTAGCGTGGCCAGCAGCGCAGTCATTACGCAATGCTAAAACAATTTGAGTAATTTAAATGAAACCAACTTAAGAGGTCAACTTTGCTCAAAGAAGGTTGTCTAAATAATGATTACACGCTTCCGACGTATTAGGACCAAAACGCAAAAGGACAAATATATGGAATACAAGCATTTTTGAGTAAAATATTTTTGCACCAAACTATTTTTGAAACAGAACTCGACAGTAATGGACATTGGTAGAGTGGAGGAAATTGCTGGTGTCTAAATCTCACGAGCCATGAAATTTCATACAACTAGAGATTAGAAGAATTTGCTTTATACTACAATCACTTTTTAAAACTGCTAATACTTGTCATTTTTTGAATGGAATTTAACTTCTTTACCGTTTTGTTGTCATATTATTCTCTTTCTGACTACTAAGTATAGCTTCTATTAGCTTAGTGTTCAGAGAGAGTTCTAATTTCAGTGCGTTTATTTATATAGCACCTATATAAAATATTTTGAAAGTTTAAAAATTACTTTACTTAATTTTTAGTTACATTCTAAATAATTTGTACTAGAAAGCTGTATGGTACCTCCCCTACATGTAAAGTGGGGATGAATTTTTTTTGTCGTCTACCCCATAGTGTGGGGTGTCGTTGGGTAGGTCGTTTAAATATTAAGGGGGTGTGGAAACCTTTTTTCGATTCAGCGATGCGTGCGCGAATATTAAGCTTTCAAGTGCAAATTTTTGTAATTGCCCACCGCGCTGAAACCCCACTGCCAGATTAATGGCTGTTCTTAGGTGTATGAAAAAATCATGGGAATAGCATTTATAACGAAATTAAAAGTAAAACTATCATACGAGTATCTAAGTAGGTTTTACAATTTGATAAGTAGGTAATAGTCAACCAAATTTAAAAAAATTGTACAAAATCCCTTAAAAGGTACTTCTATGAAGTTGGTACTTCTGTAAATTATAATTTTAAGAAGCATGTAACAACGCCATAGAAAAAAAACTATAACATTCTAAAAACTAATACCTACTTACTTAATTAATAACAATATTTACGTTCGAATTGCTTGGCGGTACGAGGTAAAAACTTATAATCTAGTTGCTCTATTGTTAAAACAGTAACACATACAAGCTTCAATCTTGCAGTTATCATAGTGTGTGTGTGAGTTCTAAAGTATAGCAACAAATAAGAAAAACCAGCCAAGTGTGAGACGGGCCTACGCTATTGACCATCTTAAATTACCGTTACAGCGCCATCTAGCTGTTACTAAACGAAACATTTTTCATTGCATTACATTTGCTTGTTGGAAGTGATATTCAAAGTTAAGCAACGTCAGGCTTGGTCAGTACAAGCATGCATTTATACATACACTTATAAATTTTTCTGTTTAGAAGTCCACATAGACTAACATATATGAATATTGTGCAATTCACACAGGTCGAATGAATAAGCAATTTTTTAAGTCAGTAAAAACAAGAAAAACGCTAGTGTTGGACGCCTTTTTCAGTTTAGCCCTTAACCGAAACCATCTAAATCTTCGTTCCAAAAAAAAAATTGTTTAGTTTACACGTGATTTTTAATATAGTTCATAAACAAATGAATACAGACAACAGGAGGTTTAAGTCAATTAAAAAAATGTTTTGCCTAAAAAGCAAAATAAACAAAAGGACAAAGAGTCTGGAAAAGGCATTTTCTAGCCAGATCTAAATATGGCTGATGTGAGGGAAAGCAACAAAGTAACTTGACACTATGCAAGTACTTGGCGCAGTATTGCATTGTCTCTTTCTAAACAGTGGTCAATTTTGTGAGGCTACTGCGCAGTCTATAGGACAGATTACAGAAATCGAGGTCTCTGCTTACGCCCCGCGTTTATGTTTATGAACATTTTTTTTACTTAAGTCCATTTATTAAAACGTGGTATTCATTGTAATTTTTTTTAAGTTTTAGCAAAGAAATCCTCAAAGTTCTTTTACTGCTATTAGTTTACAACTATGGTAAAGCATAGCCGTCATGGTGTTTTTAAACATTGCCGTGATAGTGCATTAAATCCTTAGAAAAATCAGTTTTTGATTATACTGATGTATAATAAACTATTAATTTCTTGTATTTTAATGAAAACATAAATAAATTATAATGTAGCTGCACTAATCACTCACGCTTTACATATCGCGTTTTCATTGTTTTGAATCAAGTTTGCTGGCAACTGATACTGCCTTTTAATAACTGGTTCTTTTATCTGTTTTTTTTAATTCATTTAATTCATCTGTTGAAGCTTGGGCCATAAATAATGAAATGTCTTTAGACCATTAAATTGTAAAATTGTACATAATTCGGATTAAAATTATAAAATTACCTCTGAAATTTACAAAAACCTTAAATGATATTTAAATCGCCGAAAACACCTATAATACTTTAATCTTACTTTATACTTTACTTGTGAAATTATCATGTTATACGTATATATGCCAATAAGTATATGTATGTCGTTTGTCTGTGCATATACGGAAGCTCGGCGTCAGGCAACATGTAAATATGAGAATTACCCAGACAAATAGTCAAGTTCACAAGGTTGGAGTTTGATTTGTGTTAATTCTTGGCACTACTATAAAAATACGAGTAACGGAAGGGACATTGGATTTGGAATGACGTCTTCAAAAATATGTATCAGTAAAATAAATGTGCGATAGCAGATTAGTTAATTGAAATTAGGAAGAAGACTTTTGATAAACTGTATATTTATAAAACAAAGTTGCCTACGATTAAAAAGTTGCCCACAAATCAAAAGTTTCCTACAAATGAAAAGTTTCCTACAAATGAAAAGTTGCCTACAAATCAAAAGTTTCCTACAAATGAAAAGTTTCCTACAAATGAAAAGTTGCCTACGAATGAGCGTTTACGAAACCTGGAGTCAGAATCACGTGACACAAATTAACTAACCATAACATAACAAAATACTTATTAGTTAATACACCTATACATACAATGGCCGCGTGCATTCCTATGGGAACAAAATTAATAATAAAATAATTGTGATTATAAAATAAATACCAATGGTTCGTACGTTACTTGTAACTTTATCTTAACGTTTACTTTAACTGCTAGCTTTAAATTTTCGAATCGTTATAGGCTTTCAAGTGAACCCGCCAGTTACACTATGTTTAACAGATAGCCCAATATTTACAGATAGTAAGTAATGCTTTATTTTTCAGTTTCATGGCTTGACTTGCTAGATTTTGAATCAAAGTCGAATGCATGCGTCTTCTTTGGTTAGGGCAACAAGTGCTCTTTGTAATTTTAGAATAGTTTTATACCGTTTAAATATATATCTTATCGAGAACAGCTGGACCGATAGGCTAAGTAGTGATAAAAAATTGATTCAGTTATTTAGTTTAAGTCATTTTGTTGTAACTCACATGCTATAATTTCTTGCATTTTTTTTTATATTTTTTTATACCGCTAAGGTGGCAAACAAGCTTACGGTCCGCCTGATGGTAAGCGGTCACCGTAGCCTATGGAAGCTTGCAACACCAGGGGTATCACTTGCGCGTTGTCGACCCTTAAGAAATCTAATAACTTCTTTCTTGAAGAACTTCATACTGTAGTCCTTGCAGAAAACCTTGGCAGGGAGCTCATTCCACAACTTAAGCGTTCGCGGGAGGAAGTTTCTCTGAAACCGCACTGTACGCGACCATTTAGGTTCTAAAGTGTGAGAATGAATTCCCTGCGGTGCGATGGTAGATTGTAGCCGTGGGCATCATTTCGAACAATTCCTCAGAACACAACCCATTGTACAAGTGGTAGCCGTGGGCATCATTTTGAACAATTCCTCAGAACACAACCCATTGTACAAGCGGTAGTACACACACAGTGAGGCAGAGTCTCTCCTCAGACTTAAGGGCTCAATACCGCAAGTCAGTTTGGAATCGTCGACAATTCTCACAGCCCGTCGTTGAACAGAGTCAAAAGGGCCAAGCTGGTATCCGGGTGCACCTGCCCAGAGATGGCAGCAGTATTCCATATGGGGCCGAACTTGCGACTTGTAAAGTAACAAGCTTTGCCCCGAAGTGAAGTACTGCTTCGCTCTGTTGAGTACACACTGTTTTTTGGACGCCAGCGTCACCTTATCTTGTAAATGATTTCGGAACTGAACGTCGCTGGAGATGTCGACACCAAGGATCCCAATGCTCTTGGAGATGGAGAGGGGAGTGTTCTGGAATTGTGGGACTACAGTGAATGGAGTTTTCTCAGCGGTGAACGCGCACACTTGTGTCTTTGTAGGGTTGAATCGGACCAAGTTTACCCGTGCCCAGTCAGAGACCCGGGACAGTGTGGTCTCGATTTTAGACACAAGTTCTCCGCGGTTTTCCTCCACAACGGAACGAGGGATGTTTGCACGACCCGTGTAAAAAGCGTCTCCAGTACTGTCATCTGCATAGCAATGTATGTTGTTGATGTCCAGCATGTCATTGATATGCAGTAGAAACAGCGCAGGAGACAGCACGGAGCCTTGCGGGACACCAGCATTAATGTCCATGCTATCAGAGCAACTACCGTCAACTACGGTTCGTATGCGTCTGCCGGACTAAAGCCACCCATTTGCACAAACCCTCGGGCACTCCGTAAGATGGCAACTTCGATAGAAGACCCCGGTGCCAGACCCGATCGAACGCCTTCGCTATGTCCAGGCTACATGCCAATGCCTCCCCCTGACTCTCAATGGCTAGTGCCCATCGGTGTGTGAGATACACTAGAAGGTCACCAGTCGAGCGACCGTGGCGAAATCCATATTGACGGTCACTGACCAGATCGTGTACCTACTTCTAGGTATCTTAGAAGCTGTGTGTTGATCACACGCTCCATCACCTTAGAGAGGAGAGAGGTAATAGCGATAGGCCTGTAATTCGATGGATCTATCTATCGCCCTTTTTGGGCACCGGGTGCACATTTGCAGTCTTCCATGAAGACGGAAATTGCCTAGTGTGGTGTTATTATGGCCGCGGTTTTCTGTAGGGTGGAGGTACTTCCCCAGTTCGGGCCGCTCATTGGAGCAATGCTCGCTATGCCCTGCTTTAGTTGTTCGGGTGGCTTATTCGAGCGAGTACTTGCAGTGCCCTACCTCTCTAAATATGAGTATATGAGTCTAAAAAAAATATAAAAAAAAATGGCTTATCAGAATTTCGTGACACCAAAAACTGCGAGCACTTAATTTTTTGCTCTTTTTTTTTAAATCAGAATAGAAAGTATTATTCATGGAATTTCGAAGATTAGGGCAAATAATTTTGTATGAAAAAAAAATCTACGGCGTTTACCCTTGAGGCGCAGTGACTACCTCTAGTGCCGCCAAAAGGTATTATATATTTTAGACAACTGCATAGTCAGAGTCAACTGCATAGTCAAGCCAACTGCATAGTCAAGCTAACTGCATAGTCAGACAGAAATATATACATATATATTGCAAATGCATTTGCAAATTATAATAAGTAACCAATAACATAAGGTATAATATACAACATTTATCTGCTCCTTAAACATAAATATACCGTATATAATTAAAGTTTTAGTAGAAAGGAGCCAAGAACGCAACCCGCATTCTTGGCTCCCTACCAAGCGGAAAAGATATGTTCCAAAGTATAAAAGGTTAGTTTCAAATATCACTATATTTTACGTTCCATTTTCTCAAAAAAATCCAAAATGTCTCCATACGGAATAATTTAGCTTAATAATAAATCAATTTTTAACTAACAAATACAAACACAATAAATATCTACACAAAACTCTTTTAATCGTGTTTTTTGTTTTCGATTACTATTTTCATTTTTAATGAAATTTTGATCGTGCAAAAGGAAATTTACATTTATGTTTAGTTTTTCTTTAATTATTCTACCACTCTGGTCTCAACATTTGTCATTTATAAAAAAAAACGATTTTTGAAATTATTTATCTCATACAATTTTTTATTGTAATTATTTATCGTATAGATAATGTCGTAATAAATGTCAACAAAGTAATAAAAAATATAATAAAACCATGCACCTACTTAATTAACACAAGAAGGTAGTTAGCCTAAATGTAAAAACTGGTCAATTTTATGTCACATTAAAAATATACAATTTCAAATTGTAACACAGTGAAGTGCAACAAAGTTTTCTGACTCGGTGGCCAAAAATCAAAACTACAGTCACCATATTAAAATTGTGTGAACTTAAACGACACTAGCGACAATACATCGGATCAGGAAAGTTGGTTACACTGTATCTACCTGCTTAAAATTATTGTCGTAGTAATTAAAATAATAAAAAATTATAAAAAAATCTATAAAATATGATATTTTATCTCGACAGGTAATGAATTTAAGCTCGTAATCGACAAAGGTCATTGCACTTAATAAAAAAAATACAAAAATGTATATCTACTTAAGCTTGAAACGTGAAACAAAACTGTGTAGTTTATTAACAAAACTGTGTAGTAACTGTGTATGTTTGTCTAGTGCAGTTGGCTGCACTATTATTCGGAATTTTGTTTTTTTTAGTAACTTGTGTTTCAATAAATAGCTTAATAAGTATCGTCTCCAACAGTGTAGCTTATCAAAATTAATAAGTTATAGCCGATTAGATTTCACACTAACTCTAATGCACGGAACCCCCTGCGCACTCGAATGGGGTTTTTTACAGAACTTCGTGCAAGAAGATCATTCACCGACCCTGAAGCTTTTAAATTATGGCAAAAAATTGTAAAAAGACCGTATTTAATGCATGTGAAAATAGCCATTGCCATCATACGCAAATTAGCCGTGGTCGTTTTGAATCTTTTTCTACCACCTTCATAATGATGATTACCAAAAGATCAAAGGATGCGGAGATGACAACGTACTTACTAATGACAAAAAACAGGTACAAAACGCATTTTGACAATAGGATTTTTTAGATTAATTTTGTGTCTGAAATAGTGACGCAAATGGTTATTATTACTAGGTATAGTTAGCTAAATATATTCGTCTTTCAAAACTATGTACTAAAAAATAAATATTTTTTTATTTCGGTGATTTGATTATCAACTCAAATAAACTTTTAGGATCAAGATAACTTATTATTATTATTATTATATTATTTAAATGATAGGTGCAAGGTAATTAAAATAACAAACTTTTTTTTTTCTAAATCTGACAATGAACCTTTAATAATACATAAAAAAAAACAACCATTTCGAAGTAAATCATGGTCGTATTACATAATATGATTACATGTGCTCTTTTTTGACACACTTTCATTAGGTTTACCTGCAACCGACTTCTAACTATCGTATCGATCGCAAACTTTATGTAAAATAATAAATATTGTTGAGAATTCCACACAGCATCGTCTGGCCCCAAACAAAGCAAAGCTTATACTATGGATAACAGACAACGGATACTAATACATATATATATACTTATACTCGTGTTTTGTAAGTACATACATATTATACATAGAAAACACACAGTCTCAAGAGAAATACAAATAATAAATGTTGTCTTGTCCGAGAATTGAATCCATGCCCTTCGATTCAGCAGCCGGGACATTACCCACTGAGTCACGATATGTAATACCGATGAAAACACAATAATATGGTTCTATCTTGCTCAGCGGTGGGCAAACTTTCTTCATGGGGGGCCAGAAAGCTTAAGAAATTTTAAGTGAGGGCCAGAATTGCAGCAAAAATGCATTTTGATTTGGAACCGTTAACTAATCATATAAAAGTATAAAACATTTTTTTTAAATGTTTAATCATATAAAATTATAAACATTATACGCTTGCGCAAATGTTACTTGCTTAAAAACTACAAATTAACTTTTATTTGAAGGCCCTGCTATAGTCGGTATGTGAGACAAATGAAATTGTTTTTGTTTTGCCATAATGTCGTCGAATGCAGATTCGAGTTGCGAAGAAGTAACTTTCAAGGTCAAAATATAATTATCGCAGTTCATATACTAATTATTTCGAAGGACCGGCGGCGGGCCGGATAAAATCCATTCGCGGGCCATACTTTGCCCACCACTGATCTAGCTGATTTGATGAAAAAACCACTTAGTTTGTTATTTTGTTGTCAAAGCGTCAAATACTACAACACACTTAGGCTGGGTAGCACCAACTAACTTAAACGATAACAAACGAGCTGACTCGTTACATGTACTTTACATTTACTAATTGGAAAAAATACTATTTAAATAAATGTATGTCATTAGCAATTCTACCTATATAATATTCAAAACACCAGGTAATTCAAATTTGATGTACTTTACATTTAAAACATCCTTTTATAATCATTTAGCGGCTTGTCAATTGTAACTTTAACCATAACCAGTCATTTTCAGCCGGTAATTGTTAACGTTATAGTTGTGACGTAATTTAGCAATTGTCAGATAGTGCACACTATTTTTTGCTTAACCGAGTTAGTTGTTTGTAGAGCCGTCAGCCTTTTGCTTTCAGCCTAAGTAGTGATACTCCATATTTTTCTTTAATTACTAAATTTGTTATAGTTTGAAGTTAAATAAGATTGTCAATGATTTCAGTTTCAATCGGTAGAATTCGATACGTTGCGTTGCTCAAACCACGGACACTTGTGTTGAATCGCACTTAAATTTAAAATATATATTTAAACAACAACTGCCTTTTTACTATGAGACAAACAAATAGGTAACTTAAATATAAACATAGCAAGTGTTTTGCCCCTTAGTACAAGGAGTACCTATATATACCATAGGTATATATATATATATAGGTATAGGTTTCTGTGTATTTATTTTACTTAACACCTACTTTTTATATTTTACTCTTTTAGATTTGTATTTTTACGACCTTTATTTTGGTACTAGTTATTGCACACGGCTCTACCAGCACTAAATTGCTACGGCAACTCCTACATTATAGGATTATCGACGAAGTCGTTTGCGAACAAATTTTTTTATAATAAGGTAATGTAAATATAATAAAAAAGGAAGTTTGCTATGGCTGTATGTTTGTTCACGAAGAAGCTGATTATAGTTATTGCTGCGAAAACTTTTTAGCCCCTAGTACCTATAGTCTTTGTATTTTCCAACTTTTTACCTATCCCTGAATTAATTTTAGATCAATTGGATGCTCTGTTGCGACGTGGAAGCAGGTGAAACAAACAAACTAACTTTTTAGTTTAAAATAATAGTATAGGTTTTGTTAAATAATAATAAACGGAGTGGAGTCTGCGGGCAGTGATAATTGTCTTATTTACTATGTTGTTCCATTTTTTATATCAATAAGGTGGTGTTAAGGGTAAACGCCGTAGATTGTTTTTCATACAAAATTGATTTGTCATAATCTCTGTGAATTACACTTCGTATTTTGAATTCTGAAAAAAGGAACTAAAAATGTAGTGCTCGCAGTTTTTGGTTTTATGAGATTCTGAAAGTAGCAGTAGTAGTAAATTCCTTATTGCACACAAAAAAAAGTAATAATTACAGTTGATTGGTAGAGTACAATAGAGGCGGTCTTATCACTATTTAGCGATTCTTCCAGGCAACCTTTGGGTAGAGGAAATCTAGTAGAATAAGATTTAAGAATAGGTGCAACTTGGAACTAGAAAGTTATATAAAAATAAATGAAAACAAGCAAGTGTGTTATTATAATAATATATATTAATAAGCCTGATAAGCTATTATTCTTTTTTATTTCCTACCTAAAATCCCGGCAACTTTTGCAACAATTTAAAAAAAAGATGGCTCATCAGAATCTCATGAAACCAAAAACGGCGATCTCTTAATATTTTTATAGGGTTCCCTACCCGAAGGTTAAAATACGAAACCCTCTTACTAAGACTCCGCTGTCCGTCCGTCTATCCATCTGCCCTTCCGTCCGTCCGTCTGTCTGTCACCAGACTGTATCTCATAAACCTTGAATACAGTTGAAATTTTCACAGAAGATGTATTTCTGTTACCGCTATAACAGAATAAAATAAATATTTAGAGGGGCTCCTATACAAAAATCGCGATTTTTTTGCTCGATATTGATAACAGGTACACGCTTGAAATATTAACAGAATATTTAGTTATATATTCACTTAAAAATAATTAAATTAAAAAACAAACAAATATTAAAGGGGGGGCTCTCATACAACAAACGTGATATTTTTGCCGTTTTTATAGATAATGATACGCGAGTCCGACTCGCACTTGGCCGATTTTTTGGAAATAAAATGTAAGGTAAAAATTAAAGGGAACTTCGAAAATTATGGCCAAATTAATCTTGTAAGAAAACAATCTGCGGTGTTTACCCTTAAGTGGCCACTGAAGCCTGCTGACGCTGGCAACACAAGGAATCACTAGCACGTTGCCAACAATTTAAAATCGCCTTTTTTAGTCAGGACACCTTGGTAAGGAGCTTTTACCACTACGTAATATGTCAAAATATATCCATATCTAAAGTTTAGGTACTATAGAAAATATATCGTTATATGCCTTGTTATAGTTTCAACTTTCACTCTGTGTGCAAAAACAACGCTACAAGCGCGAGTAATAATGATTCAAATAAACAATAAAAACCTTCAATATGTGTAAATTCAAATCCAAATCTCTCGCTTCTCAATTCTGGACTATTTCGCTAGCACACACAAAAAACTTTGCTCTCTTATGAAACAAATGACTAGAATTAATCATAAAAACTGTAACACTACCGTACAAAAACCGTAGGTTTACTAAATTGGTCATATGTTTGTCGACCTACTTCTCAATTTGTATTTTGAGGAAACGTGAACTCTTCTTTAATCGCTGGAACGTCGAAACACTATTTTTGACTTTTTACTCAATAATTTTATTAATTAAAAAATAATAAAACGGGATTAAACGCGTCATTTGGCAAAATACCTTTTCCCGACGTTTCGGCTGGGTTACACCAGCCTTGGTCATGGGTAGACTGGACACAACACTAACGGTGTCCTCGGGTGCGTTCGTTGGTAAAGCTCGAGAGCTGTATTTCCCTATGACTGGATTCCATGCAGGCGACAGTTTGTATCCATCCTCACAATTACACCGTTAGTGTTGTGTGCAGTGATTTTGACAATTATAAAGACAAAGTGAGGGTAGTTCAACAGGACACCTCCACTCGAAGCCGGTTAGACCAGGAAAAAATAATGAAAATAACATAGAGGGTTTACAATATGCGCTTAGAACATCACACTACCATTGCTTTCGTCTATAGTGCAAAAGAAGGTACGAAAAAATTACAGAAAAATTCCATTGGTGACCTAACTTCCTGAACTGTGTTTTCTTTCAAATAACCTTGGAGAGTTATAAAAAACAATTAAATTGTATTTGAATTTCTAGTAATCTAATTTATACATTTATACAGCCAAAACCTAATTAATATTGTAAGTAAAAGAATAATTTTGCCGAAGCCCTTATGAGGTTAAACTCGTAAATTGCGTGATTTTTAATTAAACAAATGTTTTAGTTACAGTCACAAACATAGTTTTTTAATTGTATGATAAGTTTGAGAAATTTTTTCAGTTAATTTATTATTTGGATAAAAAGACGGGCTAAAGAAGTACAGAAAATACCACGAACGTAATCGAACAAAGAATAAGGACGAAAGTGCAATTCTAAAGGAAATAACAATGACGTAAATTATGGTAAGTTAAAAAAATGTTTCTTATTAAACAATATCGTAATTATGTTTTAGGTACATTTATTCAACTTACGAATTTTAAAACGATTCCATAAAAAGTAATTTAAAGCACAAGTATACCAGTTTTTTTTTTACTATCAGTGTTGCCAACCTTGATAAAAGAGGAAAAATTATAAATAAAACATATTTGTCGTTGTAAAAACAACTTCCCAAACAAATAATAAGCAGTCGGAAGGCCAAAAAGTGGTATAAAATAACAAGGTATATGTCAATGTCTGAACGATACTAATGGTCTTTGATACGGAAGTTTTAGTGGAAATATAAATATATTGTCACTTAATGACATAACTTAGGGTAATAAGTTTCAATTAACACGGAAACATTTAAATATTTTTAACTGTGCCAAATAATTATTTCTACAGTATGAAAAAGAAAATAAAAAAAAATCGATAGGTAAGTAAATATAGGTATTTATTTTAAAAAAGGCCTAAACATTTAAACTCTTGTATTTTTTAAATTATATTTTAATGATTAACTTTGGAAAATATAACTAAGAATTGTAGCTTTTAGTTTCTTAGTTTTCTGTGACAAACATTAGAGTGTTGTTAAAACGGTTTGATTTTTGTCTTGGAATTACAGAACCAGACACTTAAAGAAAATTAAAACGACGAGAGGAAAAACAAACAGGTTCTAAGTACAAAAATATGTAGGGAAATACTTGTTTTATATTTAACATAAGTATAAATAGTTCAACCTATTATATGGGTTAATAAGTTTGTACTAGTTTCAGTATCTGACCACTAAAACAAATCAAAGGACGAGATATGGTTTATGGTAGGCTTCATTATAGCCTGCGACTTCGACTTGTCTACAAGGTTAACAAATTCTGAAATTATCTCCAGTGTCTGAAGTGATCCTCGCCAGCCTAAGACGGCTTATTTTGGTTTATGTGTTAGTATTCTAGATTTTTTTTAACTACACTCACATAAATCTAAGGAAAACAAGATAACTTTACAATAATTTTAAATTTCCTATTTAATAGTCTTTCACTTGATAGGATAATATTTTTCTTTCATTCCCAGTTAACATACCCTTAATTATCTGTTTTTGGAATTTATGTTAAAAACTACATGTACCAATTAAAATAAAATTTAAGATATGTAGCTCCTTATAGCTTCGGAATGAAATAAACGTAACATTCGGACTTACGAACTTGCGGATGAACCAGGAACATTTTAATGCAATTATATAGAATACTAACTTTTTCCAGTGATTCGTTAGCGTAGACTTTAAAAAAAAATATAATTTTTTATGGTTTTACATACAAAAATGACGCAATTCTCATACAAATTTTCATATTGTATTTGGTCTCTAGGAGAAGATTTCGCAAAAACAACACACACAATCTTAAACACATCAATCTCAATTTTCAAAAAGGTCGAACACCATTTTTATGTGTTTAGCTTCAAAAATGACGGATTTCCATACAAACTTCCAACTCCCCCCATAGGAGATGAATTATCCAATATTCTACACAGTGGATTCCTACGTTAAGTAACGAATCACACCCCAAATTTTAAGTATTTAGACCAAGTGGTTTGGGCTTTGCGTTGATGCTATTAAATCAGTCAGTCACTTAGTTTCTTCTTTTATATATACTAGCAGACAGTCAGTTTACTCTATATATAGATTTGTATAAAATTAATATGACCTACCTAGTTTTCCAAAAGTATCTACAACATATTTCAAAATCTTAAAAATTGGACTAAGTTTTTTGACCCCCATCCCCGAGAGTAACTTTACCACAATTAATTTCAACACTAAGGGGTGCAGAATCATGTACTGAATCCATGGTATCAGTTTGAGTTACCATACACACTTACTTACCCCTAATATTAAAAAATATTCAAATCTGTCCAGCCGTTCTCAAGTAATGCGCTTACCAACAAACAGCATTTAATTTTTATTTATTTATATTGATGGTTTTTAGTACTTTTTTTTAGTTAAGAAAATTAAATTGTATATTCATTCAAATTCTGATGTTTAAATTGTTAATGAACTGTAATCGTACTTGACACAGATATTTATGTCGCGTAGCTCTACTCAACAGGTTTTCGTCATTTTTGCGTCCGAAACGTAGTGAATGTCCGAAATCCAGCGATCGAAGAGGCGGAATACAATGAGTTAGGTTTTTATACATACTTACCTAATAAGTTACGTCTAGAGTATAGTATAGGTATCCATTAGTGTCCGTATTATGTGAAATTTCTTAAAACATCATACGGGACTTTAAGAAAATAAACTAGAGACTTTTTATTGCATTACAGTTTGTACAGACTAGCGCATTGTCAAACAACGTTAATTACTAAATGCGACCAAAGTTTTTCGTAAATGCATATGCTAGAGTAATATACTTAAGTGATTTTATTTTTTATGTTTTTTATTTGGCAATATGAGATGTGTTGCATACTGCATACGGTCGACACTTGAAATAACACTAGATATACAGCACAAGCGGTGGTATTACGTAACCGTATTTTCCATCAGTTGGCGTGGCTGTCGTTTTAAAATTTCAATGAACATTGCGTGTTACTTTGGTCATCCAATCGATTATTGCGAAGGACAAAACATTAACAATACATAACTGTTTTTCTATACCTAAAAATAATTGACTACCTACTGTGTAAAATAAATATACAATAATGATGTTTAATTTAGTTTCTATAAAAATATAATTATTTTTTTATTTTATTAATATTAATATTAATTTTAATTATTTAAAACTTACAAATAAATTAATATGTTAAATAAATGTTTCTAAGTTGATAAAGAAAACCGGCTAAGTACGTATCGAACATGGATTAAATTAGGATTTTTATTTCAGATGAAAAACACGCGAATAAGAAGTTACAGGATTAGAACATCATTTTTATATTTGGACGCTAATAACTTTAAAAATATACATAATAGAAAAAATAATGAGAAATCTCAAATGCATGTTTAAAGATCTAACCAACGACATCCTACACAGTCGAGTCAAAGTGCTAGACGCGCAAACAAAATTGTCTTCAGATTCAATTTTAATTCTATTACAAAACTGTATAGCGCTTTTATTCGTTCTCAAAATTTAATTACTAGATGCAAGGAAGGAGTTTATAATAATAATTATAACAATTCGTATTACAATTATTAAGTATCGTTGCTAGCTTTTCTTTCCATTACAATATATTTGTTATATAATAACATTAACATATTTGTTACTGTTCGCGTAAAACTTCTATTTCATTTATTACATAATCAAATTAAATAATAATTATGTCCCTAAAACAAGAATTATATAATTAGTTTCTATGTCAACTGAATGTCGTTTAGGTTAGGTTAGGAAGAGAGATATGGAATGGTAATAATTATATTTTAAGAATCTTGAAGGTTTCTTTATGATATTTAAGGTACGCCAAATAAGAGGGCATTAAATACGATCTGACTTGAAATATATATAAAAAGTCTTAAACATAATTTAACTAGGAATGATCCCTATATGAAATATTTTGTATTCAGCCATATATTCCTTTAGGTGTGTAGCTAATCAATACTAATTTTTAAATGCAAAATAAAGTCTGTCTGTTTCCTCTTCACGTCTTAGTCGCTGTACCGATAAAGATAAAATTTGGCACGGAGAATGTTTGAGTCCCGAAAAAGGACGAAGGCTACTTGAAAACGTCAATTTGTGAATCGGTTTTTTTTCTATTATTGAGGAAATCCCTTTGAAATCCTGCACCAATAACCGAATTTAGGACGAGTGGAACCGTGGGCAAAAACTTGGGCCATATCTTTCTTTCTATTTTTCCCTACTTACTACGAACTGTTTTTAGGAGAGGCTTTTAACTGCTGAACGCGCGCAGAGCTCAATTCAATGTTGCGATCGACAATAAAGATCTCGAATAGAGTTCATTTTTTGGTGGCTAAAATATCTTTTTAAATTAGAGGATAGTTTAACATTAAATAGGAAATTAAACAATTATAATAATTTTGTTACATAACTTGTAAAAAATCTATTACAGATGTTTTTTTAACGGATACAGAATTTGATGTATTTACAGATATTTAAACATTTATATCAAGTATGGCCGTGATTCATTCATTCACATAATGTATAAAATGCACTTAATATCAATATAATCCAACTACAGAGATAAGCCAAAGTTTGTATAGCTGCGTCATATAGATTTAAGAATTTTTCAACTTGGTTGGTTTATGATGTTAAACGCATTGAAGCTGCGAACGAAACACTAGTTTGACTGACTATATTAGTTCCATGGTCAAATCTGAATGATGCTATGGATTACCGTCGCATATTGTGACTAACTTCATTAAGAATCTAGTCAAGCGTTCTTAAATGTGTTGAACGACCTCAAAGTGCTTTCACTTGTGTGCTGCATTCGTACGGTTAGTACTGTTGTGTCAGACTTCGTCAATAGTTTAATTCATTCACATACATTATGATGTAGATATTACATACAAATAACTTATGTTTTTTAATAGAATTCATAGTCATTTCATGAGTTAAAATTTGTTTACAATTTAAGATACCTATATTTAGCACTTCATTGATCTTACATAGGAATTCGTATTTCAATCCCGGTTAACAGAAAGCATGTAGGTTTTTTAGGTTCCGTACAACTTTTCCATAAGGTTTTCTTTAAGGTCTATATAGAGTATGGGTGTCTTCAAGAAAGATGTTATTAGATTTTTGAAGAGTCGACAATGCGCGAGTAATGGCCCAGGTGTTACAAGCGTCTATAGGCTACGGTGACCTCTTACCATAAGGCGGACTGTAAAATTGTTTGCCATCTTAGTGGCATATAAAAAATTAAAGATATGAAAATTGACAAAACCTAAATTTGGTTGAATTAGTATTAGGTATATAAAAATAACCAGTTACCCAATATTATTTAAGTACTAGATTATTCCTGAGACTTTGACCGCGTAGACAATTGAAAAACTTTTAAACTGTTGACGGTTTCACCTACAAAAATACCGGAATTCGTATACAAAGTTTTATCCCGTATATTGCTCTCTAGGGAAATATTTTACAAAAACTTTGAAAAACGTTAATCTTACTTTTCAACGTAAATTTGACAAGATTTTCGATATATCAATTTAAAATACAATGGTAAGTCATACGTAGGGGAAGTTCGGGTCAAGCAAACACCCTGATCAAAAAAATAAAAATAAGGTTACTTACCGGAACTAAGTCATATCGTCTTGTTTCATACCATTTAAATTACTCGAATTGCGTATTCGCTTTACCTGGTAGGCTCGGGCAAAGCGGATAATTTTCATAACTATCATATTTAGTAGGTTCAGTTTTTTAACTTCTTGTTTTATTTAAAACTTGAAGACATTTGCAATATTATTAAAATAAACAAGATACCCGTTCTCAATTTTATCTATATGTTTTGATTTATCAAACCTTAACATATCTGCTTTGCCCAGGCTTCCCCTACATT
Organism: Apoda limacodes; assembly: GCA_946406115.1. NCBI lineage: Eukaryota > Metazoa > Arthropoda > Insecta > Lepidoptera > Limacodidae > Apoda > Apoda limacodes. The sequence goes on from OX291554.1 coordinate 4,302,212, forward strand.
ACAAGAGAAAAGAGAAACACTCATTTCCACCTATTATTCTAAGTAAGAGTATCGAGATTTGTGTTCGAGCGAGCAATATTAAAAAAATTAAAAAAAGATTTTTTAAAAACTTGCTTTTTTAAAAACATTATCCTGGCAGGGGAAGCCTGGGCAAAGCAGATATGTTAAGGTTTGATAAATCAAAACATATAGATAAAATTGAGAACGGGTATCTTGTTTATTTTAATAATATTGCAAATGTATTCAATCATATAAATATCTAACCGAAAATTTTACTAAAAAGTCAAAAATAATTTTTCAAAATGAATATAAAAAAAATTATATCCACGTAAGACGGCAAGAAAAGCAAGGCGTGCGCTGCTACACACGAATATTTGACGTGCTAGAGTTTTAGTGGATATTAATTGCGAGTTTACCAAGTGATTGTATGTTAGTGCGCACGCCTTGCTTTTCTTGCAGTCGTACGTGGATATTATTTTTTTATATATTTTTTTTTGAAAATTTTTTTTTTACTTTTTATTACAATTTTCGGTTGAATTTTTATATGATTCTAATGTTTTAAGAAAAGCAAGTTTTTAAAAGATTCTTTTTTTACTTTTTAGTGATAATTAAATTGAATTTTTATAGTTTATTGCCCTAGTTTCATAAGTTGGGTGATAAGAACTTAGAGAGCGATATTATGTTCAATATAAATTAGTAATTAAATTTTCACTTAATTTTTCACGTTCCACCCCAATGTTCAACTTCAGGTGCACTTCCTGCATATGCTTAGAGATGATAATATCAAAATAAACATCAAATTCCTGATCTGCGACCCTTAAAACCCCCGTAAACCCATTTTGAAAAATTTTCAACTCCACCTCTAGGTTCTACCCCTGGTACAACTCTGGGATGGGGTTGTTGGTCAAAGTAACTGTGGAATATTGTATTGTCATCCGAGCTTAGTAAGTATGTGAAATTTCATCGAAGGGTGACAACAGGAAGTTTGTTTAATTAAGCTTGCAAGACTCCACCACAAGATGGAAGAAAAAAAAAGAAAAAAAAAAAAAGGAAACATTGTGAGTTAAATAAAAGCAAGTAAAAATACTTTTAATATGTTTACTATCTGTAAATCTTCCAAATATTAAAGAAACGGGAAAAAGTTTGTTAAAAAAAAGCTTAGATTTTGCGAAAAATAAACTGATTTAAATAAAAAACAAGCCATTTTCTACATTTTAACCTTTGGCTTACATAAAGTTGTTTCTTCTTTGTCAAACGTAACAAGTACATTTGACAGGAGGAAAGAAATATAAGACAAATCAAACGAGTTTAAATTTGATAGGGTTTCATCATATTCGGATTTATTGACACAATGTGACACGACTGAAATAACACCAAACTACTTCGTCGCATTACTTATTAAAGTAAAATTTACAAAGAAAAAGCCCGTGGGAGTAATGACACTTTATTGTAATATTGTCTACTGTTTTAGCTAGAGGTCTTAGTGGGTTGAGGGCCCAGTTAACCCCTGCACCACTCTGTCCTACCAGAGTAGTTATCAAACATATAAGTAAGTCCTTTTGCGAAACGGTCAAAATGCGAATGTGTCCAAAAGCGAATTAGTCCCAATGCATTTGTCATTTTGCGTTTTGGTACTAATCGTCGGAAGCGGAATTTAAAATATAAATAAAAAAGTAACAATCAATTCTCGTCTGGTTCCTCCGTTGGTCCTCAGTTCTCCTAAAGTTCAAGCTATTTTAACTTTCCTACGCAAAAAAATCTGACCTTGTACTTTTATAAAAAAAAAGTGAGTAATTCAATTTTAAATAGATAGAGCATTATGTTAGATAGAATTAAAGTGAAGAAACAGGCAATTAGCTAGAGATTTTATATAGAACACTAACCTTGAACAGATAAGAGTTCTTTATTTTAATTGAATTTCTTCAAGAAAATATTTATTATAAATATTTGAAAATAATTAAGATAATATATCATTAAATGGCATACATAATGTATATGTAACGATTAAGAGATCAATGACAGGAAATCCTTTAGTTAATTATTAGTCTGCTTACATAATTAATTAATTAAATAATTTTTTAAATTAATCTAAATGGCGCGTTGAATATGGACACTCAAAAACAAGCTAAACCTATTTGATGTTAAATATTTAGTTCAGTAAATAAATTAAATGATTAATTTTAACCCAGATACATCTTTATTAACAGTAGTTAAACATATTATATAAAAACATTATTTTAGGGATAAACTCAAATAGTTGTCTTAATCAAAGAAATATACTCATTTGTTTATACATGGTGGTCAAATTTAATAATGTTGAAATTGGCGATCATTTTATGATACGCTATGCAAAGCATCCTAACACTGTTCATTGTTAATTTAAGTACACGTAGACATATACATATACATATGTTGCTAAGATTTTTTTAAGGGTCGGCAAGTAATGCCCCTGGTGTTGCTGCAATCGAAGTGACGACGCTAGATTAGTGTCCTGTATTTTCATTAATCATAATGAGACATTTATTATTATTACATTTTGTATGTCGTACAACTAACCTTTGTACGTCCTTGAGAGTTTGACGTACAAACATATACTATATATTATACTATATATTTTAAGAGAGGCAGGGCACTGCAAGTACTCGCTCGAATAAGCCACCCGAACAACTAAGCAGGGCATAGCGAGTACTTGCTCGAATGAGCGGCCCGAACTGGGGAAGTACCTCCACCTTACAGAAAACCGCGGCCATAATAACACTAACATTGAGTAGTGTTGTGTTCCTGGCGGTGAGTAAGGTTGCCAGAGCTCTTTGAGGATTCGCTGCGCGGACAGCGGAGGACCGGCGGTGCTTGTTGCTGTCATACTCGGCGTAGACGCGGCGTGCTGGTTCGGCGGTCAGGGAGACCTGATGAAACGGCTGACCGCTGGCCGCCCGCAGGTTGAACGGGATCCCGAACCCAGGGATCACTTAATCTCCGCCCTGGGAGGCTGATTCGCCAGCCTGTGTAAAGTATCTGAAGTGGTAGTCGTGCCGGAGAAGGAGACCGGAGTGGACCCGGCTACTACAACAGAGGGGGATCAGGGGCCCTTCCGCCCGCCGTGCCAGCAACCGTATCATCTGTGGCGAGCTTCGGCAGTCTTAGAACCGCACCCTTTGTCCTCTATGCTGTCTGTGCAGTGAATCCTCATCCTTAGTCTTAGTAACTTTTTTTTATATATATTATGGCCAGAAGACAGAAAAAGAAAAGAGTTTGCACAGCGGCTACTCCATCCACATATAATGTGGATTTTTGCAACATCAGGGGTATTCACGCAAATCTTAACGCAGTCCACCACCATCTCGAAACTGCGCAGCCGACCATTCTTTTTCTAACGGAGACGCAGATATCCTGCCCGGCCGACACATCATACCTTCATTATCCCGGCTACAAACTCGAACACAATTTTATGAGTCGTGCCGGTGTATGTATGTTCGTCCGGGAGGATATCTGCTGTCGCCGCCTTCATAGCCTTGAAGACAGGGACCTGTCGATATTGTGGGTGCGCGTAGATTACGGCGGCCACACTCGTATCTATGCGTGCCTATACAGGTCTCATAGCGGTGACACGGACGTAACTCGACTCTTCACGCACCTGAGTTTGACGACTGACAAAGTTCTAGAGAAATATCCCACAGCAGAACTAGTTATTTTGGGAGACTTTAACGCCCACCATCGCGAGTGGCTCAGTTCTCGAACCAATAACTATGCTGGGATATCTGCTCATGAATTTGCTCTGACCTATGGATTCTCTCAGCTGGTACTTTCTCCAACGAGAATACCAGATATAGAGGAACATACGAGCTCCTTACTGGACCTTCTGCTGACTACTCGTCCGGACGGGTATTCCGTCTCAGTGGATGCGCCTCTTGGCTCCTCGGACCACTGTCTCGTTCGGACTCAAGTGTCATGCACACAACCTGATCCTTCTGGGCCAACTAACTGGCGTCGTGTGTGGCACTATAAGTCGGCAGACTGGGATGGATTGCGTGAATTTTACGCATCGTACCCGTGGAGGCAGATCTGCTTTAACTCAGAAGATCCTGACGTCTGCGCAGCCGCAGTCACTGAGACAATCCTTGCTGGTATGGAATGCTATATTCCTAACCCGCGAGTAGCTGCCGGCGTCAAAAAACGACCGTGGTTTAATAGGTCTTGCAGAAAAGCTAAAATTCTTAAGCAAAATGCATATGAGGCTTGGACCACGGCTCGTTTTAATAAGGATCCGAATATTTCTGAGATAAAACGCAAATTAAATGCTGCCTCGAGGTTTAGTAAGAAAGCAACTGCCAGAGCAAAATTCCAATTCATCGGCAAAATAGGTGGGCGACTTGCGAGCTATCCTTCTGGGAGTCGTGCTTTCTGGTCGCTTGCCAAAGCTGCCGACGGGAACTTCTGCCAGTCGTCGTTACCACCACTGCGAAAGACCGATGGTGACTTGGCCCATAGTGCTAAAGAGAAAGCCGATCTACTGGGCAGTCTCTTTGCCTCGAACTCGAATATAAACGATGAAGGCGCTGTACCACCTACTATACCGTGGTGCGGTAAGTCCATGCCGGAAATCTCCATAACGCAGCGGGAGGTCAGGCGGGCGTTGCTTTCTCTAGACGTTCATAAGTCGAGTGGGCCAGACGGTATACCAGCAGTGGTGCTTAAGCAGTGTGCTCCTGAGTTATGTCCTGTACTCACGCGCCTCTTCGCGCTTTCCTACCACACTAGGCAATTTCCGTCTACATGGAAGACTGCGAATGTGCACCCGGTGCCCAAAAAGGGCGATAGATCAGATCCATCGAATTACAGGCCTATCGCTATTACCTCTCTCCTCTCTAAGGTGATGGAGCGTGTGATCAACACACAGCTTCTAAGATACCTAGAAGTACACGATCTGGTCAGTGACCGTCAATATGGCTTTCGCCACGGTCGCTCGACTGGTGACCTTCTAGTGTATCTCACACACCGATGGGCACTAGCCATTGAGAGTCAGGGAGAGGCATTGGCATGTAGCCTGGACATAGCGAAGGCGTTCGATCGGGTCTGGCACCGCGGTCTTCTATCGAAGTTGCCATCTTACGGAGTGCCCGAGGGTTTGTGCAAATGGGTGGCTAGCTTTTTGTCCGGCAGACGCATACGAACTGTAGTTGACGGTAGTTGCTCTGATAGCATGGACATTAATGCTGGTGTCCCGCAAGGCTCTGTGCTGTCTCCTACGCTGTTTCTACTGCATATCAATGACATGTTGGACATCAACAACATACATTGCTATGCAGATGACAGTACTGGAGACGCTTTTTACACGGGTCGTGCAAACATCCCTCGTTCCGTTGTGGAGGAAAACCGCGGAGAACTTGTGTCTCAAATCGAGACCACACTGTCCCAGGTCTCTGACTGGGGACGGGTAAACTTGGTCCGATTCAACCCTACAAAGACACAAGTGTGCGCGTTCACCGCTAAGAAAACTCCATTCACTGTGGTCCCACAATTCCAGAACACTCCCCTCTCCATCTCCAAGAGCATTGGGATCCTTGGTGTCGACATCTCCAGCGATGTTCAGTTCCGAGATCATTTACAAGATAAGGTAAAGCTGGCGTCCCAAAAACTTGGTGTTCTCAACAGAGCGAAGCAGTACTTCACGTCGGGGCAAAGGTTGTTACTTTACAAGTCGCAAGTTCGGCCCCATATGGAGTACTGCTGCCATCTCTGGGCAGGTGCACCCGGATACCAGCTTGGCCCTTTTGACTCGGTTCAACGACGGGCTGTGAGAATTGTCGACGATTCCAAACTCACTTGCGGTATCGAGCCCTTAAGTCTGAGGAGAGACTTTGCCTCACTGTGTGTGTTCTACCGCTTGTACAATGGGTTGTGTTCTGAGGAATTGTTCGAAATGATGCCCACGGCTACTTTCTACCATCGCACCGCTCGCCATCGGCAGGGAATTCATTCTCACACTTTAGAACCTAAATGGTCGCCTACAGTGCGGTTTCAGAGAAACTTCCTCCCGCGAACGCTTAAGTTGTGGAATGAGCTCCCTGCCAAGGTTTTCTGCAAGGACTACAGTATGGAGTTCTGCAAGAAAGAAGTTATTAGATTTCTGAAGGGTCGGCAACGCGCAAGTGATACCCCTGGTGTTGCAAGCGTCCATAGGCTACGGTGACCGCTTACCATCAGGCGGGCCGTAAGCTTGTTTGCCACCTTAGTGGTATAAAAAAAAAACAAAAAAAAAAAATACGTCGAAGGTTGGCAACGCGCGGGGAAATCCCCCTGGTGTTATGAGCGTCCATAGGCTACGGTGACCGCTTACCATTAGGCGGACCATAAGCTTGATTGCCACTTTAGTGGTATAAAAAAAACTACTTGTTTTGTACGTTTGACTTACAAACAACATGTTGAAAGTCCTTAACCTAGTTTTAAACGTTTATTTTACAAACAAACACGTTGAAAGTCCTTAACCTAGTTTTAAACGTTTATTTTACGAACAAACACGTTGAAAGTCCTAAAGCTAGTTTTGAACTTTTGACTTACGAATAAATATGTTGAAAGTCCTTATGCTAGTTTTAAACATCGACTTACGAACAAACGTGCCGAAAGTCCTAAAGCTAGTTTTTAACGTTTGAGTTACGAATAAACATATCGAAAGTCCTAAACCTAGTTTTAAACGTCTGAATTACGGACAAACATGCCGAAAGTCCTAAACCTAGTTTTAAACGTCTGAATTACGAACAAACATGCCGAAAGTACTAAAGCTAGTTTTAAACGTTTAAATTACGAATAAACATGTGGAAAGTCCTAAAGCTAGTTTTGAACGTTAGACTTATAAAAAAAATTATGACAAAAAAACAGATTAAGTTTACTTTTAACAATCACTACATAATTGTTTTGTTTTAAGTAATTATATGATTTAAAAAAAAAACGATTTAGGCTTATGTGATATTGCGACTTTATAACTAGTGTTAAGTGTTTAGAATGCATAAACTAAATGTAAGGTTTATTTTACTGTTTGTTTTTACCCATTTGTGTTATATAATAAGCAGGTTTATTTCTCGTTTTACTCGCTTTTATGTACGCATACATCAATACCGTATGTGAAGATATTTTGGTTTCTTTATTATTAAAAATAATAATAATATTGATAAATAAATATTTTTTGGCATTACACACAGCGCCGTCTGGCCCCAAAGTAAGCAAAGCTTTTTTTATGGATACTAGACAACGGATACAAATACATACATAAATTCACCCAAATTCAAGACACACACAAACGCTGATCATATTAATGTTTGTCCAGTTCGGGAATCGAACCCACACCCTCTGCACAGCAGCCGACTACACTATCAACTATACACTATCACAATGACGACTTCATCAGATTAAAAGCAAATTATATTTATAGTAATTGTAATAAAAACATAAACTAAAATTCAAATTTTAGCAAACTGACTAAACTTAAGTTTAGTTTGAAAACTTATTCATAAAAAATTTAAATTCTATTCACCCATTTCAAAAATCCAAAATAGCTAAAAAAAAAATTTCACACACATTATCAGCACCGACTAAATTAAATAGATTGCAAATTGAATTTATAGTTATTTTAATTTGAACATTGAACTAATATTAAAATTATAAAACACGAACTAAACTTTAATTTGAAAAAAAAATAATAAATAAATTTAAGTTAACATTTACCAGATAAAAAAATCCAAATTGAATAAAATTAGTATTCACACACACCATCTTCACCGACTGAATCAAAATGCACACAAGTTATGTTTAAAGTTATTGGAAGTAGAACATAAACCAATATAGTTTTTGTACAGACCTATCAATTAGTGATAAAACGTCCAAATAATTCAAAATAAACAAACGATTTGCAAACTACCGGACTATATTTAATACACAATAAATATAAGTGCCTCATTAACAAATTACTTATCATTTAGTTTATAAACAAATATTAGTGGTGCTCCAGTCAATGTCTTGTTTACACTATTGGTCATATAATGCCTCTCCTATACCTGCGTAACGAAGTTTCAAATAAATACAACTACCAAAATCTTTAACTGACATCCAAATTGCAGTTTAAACGCTCCTACACCAGCATGGTGAAGTTTGAGTTATTGTTAGAACAATGCCCTAATTTTAATATGGTGGATAACAAGCAGCATTGTTTTACTGACTGCTAATAATTAAATGCGACACTTATCACTTAAAGATGTAACATGATGTTGTGACGTTCGAAATGAGCGTATTTTCAGAGAAAAGATGTAGTTAGGATTTTCATTAGCCAGACTTGCGCCTCGATAACTCAATGGTAGAGCACCTACACGGAATGTAAGGGTTGCAGGTTCAAGTCCTGGCTCAAGGATAAGCTTTTGACTGCAGTTTTGCTGTGAAAGTATTTATTTATATTGATTGAAGATGTAACAGGAATTCTATATATTTTTTTTTTAAATTAATAGTATTCTAAACACTTTAATACCATTACAGTACACCACTTGGTGACTTGGCACCTTGTTTTTCGATAATAGTTTACACGACATTGAACGCTACAGTTTTAGGGAACAGTTAGAAAATAGCGTCCACAAAATTGCTTTGTTGCGTGTTCAAAGTAGCCAGTCCAGTCCATCGTCAAAGTAAATGTCAAAGTCAAAGACAAAATTTATTTATTCAAATTAGGATTTTACAATCACTTTTGAATCGTCAAAGTTATGAAATACTATTTTTTGAAAGGTTCACAATGTTGTTGATTTCTACCGAGAAGAATCCGGCAAGAAACTTGATAGTTTTAAAACAAAATCTTAAAAACTACAAATACAATCAATGTTTTAAATAAAAAATTTAAGCCGTATAGCATATAGTTTGTAACGCATAACAAACGACGATGTTTTCCTATACCGTATTCGTGATGAGTGCGTATAGGAGAGGCATAAGTTCAACGATAATTAGGCTGGGTTATTATAATAAATAAAAGCACTTTTACTTAAGCTGATAATAACTTATCTCTACCGTGTTTTTTTTTCCGTTGTACTTGTTAAGATATTAGCCTGCTTATTTAAATATATATTATTTCATATTTTTAATTTCCCTAGTTCCTCGTTTATTACGTTATTGATAAAAGTATAGCCCAGTGACCTTTTATAATCAAAAGTAACGTTTACTTGCGTCAAATGGGGAGTAGTTTTCATTTTAGGGTTCAGTACTCAGAGGGTGCCAACGGAGCCCTATTACTAAGACTACGCTGTCTGTTTGTCTGTCCGACTATTATAAGGCTCTATCTTTTTGACCGAAATAGGTAGAAGCATGAATTTTTGTTTAAATGAGAATATGTGTTATAATGGGAGATTATCTAACAAATAACAAAGTAAAAATGTAATTGGGGTCCCCAAACAAGAAACACTTTTTCGTTGTTTTTGCTTTATCGTGAAAACAGTAACACATACTAGCTTTAGTCCTGCAGATTACCAAAACAGCGCCATCATGCTTATAATTAAGAGAAACAGTAACACATTTGTTTTTTGGAAACGATATTTATAGTTAAGTAACGTCGGGCTTGGTCAGTACTTGGATGGGTGACCGCAGAGCTTGTTTTTTTTTGTGTTTGTAAATAACGTAAATGGTGGTAGGCACGGAACCCTAGGTGCGCGAGTCCAACTCGGACATGGCCGGTTTTCATTTTTATATTGTGAATGATAGTAAGTACGGGTCATTTCCGGATCAATCTCAAAACCCATACAACCATGAAAAGTTTACACTTTTTTCAGGTTATGCCAATTTTGATCATTAACACTTTTTCAACAATAGCAATTATGCGCATTTTTAATGTACATGCAATTTGCTACAGTATAAAACCAAATTATTTTATATTAACCTCACGGTTAGATAAAACGCGATCAATAATTTTAAGTCAGATCTACTGAGCAGATACAAAGAATTCCTTGCTAAAAAAATGTGATTTAAGTATTATGGCCAGTTCATGATTTTGATCGAAAAGGTCATTTATAAGGATTAATTACTTCTATTTTAACATTGACAAGCTTATGAGATTTAAAAGAAATAAACGTTATCGTATTGTCTATGACAATCTTTATCAATTCTTCTACCACCAAGTGTTCTGTAGAACACTTAATGATTGCGTGTGCGACACACACTTGACCACTTGAATATGTCCTGGGAGCAAAAACATTACTGGACCAGTTTTCTACTAGCTGACTTTTATACATTTACCTGTTTTTTTTTATCTCCTTTTGTTAGCACAGAACTATTGACATAAGTACCCTAATGGAATTCCCAATGCGGTAACCACTTGTGTTTTTACAAGATCATTTATTAAATAGACAAACATACAAACAGTACCGAATGAAAGACTCTTTCATGATTTAAATGATCAATAAATATAGGTTGGTAACTTATTTTAATACAATTTATTTATTGTACACAATTTTCATATACAAAGAAATCATAAGACCGAATTAAAATATTGTTTTGTATACAAAGGCGCACTTATAACATTGAGTGATTTCTTCCAGTGAACCTTTGGATATGTTAGCTAAATTTCGTAAGTAAACATTAACCAGTACATAATTATAATAAATTAAATACGAAAAGAAATACTGAGTAACTGACTGACAAAGCCCAAACCACTACTGACATACTTACTGACTCAGAAAGCCCAAACCGCTATTGACAAACTTACTGACTAACAAAGCCCAAACCGCTATTGACAAACTTACTGACTAACAAAGCCCAAACCGCTATTGACAAACTTACTAACTAACAAAGCCCAAACCGCTATTCACAAACTTACTGACTTACACGTCCCAAACCGCTATTGACAAACTTACTGACTAACAAAGCCCAAGCCGCTATTGACAAACTTACTGACTTACACGTCCCAAACCGCTATTGACAAACTTACTGACTAACAAAGCCCAAGCCTCTATTGACAAACTTACTAACTAACAAAGCCCAAACCGCTATAGACAAACTTACTGACTAACAAAGCCCAAACCACTATTGACAAACTTACTGACTAACAAAGCCCAAACCGCTATTGACAAACTTACTGACTAACAAAGCCAAACCGCTATTGACAAACTTACTGACTAACAAAGCTCAAACCTCTATTGACAAACTTACTGACTAACAAAGCCCAAACCACTATTGACAAACTTACTGACTAACAAAGCCCAAACCGCTATTGACAAACTTGCTTTGACTAAAAGTTACTTTTGTGACGTAAGGCTATATGTCTATTTCTGCATTTTTGTAAACTAGCCTTTTGGTAGAAAATTTAAGTTTCACCGTTTTTGAAACATCATTCCCTAGGGGGTATAATAGAGGATTAAAATATACCTAAACTAAGGGTAAAATTCCGTTGAAAAAAGACTTAAATTATTAATAAGTAAAAACATGTTACAGCATTTATGGAAAATCATCCCCTAACTAAAGGGTAGAAAGTTTGTTTAGGAATTGTACTGCTTGATACGACGAGATTTAGAAGGGGATTTAGAAAAGGTACAGTTCGATATCCCGAGTAACAATATATTATAAACTTAAAGTACAGAAAATAACGTAAGTTTATAGCGAAACTACCAATAATATACAAAAAAAATATTTTCAATTTAGAAAATGACGGAACATTTATTTTACCTTCTTTAAATTGCTCTTAAAAGATTTATTTTGCAAATTTTTACTTAGTCACTCATTTTCTCTATAATAGGAACCCATGTGTTAAATTTCAAGTCTCTACATAGACCTAGTAGTTTGGGTTGTTCGTCGATATTTCAGTCAGTGAGCTAGTTTATTTTTCTATAGGTATGTGTGTTGCAAGATATATATACCTAAATCATAGCAAATATAATATATTAAAAAAAATATGTAATATTTAACCTATTATTGGCGTCATCAGTCAAAAAAAGATATATTTTCATTTAATAATATTGTATTGTTTAATATTAAGGAGTTAAAATTTATTATATATAAATAAATTAAATAATAAAGATATTAAAGAAAATCGACTATAAAAAACTGTATAAACGGAGACTGTCTAATAACGTAGATATATCCGTACAAGTTGGTATATACTTCTTAACAGTTATGGACAAACGAACCAAGCCTGTATATATACCAAATAATACCAAAATATTAAAAAAGGTGCAGTCAAAAATACGTATAGGTATAAAATAATCGTGCATAAATTAAAATGGACACGATACATTAATTTTCGTCTTTAAAATAACAAAACTTGGAAGAGGAAATGTGACTTATTTTTCACGACAAATATTGATTGAACAAATTAACAGTTTTTGTTCACTACCGTGTGGTTCAAAGATTATAAATCACATAACTGAGAACGTGTCGGTATCGTACAGGTTATGTGACATGACGGTAATGTGTAATGAATAATGACACAAAAATTAAATATTTGTTTATAGTTTGGAAAACTCTGATTGAATCATGTTTTACTCGGAAGTTTTTTCGAAATTAACTATTCGAAGCGTCTCGATCGCAGCGTGCTTTATACAATTTTTTGTATGAATTCCCACTTGTTTTTGTCATTTACGGATCACTTTTAAATTTTGTAGACGTGGATCTTAAGCAGAATGTCTATGTCTGTGGTTTTCTAAAATCATAAAATAAATTCTTAACTTTTGATTTTCATTGACACCTTTTTTTTGTATGAAAAACTAGAATCATGTATGACTTTTAAACTATACAATTTAATAGAAAACTATATAGTACACTGTAGAGATATTTGTTTCTTGACAATTTCTTCAAAACTTCATGGTGGAAATAAGTAAGTGTCAAAAATGTCTATTTTATAAGTGTATGTACAGTACATAACTGTGAATATGATCAATTCAGTTCTAAATAACTGAGATTAAGGGCCCGTTTGATAACAAAGTACTTTTACTAACAGTAATAATACCAAATACTACCGGGTAGTGAAATTTTACTAGTATTTTCATTAAAAAAATTGGAAATATGCAGTTGTTTAGGTTAATATGAGTTAAAGACGGCGTAGATTTAATTAAGTTTAGTTAAGTTGATTTTACTAGAAGTAATTTTATATCTTTACGTACAAATTTAGGGGAATTTTATAAATGATATCCAACAAAATATAAATATATTTTGTGGAATCTAGTTGGTAAAAGCATTTAGCAAAAAACAATACGACTTTTAATAAACCAACTAGAATATTCAGAACATTATGTGGTCATTGCTTAATTTAACATTTAAATTCAAAGCATAATATATTGATAAAAGAACTCACATAATGACAAAATAAATAACCTAACTTACTGCATATAAAATTTAGAAATCTGTTGAAAATATTTGTTTCTTGTCTTGCCAAATTTCGTTTCTTTGTTGCCACATTACGTTTAGTAATTATAGTCATTTTGTTTCGAAAGGAGGGTAGTTGTGGAAATTTATTATAACATTTACTAGCGAACATTAAGTTTTTGGAGTAGTATAAGAAGACGAGGAGTGTCATGTTTAGTCTTGATCATTGTTTTATTGTTTTAAAAAGAAAAGTACCTATGAATAAATATGGTGTCGACCTCTGTATATCGTCACAATTTTAGTGGCTTAGCACCTCGGCTTTAACCAATTTGTTTTTAGGGTTCTGTACCGAAAGGTCCAAACGGAGCCCTACTGCTGTCACTCAGGTGTCCGTCGCGTCGTTTGTAACACAGGTTTTACAGCCAAACGGTTCGAGCTAGTCTCCATATTTTCACTGTATAATCCCTTGTAAAATTGTTAAAAAATATTTTTAAATGTTTATAAGGGCACAGTAGGACTTAGAGCTAAAGAGGGGTGTGATTAAAAAAAATATGTTCTACCCCATCGAGTGGGGTATCGCTACACAGAGCTCGTTGAGTAGATAAATACACTATTTTTTTTTTTTAATGTAGAAAAATAAGGGAATGTGAAGCCAAAAATTTTAAATTTTTTATACAAAATTTGGTTGTATTACTTTATTATTATTACAATTTTTTTTAACCTATAAGCTATAAACTTGAAAAAAGTGATAATATTTATTATTAAGTATATTTTACTTAAAAATACCAATACATTAATAATTCTGATTTTCTTTGAAATTCCCTCTTTTCTCCTTTTACACCTAACTTGATTTTGCGGTCAATTGCGTAGCACAAAAGGGATTCACTCACCTATTGCTTATAAATAATTCATGGACAAACCCGCAGCGAAGGTATACTTTCGTAAAAAATATTCTTGCAGTTATTTTAAAGCAACTTGTATACCAAATAAAGCGTAATGGTTGTTGATTCAATGTAAATATTCAAAAGATGGCTGTCGATTTAATACCAGTTATATACTAAATGTCATTTCGTGCAATTAATCTTTTATTCAAGGGGCTACTGCAAGAAACACCACTTCACTACATAAGTGTCTTTGGATAAACCTTTTTAATAAAATTAGTTGGACATAAATATACTTAACTTTTCAGCATAAGTACTTTATTTTGACGGTTGTTTAACATATATAACTGACGATTTTAAAATTGTTTTATGATTAATACAATGTTAAATATAAATTTCATTACCTTCAGTTAGGACACGTTGAGACAATCATCCAAAGACAAAGAATGAAAACAACGGGAAAAGGTATTTTACCAAAGTAGGCGTTAGCCAGTTTTTTTAGTTTAATTAAAGATAGTTAAGTTGACATTTCTCAGTTTTCTTCCAATTAGCTAACACTTAATATGTTCTATCCAATACGCCATGTGTTTTTGTTGTAACTGGCTACTTTTAACTTTTAACAGTGTAATTTTCTATTATAGAGCAACACACTTTTCTGACCCGGTGGTCAAAATTCAAAACTATACAGTCGCATTGAAATGTTATGAACTTACAACACCACTAGCGACCATGTTTGGTTTGCACCAAGGTTAGATAGTCAGAAAAGTTTGTTTGACACTGTCAGACAAAGACATTAAAATAACAATATAATTTACAGAAAACATCAGCGTCTAAAATCAAGTGAAAACTATCTATAAATATTGTTGTCCTACTGCTAATATGTTTTAGTAACACTTTATAAATATATATATATATATATATATATATATATATATGTCCATAAGAAAAAGGGATATCTATTACTTCAGATTAAGGGTGAAAGGGGTTTGTAAGAGATGACCCGCTACTCCCTAACACTTCTAAAAAAGAAACAGAATAGAAGTTTGCAAAAGAATGGCATTTAGCTAGGGCTGCCAAGACTTCAATATTATATAAATGTAGAAAACCAGTCCACTGACAGACATTCAATAAGTGGACCTATCGTCAATTTAGAAAGCTAATAGGTAGTTATGTTTGTATATATTGGATATATATACGTATTGGATCTTTATGTTTTTCAGCTTTCCTACACTTTGGTATGATAAGCCTAGGATTAAGCAGGTATACTGTTTTTAGACCTAACATTTCCCACTGGGAACCATGCCAAGCCAGGAAGGAAAGCCAACGACACTGCTAGATGTTTTTACTATAGTAGATTGAGATAAAATACTCAATTTTTATTGTACCTTAAAAATGGAAAAGCTACAGGCACCATAGAGAAGTATAAATATAAATAACAACACTTAGGTGTTGTGTAGGTGTGAGGCTGATAAAGTCCAAGTCAAAAGTCAAAAAAAGTCAAAAGTCAAAATGGTTTATTCAAATAAGGATTTTACAATCACTTTTGAATCGTCAAAGTTATAAAATATTATTTTTTGAACCCTCCCACCTTCCCGCCGGTTCACAATGTTGTTGATTTCTACCGAGAAGAATCCGGCAAGAAACTCGATAGTTATTTTTTTTAAAACACTTAAATAAACTAAAATACAATTAATATTTTAAATAAAAGATTTTTAGTCGTACAATTTTATGTTATTTCCTTTTAATTTGGTTTACCTATGCATCCTGTAATTGAGCATCATCAGTCCCAAGGATTTTTATCATTTACATAGTCTGAAATATTGTAATATGCCTTTTTACAAAGTACCTGCTTGATAAAAGATTTAAATTTACTTATTGATAGATTTTGAATTTTATTGGGAACTTTGTTGTAAAAGTGTATACATTGCCCCATAAAAGAGTTACTTATTTTGTGTAGACGTGTATCATGCAACAACAGCAACAAGCTTTCTGAAACTTTTACAGTGTCGAACGTTACAGATTATTAAGAGAATAAATATAATAGCATATTTCGTTTGACTAGTAAAGTTTATTTAGACATTTCTAATTTATTATGTTCTAATTAAAAGTAATTTCGGATAAGCATTTTCAAAAGAAAACTATTATTAGAAGTTTATACCTAAGTCCGGCATTACGGGTTATAAAATGTAACTTAGTTTAAACACTGCTTCTAAGCGACAACGGTAACAACTGAAGGATTAAAATAGCCATAACAAAATCCTTTTTATAATTTTTTTGTGATATCTAAATGTAACCTACATCAAATACTTATTCATGCAGAGTAATGGAGAATTCCCAACCCGTTGATCTGTTTGCTAATTACGTAAGATCCGTCATAGTTGGTGTATACGTACAACTGATTGTTTTAGTATTCATTTGACATGTACTAGCTAAAACGATCGTCTTTGAAATTGTCAAATAATAAGTTTTTTAGTGGTAGGTTCTGTATATAAATACTAGCGAAATGCGTGTTGCGAGACGCAAGGTGTAGGTTTCCGTAGTTGCCCGTCACAAAGTATGGACTTAGGAGGGGGCCGACTCCTGATTAAGAAGGGAGGAGGGGGGGGGGGGGGTTATTAGATTAAATGCCCCCCGCATTTCAATATAACAAAAATAGAAAATGTACTTAGAGAAGTAAAAATTTCATACAAATTTGATTAAAAATAACTTACTTGTGTAGAACAGGTAGTAAATATAAGTTAATATAGAAAAATAAAAAAACATCCCTAACAATAATAATTCCCTTTATATAATAATAACAATGTTTACTTTCGAATAACGTAGGTATTAGATTAGGTAAGCAACGTGTTTGAACATAATCAGTTTACAAGGTTTTTAAATATCTACAATAATTCGGAAGCCTTACTTAACTTGTGTTCGACACGCACTTCGCCTGTTTTTTTGTTTAATATAGTATTTCTTAATGCATGAAAATATTTTGGCAGCATAGTAGTAAATGTCTTTGCCTAGTGTTTTATTACGAAGGTTTCCATTATGGTGCAGTGCATTAAAATACTATATATATCTATATATATATATATATATATACATATAATAGATGTCAGTTTTATATTAGAAAAATCCTGAAACAGGAGTAGATAAAATGGTTTTTACACGCCCGCAATGTTTTAAAATGACATATCTAATGATACCCCATCAAGGGATAGACGAAATAAAAATAATTCATCCCCACTTTACCTACATGTAATTTTTATTTTAGGTTTTGTCGGCGTTGCACAAATTACAGCTTTCACTTTCTAAGTACCAGAAACTAACGCAGACAGACCGATAGACGGATGGACATGACAAAAATATAAGGGTTTATTGTTGGCTACGGAACCCTGTAAAGAGATGTATTTATAGATTATATTTTTTTCTAAGCTTGCAAGTCATGTAGATACAATCCATTAGTACCTACTCCACTTCTACAATAGCTGGCACTACTGACGTTGTTTATTGTTATCTAACCTACAGTGTTGGGTATCGCTGGATAGCTTGTTTAGAAATAGTGAGGGCTTGGAAATACCATTTTTAGATTCAGCGATGTGTTAGCAAAATATTATCTAAGTTTTAAACCTGCCAACTATATGGCTGTTCTTGGGTTTGTAAAATCATGGGAGTAGCATACTTCCATAAGAAGGCTTGTAGGCTTTACAACTTAAAGAGTAATAGACTATTCGACCATCGACCAACTTCACAAATGTAGTGGGAAAAGTAAAAATTTCGTACAAATTGCATTAAAAATTTCATTATCTTAGAGGAAGTAACAATATTTACGTTAGAATAACGCATTTGACTAGGC
Source organism: Apoda limacodes (assembly GCA_946406115.1). Classification (NCBI taxonomy): domain Eukaryota; kingdom Metazoa; phylum Arthropoda; class Insecta; order Lepidoptera; family Limacodidae; genus Apoda; species Apoda limacodes. The sequence continues at coordinate 4,320,251 of OX291554.1, forward strand.
GGTGGCGGGGCAGCGCTTGCCGGTAAAGTGTACAGGGGTCTGACGACAGCTAATAGAAGTAACAAATCCAGTGACTGGCAGCTGCGCTCATAAACGCATGCTGTTTGGATGATTCTTGTAATTTCTACTTTAAAGGTCTAGTTTTCGATTGATTTAATTAATTGTAATGGTTTTGTTTGTTAGAACATGCTGAGCCATAATAGCACATATTTTGTAAAATTTAAGGGCTTTTCCCTACGTCCATTTAGAAAGCAGAGCCCATTAGTCGGACGGACAGACAGACAGTGTAGGTTTAATAATGGGGCTCTGTTGGCACCCTTAGGGTATAAAACCTTATAAAATAACTACAAAAATATGGATTTACTATCAATTTTTCTAGTCAGTACATATAATACCGTCTATGTCTTGTATCGTGGACGAACTGAAAATAGTCACTTTAGAGCCTTCTGGCCACTGACGAGCAAAAATCTCATAAACTAGTAAAGGAAGCTTCATGGAACAAAAAGTATATTAAACAGAGTTTTATTTCACACACAAATAATAACTAAATAAGCTCTCCTGTTCCTTTTCAAAGTCAAAGTAATTTTTTTTGTTGTAATGGCATTGCTTAATTCACTATAACATGCCAGTCATCTCTTAACTTTAAAAAGTAAAGAGGTTTCGTCAGCAACTAAGACAATGTCATGGTTTTTTTACATGATATGCAAGATGATTAATGTAAATATGAAATAGAAAAGGACCTAAAATTGAGCCCTGAGGAACTTCCTTAGTGACTGCTAATCCTGGACATCTTCCACCGTTGACATCTATTTTCTGTACTTTGCTACTTACGTAGGAGGTCAAAAGGTCGAGAGCTATGCCTCTAATACCAAAGTGATGTAGTATTCTGATGAGATTTTTATGTTGGACACAGTCGAATGCCTTAGATAAATCACAAAACACTCCAAGAGCATCATGCAAATCCCCCAGGCTTTAAATATATTTTTTAATAGTGCCATCCCTGCATCGGTGGAACGGCCTTTCATAAAGCCAAACTGTTTAGTACTAAGTAAGTCATTAATACAGAATGGCTTGATATTTGACAAAGTATGATTTTTTCCAAAATCTTTACTGAGTACAGGTAGTATTGAAATAGGCCTAAACTATTAGTATTTGATGAACCACCTGATTTATAAAGAGGTATAACGTTATTAAGTTTCATCTCATCAGGATACACACCACTATCAACACAACTATTAAAAATTATGGCTAAGTGTTGTGCTATAAGATGAATTATTGAGTTTATAATTTTTACAAAAAGTCTTTAAAGGTCTGTGGTGTTTTTTATTTCTAATGTTTAACATGTATGTATTTATGATATCCGTAGGACTGATGTTTTTAAATAAAAGGAAAAATTTACATTCAGGAACATTAGTTTTTATTAATTTTTCTTCTGAAAATTGGACTTAGTTAAGATGTTCAGTTGTTTTGAATGAAATATTGCAAAAAAAAATATCAACAACTACCTCTAGATTTGTTCATGTACAATTAACTCAAAGTCCTTAAAGAATTCCTAGCTTTACCAGTTTTATTATTTATTATGTTTCACGTAGTTTTTATTTTCTTCATATAGCTAGTATGAGTTGTTTAGGAAACATTGTCGTTAATGCAAGTAACTAGTTACGCTTGCTTGCTTTACTTGCTTGCTTCTTAATATAACCAGGGACTTATCATCTCTGACGCCAATAACTTAATTTAAAACCTTCATTGAACCGAGTCAAAAGGACTAAGTCTGCTATATACCAGCCCTGTGATAGCAGTAGAATTCTACGTGGATCGGTCTTACAAAACAACGCCTGTTCGTAGATTTCAATATGACCTTGAGTTACAAATTATCTCGGAGCTAAATATCGCTGAAAATGCTACGGAGTATGTTATGTTCTGGAATTGTGAAACCACAATGCATTAGGGGTTTTCTTGGCAGTGAATGCGCATACATCGTGGATGCTGGTTAAATTCTTGTTTTTCTTTTTCCGACCCTCTTCATAGACCTTGAACGGAGTGGTCTCAATTTTCAAAGCAAGTTCTTCGCAGTTTCTTTTATAAGAGACCGAGGGTTAGAGTTTTAAAAAATGCATTTAAGGTTTCCAAGATTTTTTTATTTAAGATATACCTATATTATGCAAGTGTTGGCTTTCAAAGTTGGAAACTTAATGTTCTTACTAAAACCACGTGTTCTAGAAAACATGTAAATATGGCTTCAGAATCAGAGACCACGCACGCATATAAGACTTGCCAAAGGTTAAATCCTATTTTATCTTTAGCGCTGTACAATTAATATGCTAAAAAATTACCTGTTTTACGTAGGGGTGATCTAATTAAAGGTCATAATTAGCATAAGCAAATAATAACAAATTTTTTTTTTTTTTAATTTAATGTTTTTTTATTTAAATGATATTATCATAAAGTAAAATTATATCGGTCAACATAAAGTCTTTATATGGTTCACATAAAGGTTAATAAATCCTATTATATCGGTAGTTGTATGTTAGAAAAAAATTGAAATAGTACGTCGTTGTAACAATTTAACTATTGTATGTTTTTCATATATACCTATAACTTTTAATATTGACTTAACATACCGACTTGACCTAGTCCTAGTTTGTCATAGTTTGCTTTAAGAATTGATGTATTACCGTTAACCATTAAATCACGCTACGTGTACAGAAAGAGATGTTATTCCAACATGATCATTGATAGATTAGGACCCGGAAAAAGGTACTATTATGGTCAGTACCCGTTTAAAATAAGACAGGCCGTAAGCTTGTTTGCTACGTTAGTGGTATGAAAAAAAATTACATTCAAACGGAAGTGTTAAACCTTAGAGTCTAACAAATAATGTCTTGTCGATTATGAAATGCAAGAAAATAAAATAAATGTAAGCCAATGCCCTAATGCCCTTAACATCGTTTTTTTACGGATGTTCATTATAATAAGTATATATATCAACATCATAATAACACGTTTTTTGAGACATATTTTTTTATTACAGGTTGTGAGTTAGGAAGGTACTTTTAATATTAATATTTTATAGTCTATCAAAGTATATAACTCACTTTTTACCCACAGCGGGTCAGAAACGGTATAATTAAATGGCTTAAGTGTTTTGTATATATTTTACCACTACTTTAAAAAGGAAGGTACACTCGGCCACAACTAAAAGTAAAACATTTATAACTAACTTTCTTCAGTAATTTTCATTTAATTACACTTAATACATAATGTTACCTACATAGCTATTGGTTTTGTAGGTTAGGAAGCCGATGCGAGAGATTCTTGGTTCAAATCCAGCCAGGGCACAAGATCTTTGTGTAAGTATTTATTTTGTCATATTAAATGATTAATTGGTTCCTGCTTTGATGACATAACTTATGCGTGAAGGTGAATATTATAAATACTACAAAACTATTATGAATATTAAAATATAAATCTTAAAAAAAAACAAAACGATGTTTTTGTGTCACAAATAATAAATTACATTCGTGGTTAAAATAATTACAAGATCTTGTGCACAATTTTTTTTTACGTTTTTATCTAGGTGATAAATCAAATGCCAGTATCATATTATAAAACAAATTGCTTCATAGTTATTGAATAAACAAGATAGTGCATTTACAGAAGTGTTTTCTTTTTTTTGTAATTTGTTTTATGAAGCACTGAACAGTGATATCATAAATGGTTTACCATTGATGGATGGATAAGAAATTATAAAGAAAATCGCAAAAGCTGTCCATTGTAGGAAACTCAAAGATAAATGAGCTGATTATTAAAAGAACAACACTGACACTGGCAGAACAGGGAAAAAAAAAGTCGAAGTATCTAATCAGAAACTTCAAAATATTTTGCAATACAGTTTTGATGTCCATCGCTTGTAATATCCGTCCTTACCCTGTCGAACCATGACTAACATAGTTCATTAAGAAGTGGCTAAAAGAGGTATTATTCTGTCCCAGGTCTTTTAAGTTTACGACGTATCGGACATAATAAAGTAAATGTTGCGGCAATGTTACGTGCATGCCAATAACTAAAGTGGTTGGCAAAAAAGGTTGTCCCACATATTATATTATCTCCTTATAGGGAATAAAACCGTGAGGATATAGGTACATAGATACCGAAAGTCATAATCAGAGTAAAGTCAGAAATTACAAAATGTTTGCAAAATAGATTTGATGGCTACGAACATCAATATCTGTCAATTAAGAATTAATTATAATTGGTATCATTACCATAATTGAACATGTTACATAAAGAAATTAGATCAACCTTAATCAAAGTACAAAATACATTGAACTATATCAATTTTAATGGTGTGTATGAATCAAATCCTTGCTTAATCTTACACAGTTGAGAAGTTGCAAAAAAATATTTTGTAATCGATTCTGGTTGCGAACATTCCGCCAAAGACATGTTGCGGAATATGTTACTGGATAATATAAATTGAATGTTCAAATTTTAATTACTTTGTTATAAATTAAGATGAAGTCACACAGTTTATATTTGATGGCGCATTTAAATCCAATTAGTTTGTTGTTCAGGATTAAGATTGGGCTAAAGCTGGACGCGGACTGCGCAGCGGAAAAATTAAAAAGATTATATGTCTAGCTTTTTTGCTATTTTTATGTTGCGTTACCTTAGATAAGTACTTATTATGATAAAAATACAAAAATATTAAGTGTTCACTTTTTATGGACAGAAATATAGTAATGTTCATTAGTTTTTTTTTTCCCAATGGAATTATTTTCAAGTTAAAAGATAGAAACTGGTTTTGGGCGCAATTATCGTTGCGTTTCATAAGGTAATGTTTAGAAAAAGACGCATAGGACATATATGTACATACATACCTATCTACATACCTATGCATAAATTGACTTTTTGGAATTTATAGATAAACTATGATAGATCTTGGTAATGTGCACATATCTATTAGGTATATATATCGCTTATTAATAAAATATATTTTTGATTAATATTTTTTTTATTCCACTAAGGCGGCAAACGCTTACGGTCCGCCTGATGGTAAGCGGTCACCGCAGCCTATGGACGCTTGCAACTCACTCGCGCGTTGATGACCCTTAAAATATCTAATAACTTCTTTGTAGAAGAACCTCATACTGAAAACCTTGGCAGGGAGCTAATTCCACAACCCTAGCGTTCGCGGGAGGAAGTTCCTCTGAAACCGCACTGTACGCGACCATTTAGGTTTTAAGGTGTGACGATCAATTCCCTGCCGATGGCGAGCGGTGCGATGGTAGAAAGTAGCTGCGGCTTTTCGAATTACTTAGAACACATCTCATTGTACAAGCGGTTGAACACACACAGGGAGGCAAAGACTCGCCTCAGACTTGAGGGCTCGATACGGAAACTGAGATTGTGATCGTCGACAATTCTTTCAGCCCGTTGTTGAACCGAGTCAAATGCGCCAAGTTGGTATACGCGTGCAGCCGCCCAGAAATGGCATCAGTACTCCATTGTAATTTTTAGTTTTAGTGGTCTTAATTGATATCTATAGCAAACAATATGCAAAAAAATACGGTTCTTGTTTCTAAAGGAAACGAAGTTATATCGGGGGCACGCTGCACGGGTTTTCAGCAATGAAATAGTTAAGGGTAATAAAATATATTTAATATTAAAATATATCCTACTTCATAAAATTTCATAGAAACGTTTTTTTGTTTAATTGGCAACTAAGTTCAGACCCGATTACAAATAAATAAAACGTAACACTTTTGATATTAACTGTACTATGTGGTTTAGCTTTGTGGTACTTTCTGGTACACACTAAAAAAAAAATTAGGTGATTTCAAAGTTAATTATTTTGAACATATTAAATAAAAAGAAAGTGATACACAAAATAAAAATAAATTTTAGTGACTTCAATGTTGATTATTTTGAAATTTGGTTTTTATTTATTATTAATAAAAACTGAATAAAATAAAAGACCAAGTTTTTGAAAATTAAGTTAAAATCCTTAGTGAAGTAAAGTTTCAAACAAAAATAATTAAATATATAGGGTTAGGTATATTAATCCTAATTATTAATTGTTTGTTTTTTTTTACTGATATAATCTAAACCAAAAATAGCCTGTGATATAAAATCAATAATAAATAAATAAGGCTTAGCATATAAAATGCTATATCAGAAAAATAATTATGAAGTAGTTATTAATTTTTTTCAAATTGAACGATACTATAAAAAAACAAATATTCTATTGATTTTTGGCCACCATTTTGACATTTTTATTTCATTATTCATTATTTCAAAATTTCAAAATTATTATTTAAAATTATTAAAATATTAAAATTGTCTAAACCAAAAATAGCCTGTTATATAAAATGTTATATCAGAAAAATAATTATGAAGTAGTTATTAAATTTTTTCGAATTAAGCGATACTATAAAAAAACAAATATTCTATTAATTTTTGACCACCATTTTGTCAGTTTTCTGTCAGTATTCATTATTTCTAAATTTCAAAATTATTTAACGTGGTATAGCTATTATAACAATGAATAATAAAACAACATATGTTTTTAAATTAAAAACGAAGAAACAAACACTACTTTTTTAATAATTATTATTTCTAATTTAATTTAAAAAAATAGAAGAATTAAAAAAAAAAAAAAGTTAATATAACAATTTGTAAAAAAAACATACCAATTATTTATTTCTTTTAAACCCCACAGATCACAAAAGTTCAATAACAGTTCATAAAGTCACAGATCACAAATATATTCTAACAACTGTCACTTAGCAGCCTGTATGTGACCGCTCACGTTCGCGGTTTCTTGTACCTGATATAGACTGACCCACGCCGAGGTCCGATATCCTATATAAACACCACTAACATGACTATGATTTGACCCTGTGCATCTCGCTACACGGCTCTGTGACGTATATGCAAATATCACATTAAGTATATACAATAGAAATGCGGTATGTAATATATCAATAGAATAGCGTATTTCCTTAACATTAGCAATATTGAAGTAAAGGAAGGGATTTGTTACTATTGGTCTTGACTGTCTTGTTTCAAGTGTTAAGGATTGGTTTTCCGATGACAAGGTCTCGTTATGTCACATTGCATAATAAAATTTGTGTTTTATTAGATACTTATTTGTGACCGCGGTTTTACTTCTGTGAATTTAGATAGGTACTTAATTTTAGAACGTGATCAAATTATTTATAGGTACATACATGATTTTAAAGTGAAAGCTGGCCAAGTGCTTATCGTACAAGCACTAAGTTAGAGTTCCAGAGAATGAGAATTACCGTGGATAGGTATTTTAAAAACTTGTGCACCGATTTTGTTTGAAACCATTTTCGTTGAAAGTATTTATAAAGCTCTATTGTCGTTATTTTATACAGCAGAAAATAGAAACACGCAGCTTACAAGTGAAAGTTTAAAAAACCCGACTACTCAAATTTTATCAAAGACGGCATTGTATAAATTGAAATGTACTCGTCGAGAGATTTGTAAGATATTATTTTTTATTATGCAAGTTATATCCGCCATTTTGGATTAAATATGACGTCACAGAACCTATAACACCCGGACCACTAATTTTATTTAGCCATAGTGCAACAAACTTTTCTGACCAGGTGTTCCAAAATCAAAATACAGTGGTTATATTGAAATGGTTTGAACTTACAACGACACTAGCGACAAAACACCCAAGGGTAGAGGGTCAAAAAAGTTTATCGTTAAAACACGATAAGTAGCTCAGGAGCTATACAGAACTATTATGCTTATAAACAAACATACATAAACTGGTAAAATCATTACCCTTCGTAGTAAGTAATCGGGTAAAAATTTAGCGAAAGGTGGAACACAGTTTTTAAACTTTGAAAGCCAATAACTGAAAAAAATAATAAAAACTTCACAAGTAGGCAGCTTCGCATACCTATCGAACAACAACCTACACAATTGGTTGCGAGAAAAAACACTCAATTTTGTTATAAAACTGTATGAATATTATATATTATATAGTAAAAGTCCCTAGAGCAGACTTATTTACAAAACATTCAGCTTGTTTTATTCCTCTTTAATCGATTGCCAAAAATAAGGACAAGAAAATTATTTATTTTTTTGTTTAGAAAATCAACAGCTGCTACAAACGAGAATAAAAATATTATACAATTAATTATCTTAACAAAAGCCAATTATAGATTTCCCCGGAGTAATTACACAGAATACACAGATAGGAGTAGTTACTATAGTATATGAGATAAATTACTGTTTAAATTCCTACAACATTTAATAACCGATGATAACGAAAACATTATAAAAATAAATTTATCATAGACGAAAGAAGATAAGTAGATAAATAAAAAGTCTACTGAAAGCAGCCTTTGCAGAATTAAAAAAAATAGTATTTTTGTATTTTTTTTAGGCTTCCTTACACAAAGGGTAAAAAACGGGACCTTATTACTACGACCTCGCTGTCCATCCGTCCGTAATTCTGTCACCAGCCTGTATCTCATGAACCGTGTTAGACAGTTGAAGTTTTCACAAAAGATGTATTTCTGTTCCAGCTATAACAACAAATACTAAAAAACAGAAAAAAAAAAAATAGTTAAAGGGGTAAATAAATAGTCCCATAAAACAAACGTATTAATGAGGGCAACAGATAAATGCGTAAAATATTTAAAGGATATTTAGTTATATATTCACTTTAAGAATTCATAATAACATTAAAATAAAACGAATATTTAGGAGGGGCTCCCATACACCAAATGTGATTTTCTGTATGTGAGTCCGATTCGCATTTGGCCGATTGTTGTGTATTATTTAGTATAAGATCATATGTGTGTAAGAATGTGTGTGTGTGTTAGTAATTTTGTATGCGTATGTTATTTAGAACTGCTATATTTAACATTATTGAAAAGTTTGTCAGAGTCTCGCCTTTTAAATGATTGTTTTCTCTGGGTGAATAGATCTATGTCGGACAATTCTTGGTTATGCGTAGAGCATATGAGATTTACTGGAGAGTTGCGTGCATAATTAGTATAACTAAAAGTAACAGGATAGTAGATTGTATCACAAGGGATCAAAATAATATTTTTACGGCGAGGGCGCTATTTTGATTCCATAGTGGAGCGAAGGATTTTAGAGTAGAGAAGAGCTCGGCTCGGGATTCTAAGGGAGTATAATTTTGCGACCGATTGATACCCTCTACTTTATATCACCCTCTATGAGAAAAGAGGTAAGTGTAACTTATAAATAAGGATAGTACATTTATTTATTTTATTATTACTACTTAAGGAAAACGCACTATTTTTTTAAAAAGTATCATCATAAATACGAATTTGAGTGAACAATTACGGAATATACTGCACGCGGTTTTAAACCGACTTCAAAAAAGGGTTCTCAATTCGGTTGTCGGGATGTCTGTAAAGTTAATTAGCTCAATCATTTCAGTTGTTGCTCCCTATCTTGCTGATATATTTAATGTATGCATTGATAATGGTGTATTTCCAGACCTTATGAAATGCAGGGAATTGACACCTCTTTTTAAATCTGGTGACAAAGAAGATCCCTCAAATTTTAGACCAATATCTGTTCTACCTGTCTTTAGTAAGATATTTGAAAAAATCTTATAAAATCAATTGCGTTCATATTTTTGTATACATGGACTTTTACATGATCGACCATTCGGTTTTACCAGGAGACGCTCAACTACTAATGCTGGAGTCTTGCTTATGAAGCACATTATCGCGGCATGGGAGAGTTCCCAAGATGTACTTGGCGTTTTTTGCGACTTATCGAAGGCGTTTGATTGTGTCGATCATCATACGTTGTTAGCTAAACTAAAATATTATGATGTTAGAAATAAATCTCTTGAACTTGTAGAATCATAATTAAGCAATAGAATTAAAAAAGTGGTTATAAATGGTGCTAAATCTCAGGGATCTCTAGTTATTAATATTGGGGCCTTTCCTATTTTAAGTATATGTATATAAATGACTTACTCTTTATGGTGCAACAGACAGAGATAGTATTATTTGTTGATAACACTCCATTATTGTTTAAAGTGAACAGGAAACACGACGATTCGAACGACATAAATAGACACCTTATAAAAATTTCAAACTGGTTTACTTTAATAATCTTGTACTTAATGCAAATAAAACAAAATGCATTCAGTTTTCACTGCTTAATGTAACCCAAATTAATAGAAATCTGGTATTTAATAATGAAAAAATTGAATTAGTAGATAAAACGGTCTTCTTAGGTGCTTTTGTGGTGAGGAAAATCAGGCAATTGACTGACATAACCACAACAAGACTTATTTACTTTGCTTATTTCCACAGTGTCATGTCTTATGGTATTTTGCTATGGGGTTCTGCTGCTGATATTGAAACAATTTATATTACAAACAAGGGCAGTACGAAGCATTTATGAGCTAGGTAGCCGAGATTCTCTCAGGGATGTTTTTAAAGAAATAAATATTCTATCGGTATCATGTCAATATATCTATGAAAATATTATGTTTGTCCGTAAAAATATATCCCGATTTCCGAGGAACAGTGATAAGCACAACTTAAATACGAGAAATAAAAATAAACTTGCTATGCCAATGTTTAGACATACTAAAGCCAACAAATCATTTACCTATGGGAAGCGGTGTAAAATTTTATAGTAACAAGACTGGGGTATACGCCAACGACCTTGCTCGTTTGAGCGAAGCTAGTAAAAATGCACCCCGTGCGACCCATCAACCTATTTACGCAATCGAACTTAGACTCGTCGCGCCGGCGGGCAGTAAGATATTTCAAACGCAGCGTATTAGAATAGGGCCCGCATACGTTGCAAAAATTTAGGACAAGTAAAAGTAAATGTTAAATTATGATTCAAATTAGGCAGTGTGATTTAAAGTTATTTAAGAATCCATACTGTTATTATAAATAAAAAAGTGTCATGTACAGACGCTCAGCAATTAAATTGGGATATGGTGATAAATGCAACCACAGTTGATGACAAAATTTTCCATTTTAATAATCTTATAATTCAACTGTATGATAAACATGCACCGGTTCGGCCCGTAAAAATAAAACGTCTCCCCTGCACCTTGGCTATAAGAAGGTATAAAAGCTTTGATGAGTAAAAGTAACCGTGCCAAGGCAAAATATAAAAAGATCCCAATGAAAACAACCATTCCAAATATAAACTTCTGAGAAATCGTTGCAACTTGATGATGATGTGTAGAGATGCGCAACGTCGCCATATTCACAAATCCGTAGAAAACGGTGACCCTGCAAAGGTCTGGAAGTTTCTTAAGTCAGTGGGGGTTGGAAAATCTACAGCTTCTCATATTTCGCAAGATCTCGATATAAATCATCTCAATCATCATTTTTGTTCTCCAGTTACTTTCGATAGTAATAGGAAATTAAACACTTTAAATTCTCTTTCAAAAGTACCAACCCCTGATTTTTCTCCATTTCATATAACTCAATTGTCCGATTGTGATGTTAAGAAAAACGTTCTCTCTATCTCATCAAATGCTGTTGGAAGTGACGATTTTAGCCGTAGTATGATCATTCCCATCGTTGACATTGTATCTCCTATCATAACTCATATTCTGAACTATTCCATTTCCAGTGGCTGCTTTCCTAAACAATGGAAAGATGCACAAGTCATTCCTTTGCCTAAAAAATCTAGTCCTACTTCGTTTTCAGACTACCGCCCTATATCTATCTTACCCTTTCTTTCCTTGTCCTTGTCCAAGTCCTTAAGCGTATTGTACAGCAGCAACTAAATTTGTTTCTAACAAAAAACTCTATACTTGATCCTTTACAATCTGGTTTCCGCCCTGGTCATAGTACGGCTGCAGCACTTGTAAAAATCACCGACGATATACGTGATAGGATGGAGCATAAAAAGTCACTATACTATCTTTGCTTGACTTCATCAATGCTTTCAACACGGTTGATCTTGATGTTTTAGTGGGCACTTTACGTTCGCTTAACATATCTCCAACGGCCATTGACTGGTTTCGCAGTTATCTGTGTGGTCGTTGGCAGCGAATTAAGGTAAATGACTCTACATCTACTTGGTGTGAAACTTTCGCTGGCGTCCCACAGGGTGGCGTGCTTTCCCCTTTACTTTTTGCAATATTCATAAATTTCTTCTCTTCTCTCATATTTCTTCTCTCTACCATCTTTATGCAGACGATCTCCAGATATATAAGCAATCTCCAATTGAAAATCTGCCTCAAGCTATTGCTGACATAAATTATGATCTGAGTCGTATTTGATCGTATTCGATTGGAGTGAGTCCTACGGTCTGAAAATAAATCCCGCTAAAGCTCAAGTAATAATTGTTGGCAGCTCGCGTCTCTTAACAAAATTGGATTTTAACTTAATTCCACTAGTATATTTAAAAAATGTCTTAATCCCTTATAGTGACTCAGTGAAAAACCTAGGAATACAAATTGACCGGTTCTTAACATGGGGTCCGCTCGTAAATGAAATTAGCAAGAAATTGGTCGCGACTAACAGCTCTTTGAGGCGACTGCGACATTTCTTACCTATTCCCACTAAAATTGCTTTGTCGAATTCGTTACTTCTTCCTATTCTCGATTATGCCGACGTTAGCTATCCTGACCTTACAGAGGAGCAACTTACTAAGTTTGAGCGACTACAAAATTTATGTATCAGGTTCATATTTGGCTTGCGCAAATTTGACCATATTTCAGAATACCGATCAAAGCTCAAATGGCTCCCAATTCGTTTTCGCCGGAATACTCATATTCTATGCTTTCTGTATAAAGTTCTGTTCAACCCATCAGCACCATCATACCTTAAAAAGCATTTCTGGGTTCTTCAGCACATCGACTTTCCACAAACTTGTTAAAAATCCCCACACATGTTACGCAATATTACAACGATTCTTATACAGTACATGCAATCAAACTCTGGAACGCTTTGCCCTTGGATATAAGACGTGCGCAAACTTTATCAATGTTTAAAAAAATGATTCATTCTCATTACCTTAATTTAAATCGATAATGTATTAGTATATATTATTGAAAAAAAAATTTAAAATATATATATATTCATGAGGTATGTATTTATTTATTATTATTTATGCATTGATATATCTATATATTTTAAATATATTACCTGCACTTTCTGTCCCCCGTATTTATTTTGTAATTTCCTCTACCCAAAGGTTGTCTGGAAGAAATCGCTTATTAGCGATAGGACCGCCTACATTGTGATTTTTCTTTTGTTTTTTATTGTTATTTGTATATTTTTATGTGTGCAATAAAGTATATTACTACTACTACTACTATAGCATAGCCGTTATCAATACCTACATATTTGTGCTGCTTGGTGTATATCATAGCCGTTATCAATACCTACATATTTAAGCCGCTTAGAAGATTCTGTTGCAGCAGTTGCTGCAGCCCCAGTTTTCTTTGCTGTCGTTGGATGATGGTAGACTCCAGGGTGTCGACGCATGTAACATTGTAAAGCCATGGCGACATCACGGCTACTGAATTCCTTAGGTTTAACTTAAATAAATAAAGCATAGAATCGTAAATTTAATATAACGAACCAATAATAAAGATTAGTGACATACAAGTTGTAGTGTTAATTTTTTTTATTCCACTAAGGCCTGATGGTAAGCCGTCACCGCAGCCTATGGATGCAAGTGAAGTGCAAACTGTAATTCAGATCAGGTTTTTGGAAAAAAGTAATTATTTTTACCTTTTTAGTGCATCTTATTGAAGCCGGTTGTTTTTTTTATTAAAAAGTTTTTTCAATGTTTATAGTTTTATTTTAAAATCGCTATACATAAGAGCTTGAAATGTTGAGTGGTATGTATGAGAATCTAAAATGTCACATGTCACAAACAAAATAATAGGTCAACTGTACTGGTTTTGCAAATAAAAAAATTATTTAATATTCCGCTTGCCACAATTTCACAATAGTAAAATGATTGTATCAATTATATATATATTGTATATGTTAAAAAGGCATTGTATCAATTTCGTTGCATGGTATTTAGTATATATGGTATGATGATGTGAAGCTCTTAGTGCGCCAGTCCGACTCGCACTTGACCGATTTTTCTAGTGTAGGCATTTGCGAATCAACGTTACAAGTTTAAGTTTTTTTTTTCTATTTTGTAGTTTTCCACTTCATAAATTTGTTTTGCAAATCCAAATCGCTAAATTACATTTTTAACAGACTTCCTACGTACCGGTACATATGTAATACTAGCTTTTGTCCGCGGTTCCACCCGCGCTAAATTCGGTTATCGGTGTAGGATTTCAACGGCAACTCCTTGATTATAGAAAAAATCTCGACTCACACTTGACGTTTCCAAATAGTCTTTGTCCTTCCCCGGGACACATACTATCTTCATGCCTGTCTACCAATCACTAGAAAAAACGCGCCGTCTTCGGTTCAAAAACGTCGTAATTCCAATCCGAAATATATTGTGTGTATGTTTCCTGATATTTCCGCAGACTGTAAGCCCATTTTATACCACTAAGGTGGCAAACGAGCAGATGGCCTGTCTGATGCTTGGCGGTCGCTTTATTTGTTATTATGAATTTATTTTTTATTTAAATAATCCGCTCTGACATATGGGGGTGATATATATATATCCAAATATCAAATATAGTAAAAAAAATTTAAATTATTTTCAACCCACTTAAAAGATAAAACATAACCTAAGGTAGGCACATGATACATTAGGCTTAGAAATCGAATGCTAAAAAATAATTGTGTGGTATCTATGTTGCAAATTTTTGTCATTCGACTTCAAAAGAAGTAAATACTTGTGAACAAAAAGTGGGTTTTCGAAGCCAGTTTTTTTCCTTTATTTGATACTATTTTTAATTCATCACTAAACTCAAACTCAAACTTTTCTATTCAAATAAACTATTAAACAGCACTTTTGAATCGTCAGTTTAATTATTAATTAAAAAAAATTCCACCGGTTCAGAATGATTTACTACCAAGAAGAACCGGCAAGAAACTCAGCAGTTAATCTTTTATATTTTTTCAATGTCACATTAAAATACAATATAGCATACACAAGGTAATAACATTAAATACAATGTTTTAATTCAAGAAATATTACAAATGCCTCAATACAAATACCAATCAATTAAGTCCCAATTTTTCAGAGCATTTTTATCATTTATGTATTCATCAACTTTGTAATAGCTTTTTTCAATAAACTATCTTTTACATATATTTTAAATTTATTTGAGGGTAAATTAGCCACGTCTTCTGGAATTTTATTGTAGAAAAATAAACTTTGTATTGCGAAAGAGCTATGTACCTTCTAAAGACGACATTTTGAAACTACCAATTTATCCTTATTCCTTGTATTAACACTGTGTAGGTCATTATTTTTAGCAATTAAGTGACAATTTTTGCGTAGGTACATTCATTATACAAGCGAAGATATATTGGCAAGGATCAGTAAAAATATCAATTTCCCTAAATAGTTCCCTAAGAGAAATTCGAGGTCCTCCTGATTTATAATTGACCGTACTGCTTCTCTTTTGCAAAATAAAGACTGTATCAATATCAGGTGCCTTACCCAAAAGCAAAATGCCATATGAGTTGACGGAATTGAAATAGTTAAGGTAGAACAAGCGAGCAGTGTCAACATCTGGAAAGTGCCTCTTTTCTAACTGCATAGGCAGCTGAACTAAGTTTCCCTGCTAGAACTGAGATGTGAGGGTTTCACTGCAGCAGTAAACGATAAGATATATTAAGAGTCGAAGTTATATTCGAATTTCTGAGTTTGTTATTTCAACCCTAATTTAAAGTGTTTTCAACATTGAGCTTTTATGCCATAAAGTTGGTTTGGTAGAAAGGAGCCGTGAGTAGGGTGAACCGGTACACACGCAGAAATGCAAACTCACTATACTCAGACTTAAGGGTTCGATAGGGCTTGTGAGTGTTTGGGAACCAAGTTTTTTGTACTTACACCAGCTTCATTTTTCCTTCGAATGATCTTGAAACTAAACATTGTCGGAGATGTCAATAAGGATCCCAATGCTCTTGTCATTTTACAACATTGCCGATAATTTTAATGGGGACGGCAAACCTTGGTCATCACTAAGAAGGCGTGTTCTGGAATTGTGGTACATTATTAGAGAATGGGGTTTTCTTAGTGGTGAACGCGCAGACTAGTGTCTTCGTTGGAATGAGTTGGACCAAGGTTTGCCGTCCCCATTAAAATTATCGGTAATGTTGTAAAATTTGTAATACTGCACTAAAGAATATCATAAGAATATTAAATGTTGCGGCAAATCTGTATTTTTATTTTATATTATATATGGTGCTACAAATTTATCTAACCTGGTTGGTGGTCACAGATCAAAACCAAAGTCGCCATATTGAAATGGTGTGCAAATACGACACTAGCCAACCCAAAGTCAGAAGGTCAGAAAAGTTTGTTGCACCGTACTTACTAGCGGACCCGACAGACGTTGCCCTGCGTGAAAGATGGCTTGCTTGCTTTTAGCGGGTTCAGCCAACGTTTTATTGATAAGCACAGTAGATGAATTATCTAAAAAAAAACCTTCGGTGAGAGTGGGCCGCGTCCCAATATTGAGGCCATATAAGGCTGATAAGTAAGGATTTCCAGCGCACCCTACCGGATCCAATTGTGAATTCAAGCAATCCAGGAACCCTCTCAAATACACATTAAAAAAATTCATCAATATCGTTGCTGCCGTTTAGGAAGAGTTCAGTGACTACCTTCACACGTACAGACAGTATATCAATACATATAATAAAATTGTAGGAAAGTCAAAACTGTACATAGAATATTTTTTTAAAAGAATACTTGGGGTGAGATCTACAATCAATACCGAAGCCAAAAATATAGTTTTTCAGAATTTTTGTCTGTTTGTCTGTATGTATGTTCGGGATAAACTCAAAAAGTACTCCATGGATTTACTTCAAATTTGGCACGAATATTATTAAGAAGTCGGGTCAACATATAGGCTACATATTATCACGCTATCACCTACGGGGAACGAGCAGTGAACCTTTATAGCCGTTGGCACACAGGTACTTTAGGGCAAAACAGTCATTTTGAGCCGCAGTTCCTCAAAATATTTCCCCTGGGGGGAATAGGGTAATATAGGGGTTATGATGTCATAAATTTTTTGGGCTACTATTACCTTTGGGCTACTTTGTTTCTTAAAATCCAAAAAGTATTTTCAAAACATACCAAGTTTGAGCCCTTCCAGGTAGAAGACGGCTCAGTATTTTTCTCTAATATATACCTTAAATGTTAGTTTACATCTTCATTTTTAACCCCCTGAAAGCAAATTTGAAAAATCTTAAAATTTAATATTTTTTTTGAATTTTTAAATACACTTAAATAACATCAGTAAACAGAAGCAGCTGGGTACAGTACAGTTCACATAAAGTCTCATAAAGATCTGAAGTTTAAGGAACCGTCTCACATTGCAATATTCAAAAGGGAAATATTTTGAGGAACTGCGGGTCAAAATTATTGTTTTGCTCTAAAGTACCTGTGTGCCAAACGGCTAAACTCTACATCGTTGTACACCTGCCACTATTATTTCTTCAACGCATTCTGTAACAACGTGTTATCTAACGACGCATATTTGACTTGCTTCTTAATTATTAATTATTCTACTCACACATAGCCATTTATTTTATGTTAAAAAATCGCGTAAAGTCATAACTTAGATGTATTATAATTTTTCACCATATAAAAATGTTTCCTATTTGCTAAGTAGGCGTCGAATTAGATCGCGCTATGGTTTTGTTCACAAAAAGTGATGTTATAGTATAGCGTTCACGCAGATGACGTCGCGTGCAGCAGCTAGTATATACTTATACAAAAAAAAATTATATAAATATTATATACAACAAAAAATCGGCCAAGTGCGAGTCGGAGTTGCGCACGAAGGGTTCCGTACCATTATCTATAAAAAATAAATGTTTTTTTTATTTGAGTTGATTGAATGAAAGGTTAATTGCGGTTTACGATTTATGACGTATTAAAAACAAACAACCAATTTTCGGTAGAAGCTTGCATCGTAATGTACATCATATATTTTTTTTAGTTTTATCATTCTCTTATTTTAGAAGTAACAGGGTGGGGGGGGGACACATTTTACCACTTTGGAAGTATCTCTCGCACAAGCTATTCAGTTTAGAAAAAAATAAATTAGAACCCTCAATAACATCTTTGAAGACCTATTCATAGTTACCCCACACGTATGGGTTTAATGAAAAAAAATTTTTGAGTTTCAGTTCTAAGTATGGGGAACCCCCAAATAAATTGTTTTTTTTTCTATTTTTGTGTGAAAATCTTAATGCGGTTCACAGAATACATGCAACATGTAGGCATTGCGAAATGCACTTCCTCACGTGAACCGTCTAATTAGGTCGCACGAGTAACGTAAATCACGTTATGCTTAGTGAGTAAGATAGAATTAGTAACTTTTGTTATAATATAAATACAATCAATATACGATTGTCAACTGAACAACATGTATTTTACTTGATTCGACCATCAACTTGTCTCCACCATCAGAGCGCCTAGGCAGCGTTCCTCATGGCGACCCTTAGCCAAAGAACCAAGAAAAATCACATTTTATTAGAAGAAAAGAAGTAAGAAAATTTCGAAAGACAGCGAAAATGAATACCAAATGTTTTACAAAATGTATAAAGAACAAACAAGTCTAAATACATTATAAAGATTCTGCCCAATTTTCAATAAAAGTAGACACGAACGTGCCAATAAAACAAGAGAACTTCACCAAAAACACACAAAAGAATTCAAGCGTACGAGCGGTGTCCAGGGTTTTTTTCCGCCCCACGGAGTCCAGGGTATAGCCCGGCCCATGAAGGAGCGTTGTCCAGGGTTTTCCCGGCCCACGGAGTCCAGGGTATAGCCCGGCTCACCCATCACAGACGAAAGCAGCCAGCTCAAGTACGATGTTCTACGAGCCAACCGACGCTCCGCACCGCATCGCCAATACGTATTTTTAGTATAGACAACTAGACAAGTAAGTTTTAGGTATCTATAATATAACATGTCTATTGCTAAGTAATTTTAATATGTAACTTTTAATTCTTATTAGTAAATGAGTCGAAAGGGGATATTAACGAAATCTATAACTTTATTTTAAGTTTGCATGTCACAAGAGTGGTAGAAACTTCAGAAAGTGTAGATAAGGACACACAAACCGAAAAAATGGCATCCGAAAATTTTGATATTAAAACTGCTATCTCCCTGTTGGCTATTATGCGAGCCAGGAGCAGGTAACTATCCAACTGATAGATAGCATTCAGTTATACGGGACCATGCTCAGCGATGCCGCCCAAAAACCATTAATAGAATTCGTCCTTAAGACACGGCTCTCAGCTAGCGCCAAACTTAGGCTTAAATCTTATTACGAGACTGTAGATTCACTGTTAAAGGACATGCGCACACACCTTATAAAAAAAAATCAGCTGTCGCCCTTCAGTCGCAAATATTGACCACTAGGCAGGGACGTAGGTCTATAGAGAAGTTTGGCTCAGATTTGCAAGAGTTATTTGTGAACTTGACCTTAGCCCAAGCAGATGGTGACGAACAAAAATATGAGGTTCTCCGTCCACTGAACGAAAAGGTAGCGATAAAGCGTTTCGCAGAACGTATTAGCAATTCCCGTCTTACTACCATTATCGCTTCCCGTCCGTTCCAATCCCTTCCGGAAGCTATTAGGGCCGCAGTTTGTAGTGTACTCCAGTCTACCCTAGAACAAAATTATGTCTAACTAGCTATATAGCGTACCATTATGTGGGATTTAATTGAATACCTAATGTATTCATAGAGAAGTAGCTATAGGTCTAATTATCCGTTGGATATACAAAAATAAGATAGTCAAACATTATAAATAGATAAACATAAATTAAGGTTCGAAATAATTGCGCGGTAAAAGATAAGACAGCGCTGCATTAGATATATGTCTTTCGTAGATTTTGTTTCGATTAATGGTAAAGTAGTTTAAAACAGTACAGCGGTGTTAAAATAATAATAAAACTTTGTACTCGAATCGTACGATCGTCACGTGACCATGTCATGCGATGACGTCACAAAACCTTTTTGAAGACGAAATAAAAAATACAGGAAATAGGGATATCTCCTAATTAGTGCGTGTAAAAGAGATAAAAAAAGAAAGAAATCGTTCGCTCGCTTGATTTTGGCGCCGCGGCGCTGGAGACTGTCGTGACAGAGTCCTCTCTCTCCCATTCGAAATTCAAAATTCGTGAGTGACGCGCGCGGTTTTGCATAATGGTCGTTTCCCGCCTTTTTGAGTCGAGTAATACGGAAAGCGTCCCACCTCCCGCATTCTTAAATAGAGTTTTGACAAATATCGGTTAAAGACTGTGCTTCCCGCGTTTTTCTTAATAAATAGTGTTTGCAATTACAAAGTGCAAATGTGAATAAATAATAAAACTTTAAGTGGTTATTTACATTGAATTAACATCGAACCGTGTTCGGGCTTGGCGTTGTCGGCGTCTTCCCGCCCATCGATAATTTTTCTGAGTGAGTAGATTAGTTTTATTTCTCAGAGGAAATAATTAAAGCATTAAAATTCCTTCTGAGTACAGCTATTTATCTAGAAATTCATTTGAAGAGTTTCTATATGAATTGTTGTTGGGTAGGTAAACTATTAATTATAACCATTGTTTTACTTTTCTTGTGTGATCCCAAAATATGTTTCGTATGTGAAAATTGTAAATTAATACCTAGAGATGAGAGACAGGTTATGTGCTGATGGTTTAGGTACACAAATCACATACTGATGTTGTGGCAAACCGTACATAGGATATCTAGAGTTTCACTATCTCATTTTAAGAATTTTATTGAATTATAAGATTTAATAGATAACTACTTGAATTACTTAAAAGGTTGATAAAATGTGCATAAAACGATACGAAACGTTGACGATTTTAAAAAACATGGCGCCGGGTTTAATTATTATTCTCGAATTTTACCTAACCGTGATAATTGTAAATTACCATTTTGTACGATTTACTGGGCACTCAATTTAGTACTTTACAGATTGAGTAAAGATTTTCCTTTTTAGAGTTATAACCTACTATACGGTTTTTTATGACAAATATGTATTAGGTTACCGATATTTGAATATTCGGATTTGTGACTGACATATCGTTCGATATGAAGGAAAATCAGGTCCGGAAGGCTATATCCAGGAATCAGTGGTGCATCTGAGGCATGGACAGGTTCTGAACCTGGGCAGACATGTTTCAGATTGTGGGGAAGTAAAAGCATCATGTAGAAAACACTTAATACATTACCATAGGGTTGGGGAAGGGAGTAGAAAAAAATATATTTATGTATTTGATATTTAATTTTAGCGTAGGTCTGTTTGAAAAGGCTTCAGGCGGCTTTGTTTGGTCCAGGGTAAGATGCTTGTGTTAGGGGCAGTATCACGTTATTTAGTTTGTAAGGTCAGGGACCTGGATCAGCAGAGTGAAAAATTTATGGGGACTGATTATTAAATTCAGGGGGGTGAAATGTTTCGGAAAATAAGCCTGAAGAGAATGTAAGAGTGGAAAGAACATATTTTGGGACATTTTCAGCTAGATATATTTAGTTAATAAGGGGAGGGAGCTTTAGGCATAGTAGGTATAGGAAAGAGAGTACGGCCATAAGATTCCTTATACATGAAGTGTTTTAGTTAAATATGCTTGTTGATTAAAGGATATTTTTGTTTTCCTTCAGGGAAAAAAATATAAAATAGAATTGAAATAAAACTAAAAATTCAGAGGAAAAAAAAAAGAGTTTGGTGGACCGACGGAGCCGGGTTCGTCTAATGAACCTTGCAACGCAGGGCCCTAAGTCCATCCTTAGATGACTTTTGGCCTAATTGGAGAGTCCAGAATTGCCAGTTTATTATTTTATTTTCTTGTCAAGGAATCTTGGCCTAATAGAAACTTAATAATCAATTAATGGGTACTCCTTTAGGGCTTGAGATGGGTTATACACACGGCTATATCTCATTGTCTCATTCAGTGTGTTAAAAATCGTTTCCACCAGCAAATGAAAGGACGTTAGTGATGGCAGGTTAAAAAGGGGCCGTTGTCTGTTTAGGTTGGGGGTAGGCATTGTTAGTACACACACACTAATTATACATTAGCTAAAAGGCCCCTCGACCGCTGTCACTGCTTTTATTTGCAGGTATACATCCCTAGTGAAAAGATAAATCATTTCTGTTGAGAAGAACGCTTTGATAGAGGGTTTAGAATAGTTGTAGGTCTGTTCCCATATAAGAACACAGAACTAGGTGCAGTGTAAAAAAAAGACAAATAGATTAATTAAAAGGAGAAGAGTGTATGAGTGAGTTTAAGTGTTTCTTTCGAAAGTAGTTAATGGGACTGTAAGGTCACAACCCTTTGATGATAACGCTTCGTCAACAGACCTAGGGATGTCGCGGTTATAGTAAGATCTCTCCATTTTTAATATCAGTATTAGAACAGGAATGGGTAGTAAATAAGTAGAGCAGGTCTTCGTGTGACGGCGAGGCTCGGGTGCTAGGGTGTGAGTGGAGCTGGTTTACTTTTAGGTCTTACTAGCTCAGCTCCACCCTACTCCAAGAAAGTTAAAGAGGTAGTTTAAATTTTATGAGTTCTAATCCGGATCAGAGGATATAAATGATAAAGAAGAAATTTTAATTTTGGTGTGTCTAGTAGGTAGTTGTATGAGATACCTATTCAATACTTACCTATCATGACTGTTAGCATTAATTGATCCGGATTAGTTTACGTCAAAGTAATGAGTGATAAGTTGTCGGGATACAGATTACTCCTTCCTTTTGGGAAGTTCGTTTTATTAATAAATAAATCACTCATTATGGAGACGAATAGAATAAGAATTATATATCTTTAGATTTTTGAATTTACTTCTTTATATTTTACTACGTCTATTTTTAAAATGTAACAATTAAGTTATGCCAAAACAACGATAATAAAAAAATATATATTTTAGAATTGCTTTCTCCTTTTGATATAAAAAGAAAGAAAAACATTAACGGTAATCTTACTGAAACAATGACTGAACCGGGGTACGACATAAGTTAAACTTTGACCGAACATATTAAACATGGATTTGTTAAAGGTGACATTAGTTGTTCTAGGGTCTGTCCAATTCTTCTTCATAGAAAATCCTATTATCATAGCGTATTATTATCCAGGTAGGGCCCCCCTTAATAACTGATGAGCCGGGGGGGGACCCCGACCTACCGGCGAAACGCGAAGGTTCTAATCACTCAAAATGCCTATTGTTGATCTGACTAAAGTGTTAGATTTTTGAGTGAGCAATGTTTTCATTACTGACTGAATAGTAGGAAAGTACCTACTAAGACGGGTTAACTACCCATGTAAATTGGCGTTCTGTCGTCATAATTATCTTAACTGACTGTGACAAATTATTAAAAGAAACTCTATTTAATCTTTACGTTATTCGCAATTTGTTCCATATTTATAAATATTACCTTAATATCTCAAGTTCGTAAGAGAAAGGTTGCACATGATGTCTCCTTTATAAGTTCTTGTACCTACGCAAAGAACGGAATTATTCACTGTTATCTGTAAGATGTCAAAATACTGAAAATTCCACGTTTACTAAGAGATTTTGGTTTGTAAGAAGAACTACCATGAAGACTAAATAGTACCTTGTGTATAATATCTTATTATAGGGCCGTATGGTTGTTTACCACCTTTACAGCAAACAAAGGGAATTATCTTCAGGGTGCAGAAATATTAGGTTAAATTCAATCAATCGCTTATCGACCAATTGGTGTAATGGTTATAACATAGGTTAACCATACGAAGGGGCGTGGTTCGATCCCAACAGTAGTCCCATATTCTTTTTGTTTATTGTCGCGAACTGTAAAGGAAATCTTAATTTCTTATTTTCGTTTTACTGGCATATTGTAAGGTTAAATAAATAAATAAAGTAATAGAAACTAAATTATGAAAGGCTTACTCTTTGACAGGATTTAAATAGTTATTAATTGAAAGTGAATAAGGGTAGTTATGGGGAAGGTTATTGTATTAGAAATCTACTTAATCAAGTTCAGTGTGACGATAATTTAAATCATGATTAGGACGTATTATAACAGCTATCTTAGATTGGTACATAACTCGTGTGCGACAAGTTAGTTAAGATAAATTGTTAGGGCTTAGATAGTTATATTATGTAGAATTTAATCTTAAAATCAAAGTTCACTCGCCATGCTAGTGACTGACTAAACTCATACCTTCTTAGAATCAGGGTTACTTAGGTGCACAATGTAGCGGTCCTTATCACGCCATTAGACGATCATTGCCAAATTTATAATTCTATTATTAGGTTTCCGCGGTAGTAGCGTTTAGTAGTAGGTAGGGGTAGGTTGACGCGTTTTTGTAGGGGGGGGGGGGGGGTTTCTACAAGTTGACGAACATTCGTTAGCCCCTAGCGGGGAACCGGTCATACACTTTAAGAGCAACCGCAGCATGACAAGTTCCAACTACAATAGGTATAATTCGCAAGTTTACCAACCGCGGACTTTTCATAACAGTTCCGGATTTTTCGGATCTCGTGATCGTGGAAAGCCCACAAGAGACTCCACACGTTCTCGAGGTCACGAAATATTCCACTCGCGTAATGTAGCACACGTACAATATTCGCAAAATACCGCGAATGCCGAGTGTACTCAGAATGCACCGAACTAACTTTATCGTCCCTACAATAATAAGTAACGAGTCCGAGCATTATGTTACAAACTATAATACAAACAGCAGCATAGTAACAATCAACATAGTTATAGGTAGTACAGACAGTAGTATAAGCTTATTAGTTGATAGCGGAGCGAGCCTTTGTGTTTTGAAATATGAGTGGCTACTCGAGCATCCACAATTATTAAAACAAATGCGACACGATACAATAACAATTAAAGGCGTAGTCGGTAAATTATTTTCAGAGGGTTATCTTATTTTAGATTTAGTTTATAATGATGTTCATTTTTGCGAAACTTTTTATGTTTTTAAGAACCTATCGTGCTCAGGTTCAGCTAACGGTATTTTAGGTGATATTTTTTTTAGAAAATATAACGCCGTGATTAACTACGAACAGGAAACATTTAGTTTATCGAAAAACGGGATAACCGTATGTATGTCCACAGGCAACGGTCTCGAAAGGTACACGGAAGTACACGTAATACCGCATCGTTGCGAAGTTGTAAAACTAATTCCTTGTTCTTCAAGTGAAGATTGCGTAGTTTTAGCTCACGAAATTTTAGAAGGTATTTTTATTGCCGGATTAGTAGCGAAACCTTATCAAGGACGCATTCCTGTAAGAATTCTAAACACAAGACTATTCTAAGACCAAGAAGCCAAAATAGATTTATTCCAGTTACAGGTTCAATCTATTAACAACTTCGACGTTTGTTGCTTTAACAAGGAAAATAAATCTGTAGATAGGGTTAAGACTTTGTTCGAAATACTTGATTTAGGTTACCTAAATAGGGAAGAGCGTTTAGGTATTCAACAGATCTGTGCGAAATACGCTGATGTATTTCATTTACCAGGGGACAATTTGTCTGTCACTAACTTGATGGAACATAACATTGTTTTAAAGGACAACGTGTGTTACGTACGTACTTACTTTAAGCCGTACAGAGTTCCCCAAGCTTTAAAAAGTGAGATAGATAGACAGGTACAAGACATGCTCAAAAATGATATCATAGAGGAGACTGTATCAGAATGGTCGAGCCCAGTTTTGTTAGTACCCAAGAAAGCTGATAAATCGAATGAGAAAAAATGGAGATTAGTTGTCGATTATATACAGTTAAACAATAAAATCCAAGACGATAAATTTTCATTACCTAACATTACCGAGATATTAGACTCATTGTCCGGTAGCATTTAATTTTCAAAATTAGACCTTTCTCAGAGCTACTACCAGCTATCCTTAAATCCAGAATCGCGTAAATATACATCTTTTAGTTTAAACAAGATGTGTCAGCTTTCTTTAGACAAGAACTCTCTTAAGTGTACCGCGTTCACCGCAGGAAAACAGTACCAAATGAATCCCTGTCCCATGGGACTCAAAACAAGTGCAAGTGTTTTTTCCAGACTTATGACCATTGCAATGGCAGGCCTTAATTTTGACAAGTGTTTTATTTATTTAGACGATTGCGTTGTCATAGGAAAATCTATGGAACATCATAATAAAAATCTCATATGCGTACTGAACCGATTACGTGAGGTCAACCTTAAATTGAACCCAATAAAGTGTGAGTTCCTTAGACAAGAAATTATTTACTTAGGACACCAGATTACATAACAAGGTATATTTTCAGATCCAGATAAAATGAAAATTATTAACAGCTATCCAAGTCCAAATAATGTAGACAAAGTAAAACGATTAGTTGCGTTCGCAAACTACTACCGTCGCTACATATCACGTTTTGCTGACATAGTATTTCCGTTAAACGCCTTATGCAAGAAAAATACTATATTTGAATGGACTAGTGATTGCGAGAACGCATATCAAAATTTAAAATTAGCTTTATGTAACCCACCAGTTTTGGATTATCCAGATTTTTCCGAGACCAACACCTTCCATTTACAAACCGATGCTTCAAAAATAGGACTAGGTGCAGTTTTATCAAATAGCAATGGCAAAGTCGTAGCTAATGCTATTAAGAGTTTAACACCAGCTCAGACTAGGTATCACATTATAGATCTTGAGTTGCTAGCCATTGTATGGGCCGTACGTCACTTCAGACCGTATTTACATGGTAGAAAATTTAAAATCCTTACCAACCATAGGCCCCTTGTTTATTTATTCGGCTTAACCGACCCATCCAGCCGACTGACAAAGTTTAGATTATATTTAGAGGAGTATGACTTTGTGGTAGAGTACGTTCCGGGCCGACTCAATGTAGCTGCAGACGCATTGAGCCGCCTTCCGGTAACGTCTAAAGACTTAAAAGAGACACACGAACATATAATTTCTGTGTTGACTAGAGATCAGAAAAGGAAGTTAGCGAGTCAGGAACCAGACTGTGACTATGACCAACGTACCGAGCCTTCGACTCTCAGTGGTCCTGATCAACCTACTGTGGTAGAAGTACTCAAACGACCAAATGACTTAACAGAACTAATTTTCAGCACTAATTTTAATTTATTTTAGTTAATTATTAGTTTTTAATTTAATTTTAATTTATAATAATAATAAACATGTCATTTTCAGTACAAATTTAAATGACAAACGACTGAGAAATTCAGAAAATATTTCAAGTGACGCAATCTATTGCACTTACGTACCATCGCAATCTGCGATCTTTCTTGATACTCGATCGTTATCGTCTGAGGAGGCGTTAGCGAGGGATCTCGAAAAGTTGTGCAAAACATTAAATATTTTGGAGCTACTTATCATTAAAAATAAGAGTAATGCTCGTTTTATCAAAGGTATACTGCGCAGTATCAAAAATTGTAAAGTCGCGTCACCGAAGTTTCTGATTACAAGAGACGTTATTCGTATTTCAGATAGAGACGAGATAACGACGATTTTAAATGACTTTCACCTCTTGCCGACAAGTGGACATGCAGGTATGAATCGAATGTTAAATAATATCAAAAAATATTATTTTTGGCCACGCATGACCAATGACGTCATAGATTACGTAAGACGATGTAAGAGTTGTCAAATTCAAAAACACTCTAACAAACATACAAAAGAACCGATGACCATAACCTCCACTGCCAATTCAGCATTCGAGAGGGTTAGTTTAGATATTATGGGTCCACTAGATATAGATAACCATAATTGTAAAAATATACTAACTATCCATTGCGATCTCACCAAATACGTAGAGGCTTATCCACTAGAGCGCAAAGACACTGAGACAGTAGCCAAAGCTTTTGTGAACAACTTTTTATTGCGCTATGGTATCCCGAAACATATGCTGACCGACAAGGGTACCGAGTTTATGTCATCAGTGATGACTGACGTGTGTAGGTTACTAGGTATTGAGAGATTAAGCTCTACAGCTTACCATCACGAGACCTTAGGAAGCTTAGAAAATACCCACAAACAATTAGCCGCCTACCTTAGGATCCAGTGCGAGAACAATAGTAGGGATTTGAGCGAGTGGGTTCCATTTTGGTGTTTTTTGTTTAACACTAGTGTTCATTCAGAAACTAAGAACACTCCATACGAACTTGTCTTTGGTAAACTTTGTAACCTCCCATCTAACTTATGTAAAGGAGTCGATCCTCTGTATAACTACGACAACTACCCCAAAGAGTTGAAATATAGATTGCAGAAAGCACAGTTAGATGATAAGCAAAATCTTTTACAAAGTAAGAACTTAAGAAAATATAATTACGATAGGAAATTTAATATTGTTGTATACAAACCAGGTGACCTAGTTTTAATAATCAAGTAGGTAATAAATTAGATTGTATTTATAAAGGTCGTTTTGTAGTTTTAGAAGCTTTATCTCCTAATGTAAAAATTTATATGTATAATAAGGAATATGTATAAAAATAATTTTGCAAAATGGGTGTGTAACCCTGTACTTTTCGGGGGAGGTGCAACATGTAGGCATTGCGAAATGCACTTCCTCACGTGGACCGTCTAATTAGGTCGCACGAGTAACGTAAATCACGTTATTCTTAGTCATTAAGATAGAATTAGTAACTTTTGTTATAATATAAATTCAATCAATATACGATTGTCAACTGAACAACATGTATTTTACTTGATTCGACCATCAACTTGTCTCCATCATCAGAGCGCCTAGGCAGCGCTCCTCAACATCTACTTACCAAGTTTCAACAATATAGTTCTTCTAGTTTCGGAAATAAGTGGCTGTGACATACGGACGGACAGACAGACATGACGAACCCACAACGGTTCCGTTATTTCCATTTGGCTACGGAACCCTAAGAAGAACCTTATTGACTGAATATATAGAAAAATAACCAAAATTCGTATTTTTAGTTTTAACCCACTAAAAACAGTTTGTCTGTCTGTCAAGAACCTAGCTGTTACTCAAGAACGCGTAAAGCTATCAAGTTCAAATTAAAATCAAATACTTAATTCTACGATCACTTAAAGTTGTAAAAACAATCAAGCTTCCAAGTCAATGCAATAAAAAAATATGTCTGACATACGGTAATTTTAGTCGCATATTGTAACACAAATAAATCAAAACCTATGGGATTCTTCCCGTTGACCTAGAATCATAAAATTTGGCAAGAAGCAAGATGTTACATCACAAATATATGAAAAAATCCAAAAACTGATAATTAAGGCATAAACCTGTGAGACTTGATGCTATGATGGAAGAACTATCTGTATAAATTAAGTATGCACGGAACCCACGGTGCGCGAGCCAGACTCGCACTTGGCTGGTTTTTTCATCTCATAGGACTTTTAACGTTTGTTGTAAGAATATACTTACCCACTGTGTACCCACTGCTGCTAGGGTTGTACTAATTATTTTAACAAACAAAAAAATGTTGTTGGTGGCAAGGAATTATTTTATTTTTCTCTAAGGCCTACAGTATGGGGTTTTTCAAGAAAGAAGTTATTAGATTTTTAAGGGCTCGGCGACACGCAAATTATGCCCCTGGTGTTGCAAGTGTCCATAGGCTACGGTGACTGCTTAGCTTCAGGTGGTCCGCAAGCTTGTTTGCTACCTTGGTAGTATAAAAAATTGATCTTTTGATCGCGCCACCGAACACGACAAATATATTTCACTTAAAATTGAGTATTTTTACTTTTCTAGGCTTGTTAATCTTGTTACCACATAGTAAAGCCGTAAAAACGTAGTACCACCTAGTAGCAGTAGTAACAATGTATGTGAAGTGGCAGTTAAATTATGTTAAGTGGCAGTTAAATTACCGCCGTTCTGAGCCAACTGGCCGGCGGTGTGTTTTGCGCAGATTGAGGCGCGGTTTGGTATGGTGGCATTACTAGTAGCTTATGTTACTAGGTTTATTTACGTTATATCCAATTAGATACCGGTCTGTCTGCAGAGGCGGATATATCACTAATCCTCCAAAAGAGTATAGGTACGAGCGGCTGAAATAGGCACTCGTACATCGCCTATCATCTTCGGAGGAGCAGCGCGTTAGGCAACTCGTTTTTTTAAAAGGAATTAAGCGACAGAAATCCAGCACGATTTCTCCGACACTTACGCTCATTAACAAGGCAACGTTTTCATACGAAAACGTCATTCGTCAGCTATGGTTGCGACGTATGTTTACAAATGTCTACGCCATTCCTACTGCACAAGCCGAGATACCACTCATGAAAGTGGCGAAGTTGGCCGATAAAATAATTGAAGTCACTCCGGTGACCCCTACCTCCACATGGTAGGCTCTTACGTCCCAGTGGCACCGCCGCCTTTAGAGTTAGGTATTCTCTTAGCGCAGGTTGCCGAGCTTACCAAGTTAGTGGTGGCGTTAACAGATTGCAGGCGGAGTCGATCAACCATAAACCACACCATAACCATTCCGTAACCGCAGCCGCAGCAGAGACCCAACTAGTAAAAAGGAGCGGAGAACAAACAAGGCAGTCAGTAGTAACAGCAATCGACTGCGCCATCAAAAGTCACCGTCTGTTCGTGGTAAATAGAAACACCAAGGAAGTTTTTTAATCGTTACGGGTTCCGATATTTGTTGTGTCGCCTCCCCCCCCCCCTCAATACGTTTCTGGTAGACGTTAGCAAACACACACTAATCGCCGCTAATGTTAGGACCATAAATACTTATGGCACTATTCAGTTAAGCTGAACCACGATCTCCACCGAGATTTCCAGTAGAATATTGTTATTGCTGACGTGGAGCGTCCTGGCCTCGTATTCTCCACTCCGTACGACGTCCTACCAAATGTCGACCTAAACGTTGACCTGGTCGAACGTAGGTGTTTCTTAGTTTCACCCTCGCCACCGTAAGGTGGATAACTGTTCGAACCTTATTTAATCACCTTAGGGTTTTTTAGGCAATACATTTTTTTCAGTAGTGCTGGTGGATTATGTCTCTTTCAGACATCGATTTTTTCGCTCCAAGTAACAATAAAAAATGTGTGAAAAATACGTTTTAAGGAAACGCGTACAATACCGACTTATACGTGTGCCTTCAATTACTCATTTACCTCCTCGGATCGTGAACTTGGGACTTTTTGCATTAACAATGTTTCACATTACTTTGAAATGCTTTCAAATTATCCATTGACATTATTATCCTTTGATTTTTGATACTGTGAGGAAAAAGAAAGAAAAAAGGTGTGTCGTACATCGTCCGTAGCGTGAAAATTATTGCGAATATCTATGAAACTTATGAACCAATTCTATTCAAAACAATTTATTTGGAAGTATTAATAAAGCCTATCGTTAGAGGGGGGACACAAACATTCAACTTTGGAAGGCCATTACTCGCAAAATATATTTTTAAGAAAAATTGCTGTTAAAAATATTAAATGCATTGTCAAACTCTATCCAATAAAGACATACCCAATATAATGGAAGTATGGTGTCATGCAAGTGAATTTAAGTGTGTTATAAACTGATAGGTACATAGACACCAACTTCAAATTGTAATTCAGATGATTTTTTGGAAATAAATAACTATTTTTACCTTTTAAGTGCATCTTTTTGAAACCGGTTGAATATTTTGTTAAAAGTTTTTATTTTTTGCTTTTGTGTGACGAATTGCTTATGTTGTGTGATTGCGTAAACAATGCATATTTATGCGATAGCAGCAATCGCGGTTGATTGGCTATATCATCATCAGATCTATATGAAATTGAAATAAGCCCATTTCTCCTCCTTTCAAACAAAAAAGAAATTTGCAAATCTGCCTATATTTGACGGAGATCAACTAGCCAACTAGCCACATCGAGCACAAAATGCAATTTCATACGGTTTTTCAAACTGACCTGGGAATAAAGTTTATTTGTCTTGTCAACAATAACTGAGCTCCGATCACACCCTTTTTCACAAAAACCCCTCCAATCAAACATTAAGTCATTGCACTGCATAGATTAATCGAGTGCCAAAAGCGTCACTAACACAAAAAATACAAGTGTTAAAAACGTATATTAACAAAAACTCTACAATTTGTCAGTTTCTTATCATTTAACATTATAACTGTCATTAATCACTGACAATTTGCTTCAGAAAATACGTCAATTGCAGACCTTTAAACGAAATATGATAAATTGTTATTTATATATTTTCGTCTCTCGTTCTGTTTTTTGTTTAAAGATATTGACGCTGCTAATTATTCTGTGGTTTAAGTGATATAGTAAAGTAATCTTTAATTGTAAATTATATTTCGATACATATGTGGTTTAAGTTGCTTTTGCATGCGTATTATCTTTTTTCTAACTATCCCTTTGCCAAAAATCAAGGCAACTCGTTTCTTCGGTGCAACAGGAATTGGCAACTTACGATAAAGAAAATAAGTACCAACCCCATAGGCGCATTTATATGGGGGTGTTTTGGGAGTTCAAACCCCAGAAATGAAAATTGTTTTTTTTCACTATACACTATAAATCTTGTACGTATATAATAAAACTGAGGACAAACCTGAAACAGAAATTCTAAGGCAAACTCAGTCATGTTAATTGTTCTTGTAAAGAATCAACTCACTCCGGGACAACAACGGGAACAAATACTGCCCCTTGTTATCACTGATGGAAGAAAATATTCGAATCTCCATCACTTTAGCTCAGCCTTACCTGTGACAAAAATCAACTTGCTCCAGTGCGAGGGAAGTCAAAAATGACTTCACGGTCTCATTTGCAGAAGTAATAGTGTGCTTCTATATCCTTCTTGGTTTCTTATACCTTGCATGCCAAACAGTGCCAAATATCAGATCAATAAGATGCTCCGTTACGACACGTCGAAGAATAAGAAACAAACAAACTTTCGCATTTACATACCTATACAAAAAACTTATATTGTACATACTGAACAATAAAAAAAAAATCATCTACGTCAGAAATATTGCTCATGGCCGTGCTGTTGTTTATTTTCTCAAAACTTGTGAATTATAGTTAAATTCAAATCGCTAAATAATTGGTTATGTTTTCAAAACACTATAATTTTCACGGTAATAAAAGTGACCATGGGTTATAACATTATACGTATACGTCACCAAAAACATATTTTGTCTATAGTAAATGGTCAAAACAGTTAGGAACAAAGTGCGAAAACATCTACTTGTAAATGTTACTTAGAGCGTTAAACCAATTATGTTGCTATCGTGTGTTTTATCTCATGTAATATTTATAGATATGTAGATGTGCCTTGCGAATTGATTTGGGTGATATATGGACTTTATGTGGGGTTGACTTACGTCCTGCATAAACGGGATTGTCACCATATTTGAGAACCTTGTTCCATATTGCTTTGCTATTTTGTCTCGTTTCTGGTTAAAATACAACTTTCACAAATTGTCATTTAAAAGGATTTTTTTTATTTAAATGCCACCAAAATATATTTATTTTAAACTTATTGCTAATTTTAAAAGACCTTTAAACGTCCCGCATCAGTTCCTATTCATTATAGCAACCCAACCTATAAGTACCTACATATCAATTCAGTACAGATAAACTCCGCGTAGTTAAACGTTTCAAATCGATGGTTGGGCATATTCTTGAGTTATATGGCGATAAACCAACAATCAAACGATTGATACAAACCATTTTTTTTTAAATTTTACTAGTTTTTTTCCCGGGACTCCTGAAATTCTGCAAGCTGTAGCTAGTTTGTCCACGTGGAAGTCGGTTATAGCCATTCCAGAAGTTTTCTTTTTACATAACAAGTAGCCAATCCTCATCCCTTTAACCAATCACTTAAACTGGTTGCACCAGTGGTTGCGACGCTATGCAATAATAAACAAACAGAAGTTCACAAATATATTAAGTTAGGATTACGGCTATGATTTTTTTAAATCAGGCAAGTGTTAGGAAAGCCTTCGAGGTTCCGTGGCCTATTCCAACTTAAAAACTAGCACAATTTATTAAATGAGATTTAATAAGAG
The DNA here is from genome assembly GCA_946406115.1 of Apoda limacodes. NCBI lineage: Eukaryota > Metazoa > Arthropoda > Insecta > Lepidoptera > Limacodidae > Apoda > Apoda limacodes. Next base: position 4,354,369 of record OX291554.1, read on the forward strand.
AAGCTAAATGTGAAGCAAGTGTAACGATTAGATACAGGAATCCCAGTGTCTAGAACGTATGTATCTTAAGTCAGCTCTTGATGCGATGCCATTATCGGACGGACTCCAGGTCGAACGTTAGGGAGATCAATTATGCACCGCTAGACTAAATAACTGCCCAGTTTAATACTCTCCATCGTAGGTATAACATAAGAGTGTTCGCAAAGTATTTATAAGTCCCTTACGAAGAGGGGCGAAGGGGCAAAGCAAGGTATAGTGGCAGAGCCTGTGCCGTAGTTGCCCCATTTTAATAAACGTATAACTATTCTTGTGAGTGACTGTACAGCTGCGCAAACATCCCACTTCTACCGCTAATTCTCTATTTACGTGCATTGCGCGCTATACTAATGCGGAAACGTTATTAGTAAGGCTAGAAATAGTTACATCTGTTCAGACTTCAACCTCTTTGAGAAACAAACACTTTTGAGCTCTTTTGCTTCTGCAACATGTGATGTGTTAAACTGTCGCATTTATACCGCGTCATACTTATGTCTTATATAAAAGTAGGTATTACTATTATTTATATTGTGATAAAAATGTCTAGTAGGTTGAGAGCTAATTTTAAAATGTAAATAGTCACTAAAACATGATTTAAATTGTGTGTTAATAAACTTTTAATAAAATACAAAAACCCCTTTTTGGAAAATAAAAATATCTACATTAATTTTAAAAAGGTAGTTTATTATTAAAAGGTATATGTGTGTGAAAGGTTTATGGTAATATCTCAAAGAATAAAAAAAAATCAAAAATGACTTAGGTTTTTTTTGCAGTTATTACTGAATCCCTTTAGGTCTTTTATATAATATAATAATAATTATTTCACTATTAATTCACTATGACTTTAGGGGTAAAATAATCAATAATACAAACTGGCTGCTTAGGATCACGTGACGCAGTGCGACCTGAGGTGCCTGTACATGTCTCAATACTCCTCATGCGTTGTAAAAATTCACCCGAATCGATTAATTGTGCAATCCACAACGTATCATCCCCCCGATCGACCCGGTCACAGTCGTAAAACTATAGTTAGGCGGCCTCGGCATGTACTAACGGCCCCAGATGACGATCTCGCTGTCCGGATAGCAAGATTAGTCTCTACGACCTCCCCGAATAGGGCCTCCCTCCAAACACGACGCCGACGTCCCCGGGTCCGTCGGCGCCCACAAGGATACACGAGGTATCAAAGAGTGCCGGGGCGCTTCTCGCCCCCACTCAATCGCAACCGTATCCGCGTAACGGGGAACTCCCCTCCTGGCGGTGACTCACGCCCCCGAGAGCGACAACCCAAGCCGAGGCTTCCCCCGCGCCGGAGCCCTAGAGCGTTGGGCGCTATATGGGCTGAGGCTCCTTCAGAGTCTCGCCCCAAAAAAGCCCGGTGAAGCAGTAATGGCTGCAACAGCCAACTGCATAGACAGTTCAGAAAAAAAAAAATTTTGCTTTTTTGCAATCCCCCCTCTTTCCGTGGTCTAGGGGGTGATTTGACACAACATGAAATAAATTTATTTTGAAAGTATTTTATGCATAGATAATATTTTTTCATATGCCGTACATTTTCGTTGGTCCAAAGGGGAAAAAAAACTGAAAAAGAAAAAATCCATATAACGAAATGTAAGGTGAAATTTTTTTTATACGGCATTTAGATAGTTTTTTTGTACAAATTTTCATAGTCTTTTCGTGATTCTAGGTTCCTAGTTAGAAACTATGTTAAATATGGGTTTGTATACTATCGATTTATACCAAAATATAGACATGTTGTCACTGATAAATTCCAAAATACAACATATTTTTGAGAAGTACTCATGACACTGAAGTTAGCAGACACCTGTAAAATTTAAGCTTTGATTTCAGAAATGAATAAGTGGAAAAAAAAATATTTTAAAAATTTGTACTTACAGTTTTTTGAATTATGTAGATGTGTGTTTGAAATCTACCTTTTCATTTACATATTTAAAGAATTTTTCTAAAATTTATTTATTCACATCATTACAATGAAAGAAATCAATTATATTTATGTATCAATAATGTTTGAAGTATATATTAAACCAAAAAGTATATAAAACTGTTGATACTGGGATTGACAGTTTCAATTCTTGGACATAATATACACACCGTTTCAGTTCAGTTAGACGTCATAGTGATTTTATCATATTATCAATTGTTCTCTTCAAAAATATGTTAATACCGTACTGAATCAGATGGCCGTAAAGTACCCTTAAAATTGTAGCGTCACTTTCATCAGCCTAAAAGATATGGTCTGCATAAAAATGTACGGCATCATTTTTTCCTAATTTATCTATGTCAATACTATTTAAAACAAGGGATAAAATGTAAAAAACTGCTATATTTCATTAATTTATGATATTTAAACTTTTACAATAATTTGCAAAATTTCAGTTTTTGTATTTCTCTATAATTCTTTTTAGAACGGTTTCTTTTGAACGGCAATACTATGTAACAATTGTATTTTACAATATCATGTTAAAAAAAAAGGTCCCGTACAGGATCAAATGATTTTACAGCTCTAAAAATCAAGGATACGATGAAATGAAGATAATTATTGATATACATTCAAATGAACAATCATTTTTTGACAGCATTATTTTTAATAGTACTTTTGAGTGCTAGATAATGTTTTGGAACCGAAGCCGTACTTTTTCAAATCACCCCCTAGACCACGGAAAGAGAGGGGATTGCAACCCTCGATTTTTCCCCTTGTCGCATGCTTTTTGTACGGCGTTGCGGAATAATGGATTAGAAGCAGTATTGAAATAGTATGACACAGATGCCGTTCAAAATCAAATGACCAAATTTACCCTGGTGATTGTCGGAAAATAAAAAAAAAAATCCGATTTTGTGGCGCACCATTTTTTTACGGCACTGTGCGTTTTTTTATTATTTTTCATGGATCTATCGGTGGTAAGAATGCCGTACAAAAATATGTGACCAAAATGTACTCCCTCTACCTGTAATTTCGAATTCTCACCTGCACTCAGTTGGACAGCTTACAAGTGACGGCATAGTGCTGAATCTTATTATTTTATGCTCTTATATCGTTCTAGATAGGTCACCTGGTGGTTCAAATGACCCATAATTTTTTCAGCATGGGCCAGTAGTCTACACCTCTTGTAATCATATACGAAGTTTGCTTCTTTGTTTTTCTTGCCTTGGCTAATACCATAGACTTCAAGTTCTGTAATCTGTGGACTGGGCGAATGGCCTTACAAAATTAATCACACTTCAGAAAGAGACAAAGCGAACCTGTAGTCTCTTTTCTCTTTCTATCAATATGCGCCATGTTGTTTGTTGATGTTTATTAAAACAAGTTAGAAAGAGACAACAGACACCACAGTTTTGCTTAGTCTCTGTCACACTATTGTGACATTTTTTTTACATTTTGCTAAGAAATGCGCTGTCCAGTTCTCTATATCTATAGCTGACACTGACTATTGCTAAGGCAAGAATAAAAACAAATAAATACCCTATAATACTTTAATAATACCTATTTTTATAAGAACCATATACCTAGATCCAAATTAATCTAGGGTTATAAACGTTCTTCCCCTGGCACCGACTCCAAAAATACCAGATTAGATATTGATACTACTTCAATACTAGTAATTTTGTGTTTTGTCATTTAATGTTCTTTACTTTGAACTAATAAGAAAAAAGTTATTTATAACTTTTTAGTTTAAGTTCATCAAGATTTGAAGTATTTTTTTTTTGTAATAATTTCTTTATTTTCTTTTTTGTGGTAATTGCAGCGACGTTTGAAGGAAACTAGTGACGAAAGGAATTAAAAGAAAAGGATTTTTAAATACCACTAAGGTGGCAAACAAGCTAACGGTCCGCCTGATGGTAAACGGTCACCGTAGCTTATGGACGCTTGCAACACCAGGGGTATCACTCGAGCGTTGGTGACCCTTCAAAAATCAAATGACTTCTTTCTTGAAGAACCCCATTCTTTAGCCCTTAAAGAAAACCTTGGCAGGGAGCTCATTCCACAACCCAGGACGTGCAGTACGCGGGAGGAAATTTCTCTGAAACACCACTGTACCCGACCATTTCGGTTCTAAAGTGTAAAAATGGGAATTCATGCCGATAGCAAACGGTGCAACGGTATTGAATAGGTGTGACCTTACAACTATACTAGTAACCGAACACCCAAGGTCAAAGGGGCATAAAAGTTTATTGCACTATACCTATATTTGTACCATAAACAAACTAGGATAGAACCCGCTGATGATGATGGTATATAAGTGTAATAGCAATAGAAAGAGAACATTGCATATGCAAAGTTCTTATCGACTAGGCTTGATACACGAGGTACGTATAGTGCAAAAAAATTTTCTGACCCGCTGGGCAAAAATCAAAACTACAGGTCGCCATATTGAATTGGTGTGACCAACCAAGGTTTATTCATGAGGTTAACTCTATTATAAGTATAGACATAAGTGTCAAACCAGTGAGGCGCTCACGTGTCTCTTGCGTCTGATTCTTTTACTAAGGTGTTCCAAGAAAGGATAGTACGCACTGCGTCGATATTAGATTCCGTAGAGCTATTATTTTAGTAGTCCGTAGAGCCACTATTTTACCGCTAGGGCTTAGTCCTTTTGCCTCTTCAAAAAGGGTCGTAAACTCACCTTCATCTCGATTTTTTGGAGGAGCACTTTGACTATGTTTGCATGACCGAATTTACTACATCGACAATTACTTTCTACAGTGCTTTGGTCAAGTTATTCATCAAATCTATCTATTTCAGTTATATGAATTTAATATCGTTTAAAAAATCAGAACAGAAACACCTGTGTAGAAATAATAATAGATTATAAGTCTTAATGCGCATTTTCGTCATTTCAACGAAAGGACTCATGAAATGCACTAAATTGCTGATTATATTTCTACACCGTTGAAACAAGTTGTTACCGTTAGTGATTTAATCACGGTGAAAAAAATAAATACCATTTCAAACTTTAGTCCCATTTTCAACCATTTAGTGCAAATAGTGCATTTTCGTAGAGGTTTTGGATACAGTGCCAGCAATGCACAGGTAGCGCAAATGTTGTGTCAAAGGAACGCAGCTTATGTTGTTTTTGTTTACATGTTGACTTGACATTATATTTTCTTTGGTTGGTTGTTTGGCTTGCGCTACGATACTTTGCTTTTAATTTCGTTGCGGATTAATTTAAAATGATGACTAAAGACTGCTATCTGGATACCGATTTATGTTGTATATGAAATATAACAAATTAAAAATATGATTTATGTAGAAATAAAACTAAAATGCTTTTGCGTACAAAGAGTCTTTACCTCATACCTAAAATATATCCCTTTCACCGGTTTGAATAAAAAAAAAAAATAAAAGAAAAGATACGCTGATATAACACAAATAAAGTAGGTGTTGCTAATCTGTGGAATTCGACATTTGTTGCTTTGAATCTGGTTTTGATGAACTTAAAACACTCCATCTAGCGAAATTTAAAAAAAAATATGAAAAACGCCTATTGGCATGGTTGTGTAGTCACCAAGAAGCTTATAAATGGATGTTACTGGAGAATGCACTACGAACAAATAGTCGAAGCCGATTTTCTTTTACCTTTTTGACCCACTCAGGTTGTGGGTAGCCAACATTTCGGATAATTTCCCTAATTAATAAATATGCTACTCAACCTGTCATCACGCACATAATAAACACATGTATTTCGAAATCAATCATTTCTAAAAATCGCAGTCTCAGCGAAAAAAATATCTACGGGCCAATAACCATGCTGTAATGTATTGATAAAATAATTGAGAGGTATTTCGGTAACGAAATAAAAAGATATTTAATAGATAACAATATTATCAATGAAAACAGTACGGTTTTCAGAAAAACCGGAGTAACTCTCAACTTTTAAACGTCTATAGTTATGATATAAACAAATGCTTTAATAAGAAAAACCATGTTTTTACTGTCTTTAAAGAATTTTCTAAAGCATTAGATTATTAATTTTTAAGACTTCTTTTCTAAATTTAAAAAAAATGGATTATTGAATGGGCCCAACTATAAAATGGTTCTGGAGGAAACATAACCTACAATTTGTTAAGAGGAAAGATTTGTTTTTTGCAACGTATAAACTCAAAACCTACTGGACCGATTTCAAAAATTCTTTAATCCAAGGTGAACAAAAAATTGCCATAAAATGTCTTTCATCGCATGCGCTGATAGAACAAAAAATGTTCTACAATAAATAAATTAATAAATATTGTTGGACATTACACACAGCGCCATATGGCCCCAAAGTACGCAAAGCTTGTGTTATGGGTACCAGACAACGGATACAACAATATTACTATACATATTACTTTTTTTTTGTACATACAAATCATACATAAATACACCCAGACTCAAGACAAACACAAATGGTTATATTATGACATAAATGTTTTATTAAAGAACATATTAATATCTATAAAAAACTTTGCAATACATGTGTCCAACGGGTCGGCACCGCGCGAGTGATACCGCTAGTGTTGCAAGCGTCCATAGGCCACGGTGACCGCTTACCATCAGGCGGACCGTGTACTTGTTTGCCACCTTAGTGGTATAAAGGAAAAAAAAAACTATTTTTTTTATTTTGCATTTACAAAGTTGATAGAAATGCCGACCAAAATCATATCATGTTATGCATACCTTTGTATTAATCCTTATCCAAATAAATTTTCCATTTGGTATTCAAGACACTTTCAATACCTGTAGATTACTTTTTGAATTATTCAAATCGGTCATTCCATTCAAAAGATATTACGACTTTAAAAATGTTAATCTAAACAAAATACTTATAGAAGACCGCGCCTTGATCGGCTCATCAGTAAAAGTTGAAAGGAACGTGTTAAACGTGATATTTTACAGTAAAATGCCTTATTTATCAAAAAAAACATGAAATATTCAAATGAGTAAACTTAGGCCAAACCTGTGAATTTGATGCTACGACCTACTTTTCGTACACTTCTGCAACCACAATCTATGCAGCACTTTCCTTATTTTTATAATTAACTCTAAAATTGATACAGGAATCTACATAATTCTACCTCTACAAAAAAAAGAAAAGAATAATTTGCAATCGAAATAACTCAATAAACGTCTGTCATTTTGACAGTCACAACAGTCGAGTTAGTATAACGATGTAAAAAAATATAATTCTGTAGCCAAGTTTAGGGTAATACATGCAGTTAATCAGTCTCATACGTCCCTACTGTTTCGGCACTGCCTACTCTTACCTAGGGTATTTGGACTATATGTTACCGGATATCACGCCAAATTAGTTTGTCCTGGGCCATACCGGTTCATCCTTAGCGTGTCATGATATTATAAGTTTAGCCCAGGACAATCTAGTTTGGCCGAACTGATTTTGAATTACCATTTAAGTAAATTAATGCTTAAAATTAAAAGGCAATCAATTAGATGCGTTATATTTATTTACACATAGTCTACCTAATTTAAAAAAAAAAAACATTATTGATTAAAAGTGACACAAAACTTGTAAAAATTAAAAAATAAAATCAGTTCTTCTTAGTGTATTCTGACTGACTAACATACATAATTTTGCAGAAAAATAAAATACCTACGACATAAAGGAACAGAATACATTTTATTTTGAGTAATTATTTACATTTAATTTGTTCATTATTTTCTTAATACCTATAATCAGATCCATCCATATTATAAGCTTCTTGGTGGTCACTCTCTAATAAAATTAAATGGACATGCCAATTTGTACTGATGACATACCTCTGACGCTTCGCATAAACGCATCCGCATGAGGTTCAGATTGGTTAGGGAACTATAAAAATTAAAACGTCAAAATATTCGGTTTTCTTCCTCGTCGAATTTTCCAAATTTCCAATGTCGAAATGCATAAAATGTCAGAAATTGTAATCACATTTGTTATGGTGGCTTCTAACGGCCTGAGATCTCACAGATCATGTCGCACCAGCTCACGCAAGGCCATGTTATTTGGGTTGGGTTTGAAAAGCAGTCAGAATTATTGATAATAGTTGACGACTAAATAGTTTAGTTTTAATTGGGCCGATGGGGCCGGGGGGGAGTGAATGCCTTCAATCACTCTTTTTTCTTTGAAAAAAAGTACAGTCCCAAAAAAATGTTCGATACAAACATTGCTAGTAGCATTGGACTCGTCGATCATCAAAATGGGAAGTTATAGGAAATCCCCCTTTTTGAAGAAGAAGGGAGCGCAAGAGGGTCTTTTTGACCCTTCTTATTATAGATGAGTCATAAAAGCAATTTAAATAGGGAATCATATGGGGGGTTAATAATTTTGAATAAAGAGGGGTTGCAATAGGGGTTTTTGTGACCCCTTTTTTTGGGAGAGTCATAAAATCCATTAAAATGGGGAATCATATAGACACCTTTTTTAAAGAAAAGGAGGGGTCGCAACAGGGGTTTTTGTGACCCAAAGTCGTTAAAATGGGGAATCATATGGACTTCTTTTGATAAAAGGAGGGGTCATAAAAAATTCCACCTGTGACAACTCTTTTTTCAACAAGGGGTCCTTCATAGGGGAATCAGGTTCTCCCCTTTTTTCATAAAAGGGGCCTATATGATTCTTCGTTTTGATGACTTAAGGGTCATAAAAATCCCTGTTGCGACCCCCCTTTTTTTCTCAAAATGCGGGTCATATGATTCCCCATGACTTTTATAACTCTCCTAAAATAAAAGCAGTCAAAAAAACCCGTTTGCGCTCCCCTTTTTTTTCAAAAACGGGTGTTTCCCTATAACTTCCCATTTTGATATATATAGTAAAATATAAAGTCAAAATTTTTATATTCAAATTTGTTTTTAACAAAACTTTTGAATCGTTTAAGTTATGAAATACTATTTTTTGAGGCCTCCCACACACTTTCCGGTTCACAGTGTTATTGATTTCTACCGAGAACAATCCGGCAAGAAACGCGACAGTTACTCGTTAGTTAGTTTTTTAAAAAAATCATAAATAATACAAATACATTCAAAGTTTTAAATAAAAAATTTAAGCCATACAATTTTATTTTCATTCCAATTTAAATTGGGTTACCTATGCGTCCTGTAATTGAGCATTTTCAGTCTCATGGATTTTTATCATTTACATTGACTGAAAAATTGTAGTATGCTTATTTACAAAGTTGTTGTTTGATAAAAGATTTAATATTATAACTTTTGAATATTATAGCGTCTTCCGATCCGTGGTCGCCACTCGAGAAACCAATTTAGTTTGTAAACTGTTTGAGCTATGTCGGTAACTTTGTTTCTTCATCGAATTTCCTTATTTCAATGTATATATTATATATATATTATAGACCAATCTATAATATTACCTACAGAAGTCTAAAAATTGTTTAAAAGACCCTACCTACCTATGTTTAGGTTCTAAAATAACGAAGAAGGTTATTTTTTCATTTAATCATATTTATTTAGAAATTACAATAGGAAAATTACTGTCAGAAATAAAAAAATATATTTCTTATATTTTTTGTAAATAGTCGGTTAACAAATTATCGACACACCTACCTGTGTTAGGTAAATGATAATCGTGACAAATTACATAAAATTTATTTTAGTTTCTGTCTATGCCATCATAAATTTTTAATATTTAGCAAAGTTGTCTACATGCAAGGTCAAATCTGTCGTATATTATATTATTTTTTACACGAAATCAAATTCATATTTATGTTTTTTGGGTTAACTCGTAAATTTCGTTTTTATAATATAGCAAGAAATTGCATGTTTGTTTACGTTATTTATTTCAGAGGTATACTTAATTTATAGAAATGATATTTGGTTAATACCTACTTATGTTTTTATATAATCAATATGTGAGAGCAATAAAATTCACTAATTACTTCATCAATAATGTTTTATTCACTTTTTCACACTTTTTTACGACTGTAGACATAATAAATCAAATCTGAATCCAGATAAAAAAGAAAAATTAAAAAGTCTATATACATAGGTTTAAACATGCCGCCCCCAAGTATGGAGTTCTTAACTTGGGTGTTTTTAATAGCAGATCGCTCTTAGAACATATTTAATACGGCTATGATTTTTTCATATTAACATTGGTTTTCAAATATAAAGTATTCACCGACATTTATTTTTCATGCTGACTTTGCTTTATCCTACTAATATTATAAATGTGAAAGTTTGTATGTCTGGATGGATATTTGTTACTCAATCACGCTTCAACCACTGGACGGATCGGGATAAAACTTGGCATACATGTAGTTTATATCCTGGAATTTTTACCCCTTAAAATAACAGAGTTAAACGAACTATTGCTGCACCTAGAGCATGCTATAAAGCAATTCATTAGTATAACTAATTATTTAATTAATTGGAGTTAATTAAGGAGTTCCACGCCGATAGCCAAATTTAGGGCGGGCGGAGACGCTGGCAAAGTCTAGTTTTCAAATAAAATAGGCAAAATTCATATATTTAGTATATACGCAACATTGTAACCATTTGTTAAATATCAGAGACGAATGGACTGTAAATTGAAAATAAATAAACAAGCTGAACAAAGTAGCTTGCTTCATATCTTATGCCTCTAAACGAGCAATTCTTGTATATATATATATAATCTGAATCCCAGAAATCGATTTTGATGAAATTAAGTATGTAGGGGTTTTCGGGGTCGATAAATTGATGAATGAAACCTAGCTATCATTTTTAGAAAACGTCGTTTTATCCGTGTTTATAAGGCTGTTGCGGACAGAGCTAGTGGACTGTAGGTTTATAGAAATGTGGGCTCTGAAAAAGCCCACTGTAAAATTGAAAAAATGAAACAAATTGGATTCTGCTTGCAACAGCTTATAATTGCCTTAAACGCAATTAACACTTATATGGACAACTCATTTAACATTTTTCAAAATTATAATTTACAAACACTTATCTATAAATTACAAACACTTTCTTTAAAATCGTGATTTTAATTAACGCTTCACTGATTTTACTTAACTTCTACGAATTTTCTTGATTTATAAAAATGTTACTTCTTTCTTGAAGTAATCTTGAGTTATAAAAATGTTGGTTCTTTCTTGACATATATATATAACTTGTTCTTTCTTCAGTTGGTTTCTTCACTTATTTTCCTGGAACTGTTGAACTTTCACTGCATACTGTATGAAAATTGCGTCTCCTTTTATACTTTTTGGTCTAGGAGGAAATGTTCAAATCATTTATTTTAGACCAATCAGAGAACGTTGTTTTTATTTTGGAAACCCAATAACCAGTTCAAACCGGTATTTTCCAGATTTTTACCTCGAACTTTCTAATTTAATATTTTTCAATGGTGTTTTTGTTCCGAGCCATTCTCCCACTTTCGTCTGTGCTCTGATTGGCTGCTCATTTTCATATAAATATGAGGCTTCAAAATTTGTTTTTAGTAAAAATTTTGACTTTTTACATTTTTTATTTTACTACTACGTCAGTTGTGTTTTGCATAGTATAAAAAATTAATTGGCATACATTTATGTCTAGAAATGAATGCGTGAGAACCAAAAAACACATGTGGTTCACTTTACAGTATTGCTAAAAAATCGAAAAGTCACGTTCTGACAGTAGCTCCACAGAAGCCGTGACATTTTCAGGAACTAGCAACTTTGAGTTTTGATAAAACTAGTTGCGTAGTTTTTTGAAAGTTCATTTTTTGCGCGTATGTCGACGGTGCAACGTTACTGTTGCTGTCCGTCCGTAACACTCCCCTCGGCGCAGCTTGTCGAAGCCTCCTTGGTACACTGCAGGACGGCTAGTCGACTTGCGGGGCGGCGTCTTAATACACCTCCCCTCGTTCTGATATTCGCAGAACGTACTTTACCATCAGGGCCCGGCTGTATTTCTTCTACAACCCCCCTTGGCCACACGTTACGTGGTAGGGTCGGGTCGATTACCACAACCAAGTCTCCCTGTTTCAATGGCTGCGCATGGTCATCTGATTGCCCTCTTGGCACCAAAGTCGGGAGGTACTCTTGCAACCAGCGTTTCCAAAATCCATCCGCCAGCGCTTGTGTTGCTCTCCATTGCCGGCGTTCATCCTTTTCTGTTTCGCCAGTCATTGGTAAGCCTGATGATGTTCCGAATATGAAGTGGTTCGGTGTAAGTGCCTCTGGATCAGCTGGATCAACTGAGACACTGGTCAGTGGCCGACTGTTAACGGAGTGCTCTGCTTCATGCAGCAGGGTGAGCAGAGTCTCTTCTGTCGTCACCTTTTCATTTAAAGTTGCTGTCAGTGCGATTTTTATCGATCGCACCATTCTTTCCCAAGATCCTCCCATGTGGGGTGCTCCGGGTGGGATAAAGCGCCAATCCAATCGGTGGGTCAAGCCATATTCTTTTAGTTGCGGGGCCCACTCTTTGTACGCTTCTCTTAACTCGGCGTCAGACCCACGGAAATTGGTCCCATTGTCTGACCACATTACCCGAGGCCATCCTCGTCTGGCTGCCATTCTTCTAATGGCCATGATGGCCGAGTCGGTTGATAGACTCGAAACCAACTCAATGTGTACAGCTCGTGTACTGAGGCATGTGAATAACATACCCCAACGTTTCTCTCTTCTTCTTCCAATTTTTATTATCATTGGGCCGAAGCAGTCAACCCCACAATTGGTGAAGGGCCGCTGATAGGCATCGAGACGTGCAAGTGGCAGATCTCCCACGGTTGGTGTCGATGGCAGTGATTTGCGGATTCGACACAACATACATTTGCCGGCAACTGCTCGCACCGTTGGCCGCAGCTGTAGCACCCAATATCTCTGGCGCAGCTCATTCACCACGCGTTCATTGTTGGCGTGGAGTGCGGTTCGATGCTCCTTCATCACGAGCAGTCTGGTGAATTGATGGCGACCGTCCAATATGATTGGTCGCTTGATGTCAGTCGGGACGTGTGCGGCGTTAATGCGGCCGCGTACACGTAGCAACCCATCTTCATATACAGGGTCCAGTTTAAATAGTCTGCTGGACCTCTGAGGTGCTTCTCCTTTCTCAAGGCGCTCTATGTCTTCACCAAAACAATCTTGCTGCGCTTGTTGTATGAGAAGTTGTTCCGCCTTTTCAATATGGCGGAGTTCGAGCTGCTGTTCCTTTTTCTTCAGCTTCTCGATAAATAGTAGTACGTTTGCTACTGTCCGGATCAGGCGCTCGTAATTTGAGAAGCGCTCGAGATCCGGTAGCCAATTTGTGGGTTTGTGGCTAGTATGGGTGACGTGCTCATCGTCTGCGTCGCTTCTTTCAGAGAAGTCGTACGGCCAGGAATCTTCGTGTTCGTGAAGAAAGTCTGGCCCGCAGAACCATCGGTCGTGCGCGCTAATAGGTTGGTAGCACGCACGCGTTGCATCATCAGCTACATTCAGTTGTGTAGGCACCCATCTCTAATCCTCGGGCTGTGTTAGTTCAGCTATCTCTCCGAGGCGATGTGATACGAATGGGGTGTACTTCTTTGCGTCACCTCGTATCCATTGCAGCACTGTGCTAGAGTCAGACCAATATGTGACGTCTGCTATTTCTATGCGGTGCCCTTTTTTAATTGATTCTACTAGTCGCGCTCCAATCACCGCCGCCTGTAATTCTAGGCGGGGTATTGTCTGTACCTTCAACGGCGCGACCTTGGCTTTGGCAGCGATCAGACTTATTCGTATGCTGCCATCTTTGTGTATGTTTCGCCAGTAAGTTGCCGCTGAGTAGGCCTCTTCGCTGGCGTCACAAAATACGTGCAGCTCTCGTTTTATAATAGAGCCTGCATCCAAATCATAACAGCGCGGGATTCTTAATGCGGCCGCGCTGTCCAATAATTCTATCCATCTTGCAAAGTCGCTCGCTTCTTTTTCTGGCAGGGTTTGGTCCCACCCAAGCTTCTGTCGCCATAATTGCTGCAATATTATTTTTGCGGTGATGGTGAATTGACTGACAAGTCCCAGTGGGTCGTATATTGACATTACGGCGCTGAGAGCTTCTCTTTTAGTCGGCGTACGATGCCTTCGGCGTACTGCTTCTGGTACGCGAACAATCTTGGTACTGAAACCCAATTCATCTTTGTTAGTGCTCCACAGCAGACCCAACGTCTTGTCAATGTGGTCTTCACGGGCTCCAAGTCGTACGTCCGACACGTGTGCTTTTTTCTCTTTAGGTAAGTTTTCTAGCACATCTTGACGGTTTGAATTCCAACTCCTTATATTGAAACTTGCTTGCTGTTGTACTTTTATGACGTCAGCAACCATCTGTTTTGATTTCTCAATATTGTCGAAGCTGTCCAGGTAGTCGTCCATATAGAAGCTACTTTGGATCGCTTTTGCTGCTTCGGGATACTTTGCGGCGCAGTCCATAGCGTTTTTATTTCTTACGCTGTGCGCCAGAAATGGTGAACATGACGCTCCAAATATTAACGACGTCATGACATATTTCTGAGGGGCGTTCTTTCTATCTTCACCCCTCCATAAGAACATTTGAGCCGGGCGATCATCTGGCCTTATCTTTATCTGCAGAAACATTTCTTCTATGTCTGCAGTTACGGCGATCGGCTTTTCCCTGAATCGGAAAAGTATTCCCGGCAGTGCTTGCAGAAGGTCTGGCCCTTCTAATAATTCGTCATTGAGGCAGACTCCGCAAGCTTTAGCAGCTGCGTCAAACACAAGACGGATCTTTTCGGGTTTATTCGGGTTCCGTACGCCAAAGTGAGGCAGGTACCACTCGATCTCGCTTTGAATCTCGCCCATCACTGGTTCAGCGTAACCTTTCTTGAGCAAGTTTTCTATTTGCTCGGTGTACTGTATTTTGTAAGCGGGATCCCGGTCCATTTTTCTTTCTGAGTTTCTGAGACGTTGCAGCGCTGTATTATAGCTAGGTGGCATCCTTACGTTATCTTGACGCCACGTTAGCCCAACTTCGTACCGCTGGTTTTCATGGCGAGCGGTAGAGTTAAAAATCTCGACAGCCCGTTTCGCTTCTGGGCGTATCTTTCTAATGTTAGACACGCCTAGGGCATCGATATCATAATGGGCTTTGACCAATTCTTCAAGACGTAGGTCTTCATCAACTGAGAGGTCACGAAACTCATTTTCAACATTCGTGACATGCAGTACTTGTTCCCCTTCTCGCATTATGGTGCGGGGAAGTGAGCCATAGATCACCCATCCAAGCGGTGTCCGTGATGCAGCAGGTTCAGTGCGCGCACCCATTCGTAGCTCTTGGGATACGAGCAAGTGCCAGTGGTCAGCCCCGATCAAAATTTTCGGCTGCGTTTCATCATAACATGCAGCATCGAGGCCCCTCAGGTGCGCACAGGAGACGACTTCGGACGGAACTGCTTGTGCCATCAGGCGTAGCCCCTTTACGGTTCTGGCTTGCAGTTCATGGTATCTCCTCTGCTTTCGCCCGTGGATCTTAAGGTTGACCCGCAGGCTTTCATCTTCCTTTTGACTTGCGCCGACACCGTGTATTGTGAACGGATGTGGATTTCCTTCGGATGACAGCTGGTCCGCTAAATCTTTGTCAATCAGCGTGACCGTGGAAGCTTCGTCAAATAATGCATGGGTGTTCACCGCGCCATTTGGACCAGATATTGTAACTGGACAAATTTTTAGCATAACTGATCGGCGGCGGTTCCCCGTATTGGTTGACATCACTGCTTCATTGCTTTCCGATGTCACTGCTATAGGAAGTTCTTTCTGAGAGGCTGGAACGGTTTGTGTGAAGGTCCGTTTCTCTCTGTTCACATCATGTAGCAGTCGGTGGTGTGCTTGACCACAATTGTTTACGTCACATCGCTTGGCTCTGCATTGTGGACGTGAATGCTTCTCTAGTAGGCAGCAAAAACAAATGTGTATTTCCTTGACACTAGCCCAGCGCTTATCAACAGCCAATCTTTTAAATGCCGGGCATTGCGGGAGCGTGTGAGATGCCCCGCAGCTCGGACATTGCGGCTGCTCTTTGCGTTGCTGAGCTGCAGCACGTGGAGGTCTTTTGTCATTTTGACGTGGCCTCCTTTGGTCTGTAGTTGCAGTATAGACTCGTGCTGTTTCTTTCATGGGTTTTCTTCTCGGCACGCCGCTTGGTGCCCAACCATTCTTAGTCTGCGGCGACGTCGATGAAGTAGCTGGTGGAAGCGTGAAGCGGATAGCTCGATCGGCTTCATGCATCAAAAATTCTGAGAGTACAACGATCTCTGGGTCATCTGTTTGGTGCTCATATGCGTAGTCGCACCATCGTGACTTCAAAAATGGACTTAATTTGTCGAGGACCTCCCTCGTAAGCATAGGGTTGTACAAGTATCGTCGTTGGTCCATATTGGCAAGGACGCAGACTATGTTCTGCAGCTTGACAGCGAAAGTGTTGAGGTCTGTTGCTGCCGACCCTGGGCGTTGTAAGTGCTTAAGGTCGCTCAGTGATCTGTCGATTAAGATCTCGGGCCTTCCATATGACTGTTCAAGCGTCTTCATTATGCGGTCGGTGTCGACAGCGGTGTATAGCAACGCCGACACTGATTCACGCGCTTCGCCGCGTAGGCAAGAACGAAGCCTTGCTAGGTTCTCTGCTGGCGAAAGTTTATAAAGCCGTGCAGAGTCCCTGACTGCTGCCTTGAAAGGCAGCCATTCGTGAGGAGCGCCACTGAAAGGTGGAAGCTCGAAGACTTGTCGTTGTATCGGTTTTGATGAGGCCAAGTCTTTTAGCGCATCTGCTAATTCTCCTATGCCACTTCTTCTTGAGGCGGAGCGGTTACGTCGCTCCACCTCTCCATTTCTTGGAAGGGAGCGGTCATGTCGCTCCCCCCCCTCCATTTCTCCACTGTGGCTTCTTCTTCTTTGATAGGCAGGTGTCCTAAAGGAGGAGCGGTAACGTCGCTCCCCCTCCTCCATCTCATTATGGTACGGCTCAAGATTGCCGTAGTTTCTGCCAGCAGATGCGTGCCATAAAGGATATGGTGATTGCAGTGTCGCTGCATGTCCCTCTTCCTTGTTCGGCGATACACCCCCTCTCGGGTGCCGTTGACTGATGTCATCCTCAGCCTGTGTCGTACGTGGGAGCAGAGGACATTCCAGGTCCCCGCCGGCATCCACGCGACGTGCAAAAGTGATGCCGATGTCATCCTCAGCCTGTGGCGTGCGTGGGAGCCGAGGACGTTCCAGGTCCCCGCCGGCTTCCACGCGACGTGCAAAAGTGCGGCCGATGTCATCCTCAGCCTGTGGCGTGCGTGGGAGCAGAGGACCTTCCATGTCCCCGCGGACTTCCACGCGACGCCGGTGTGGGGGGCCTTGGACCTCCCTGTGTGGGTTGTTAGTGTGCCGGCGTGGAGGGCTTTGTGGTGGCCCTCGCCTGACAATGTGGTGCGAGCGTAGGGGACCATGGTCGTAGCGGCTGGTGGCACCCTTATGCTCTGCGACGCCTGACGTAGAGAGCTTCCTGGGCACCATACCTGGGCGCCCCGGGCTCCCCTCCCCCCGTGTGGGAGAGACGTCGCGTGCCACCTGCCTGGCCATGACGACGCTGGCTTCAACGTCATCGTTGGTTTCCGTCAACCAATTTTCAACCCTCGATGCAGTGAGAGTGGACTTAACAATACTTCCCTGTGAAGAATCGTCTTCATTTATTTGAGAAATTTGAAGCTCAAGCCGTTTTTTAATAATGTTTTCTTGAGCTTCCATACTTTCTTTTGCCGCTTCCATACGTTTATTTTCTATTTCTATACGTTTATTTTCCGATTCTATACGTCTTTTTTCTACTGCTCTTTCGTACTGCAAACGTTCCGTACGGAGCTCCGCAATTTTTTGCAACGCTTCGAGTTCCGCACTCTGTATACGCACGCTGGCCGACGAGCATCCTGTCCTCGTCGACGCAGCACCGACAGCGCTAGACGCCGTCGTGGGACGTACCGACTCGGGTACGTTAATCCCCCGTTCATCGTGGCCAGCCTTTGACGCGGCTTTTTGGCTACGTGTGTTAGGCATTGTACTTTTTTATTTTTTAAATAAGCACAACAAAATTGAATCCCAACACGAACACAAATGCACATACACAGTAAAATTTAAACGAGCACAAATATCAAATATGAGAACAGATAGTTGTATGGAGTTACACCTTAGTACTAACACGTAAGCAAAATTTTTCAGAACAAGAGAAAGAACCCAAATATTTAAAATAAAAAATAAGTGTTACGGAGCTTGTCACGTATACACATATATTTAAAAATAAGGTGTACGTAGGTACACAGATTAAATAATTTAAAATTATTTAAACAATTAAGAAGGCGTGGCTCGTACAATATACGTACATACACTTATTCAAAAATAGCCACACCAAAATACTAAATACACTTATGCACACAGTATTCAAAATTAAAACAAGTACTCGAAATTTTACAGAGTACAAGTTATTCAAAAAATTATTATTCAAATCGTTGAAATAATAATAGTAAGTACACGGATGTACAAAATAGGCGTACGCGTATCAATTAAAATAAACACACGGAAATAGGTACGCGTAGACAATAAATTCAAAAATATTGTTTTTCAAAGAATATTGAAAAAACAATCGTAAGTAGGTACTCGAGTTGTACCAAACACATATACGCACATCAATTAAATAACCACACGGAAATGCGCGTATAGACATACAATTTTAAAATATTTTTTGAGTCTTCAAAACTATTGAAGTACTCTTTGTACTCGAACAACTTTGTGGTGAACTCGCACAAAGCACGCGTAGCTGTGTACACATTAATTGAAAATAGCTACACGAAAATACACGTATACATAAATTCAAATGTTATCACTCAAAAAGGTATCGAAGTGATAAGAAGTACATAAATTGCACAACGTATGTATACGCACATCAATTTATATAAGTGCCTACAAGAAACGTATACATAGATTCAAAAATGTTATCACCTCAAAGAAAGTTAAAGTGATAAGATAAAAGTACATAAGTTGTACAACATATGTATACGTACAAAATTTAAAATAGGCACGCGGAAGTACTTGTATACATAGATGTGAGAATATTATTACTCAAAAGAATGTTTAAGTAATAATAACAAGTACGCAAAGGCATACCACATATGTATACGTACAATAATTTTAAAATAGACGCTCGCAAGTACGTACACACGAAAATGCGCGTGTGTAGGTACGTAAGTTTTAAAAATTATTATTTTTAAAATTACAAAAATTTAAAATAAATTTAAAGTACTAATTTTAGTACACGTCAATTATGCGAGCACATATACATATAAAACATGTACAAGAAGTTCCCGATTGCACAGGAGTAAAAAAAATTATTAATTTTTAAAAATTAGGTTTTTTCGAAAAAAATCAAATAATAATAAAGAGAACGATTTTTGCATGGAATAATGTATACCCATGTATTTAAGGCATATACACGAAATTCCCATATGCCTAAGAGCTCAAATTATTACGATTTGGATTTTCACAAGTTTTCCGAAAAATTAAAATTATTATTAAAAGTACACGTACCGCAAGGAATACGTGCAAGAACGTAAATTCAAAATAAGTACACGAGATAACACGCATGTACAAGATGTTTTCAAAATTGAAAACTGAAAATTTAAAAATTTAAAACTGAAATGTTATGAAAATTTAAAAATTTCGAAATTCAGGAAAATTAAAATATTTTAAAAATTATAACTAGTACACGTATGATAAGTAATACGTGCACAAACGTGAATTTAAAATAAATACACGGTATAACACGCGCGTATAAGACTTTTTCAAAACTTAAAACTGAAGAGTTATGAAAATTTATAAAAACTGAATTTCAGGAAAATTTTAAAAATTTAAAATTTATAACTAGTACACGTATTGCCCGAAATACGTATACGTAGATCACCACGATTTCTTTTTAACGTTTTCACAACGACTCCCGTGAATTGAAACGTTTTACAAAAATTTACGTAATTTGAAACCGAAAATGACCCCAACAAATACGAAACACAGAGTTATAAAAAATACACGAAACAATAGGTAAGCACTCAAAAATAAAGACTTAGTGTCAATAATTTCACTTTACTTACGGTTCATACACTTTTTACACTTTTCTAAAATTAACACTTTTTTCAGAAAAATAAAAATTCACTTTAAATTACTTATAACTTCGGAACTTTACGGATTACCTAAGGATCTACACAGGTTGTGATCCGGCTACCGAAGGACCAAATAAACTGTTGCGGACAGAGCTAGTGGACTGTAGGTTTATAGAAATGTGGGCTCTGAAAAAGCCCACTGTAAAATTGAAAAAATGAAACAAATTGGATTCTGCTTGCAACAGCTTATAATTGCCTTAAACGCAATTAACACTTATATGGACAACTCATTTAACATTTTTCAAAATTATAATTTACAAACACTTATCTATAAATTACAAACACTTTCTTTAAAATCGTGATTTTAATTAACGCTTCACTGATTTTACTTAACTTCTACGAATTTTCTTGATTTATAAAAATGTTACTTCTTTCTTGAAGTAATCTTGAGTTATAAAAATGTTGGTTCTTTCTTGACATATATATATAACTTGTTCTTTCTTCAGTTGATTTCTTCACTTATTTTCCTGGAACTGTTGAACTTTCACTGCATACTGTATGAAAATTGCGTCTCCTTTTATACTTTTTGGTCTAGGAGGAAATGTTCAAATCATTTATTTTAGACCAATCAGAGAACGTTGTTTTTATTTTGGAAACCCAATAACCAGTTCAAACCGGTATTTTCCAGATTTTTACCTCGAACTTTCTAATTTAATATTTTTCAATGGTGTTTTTGTTCCGAGCCATTCTCCCACTTTCGTCTGTGCTCTGATTGGCTGCTCATTTTCATATAAATATGAGGCTTCAAAATTTGTTTTTAGTAAAAATTTTGACTTTTTACATTTTTTATTTTACTACTACGTCAGTTGTGTTTTGCATAGTATAAAAAATTAATTGGCATACATTTATGTCTAGAAATGAATGCGTGAGAACCAAAAAACACATGTGGTTCACTTTACAGTATTGCTAAAAAATCGAAAAGTCACGTTCTGACAGTAGCTCCACTCAACCGCCCATTACGCATGCGCAAAATGCTAGACCATGTGTCAGCAGGCGCGGTCGCGTCACGGGCGTGCCTTAGACCGGTGCTTTCCTCTGACTTGCCACTCAGAACCAAAATTCGCCTGTACAAGTTGTACATACGGTCGAGACTGACCTACGCAGCCCCTGCTTGGCACGGTCTTCTATCTTCTACCAACAAACGTAAGCTCCAGGTTGTCCAAAATAAGTCGCTGAGATTAATCACCGGCGCGGGACGCTACGTCCGCAACTCCACCATCGCTAGAGACACCAAAACCGAGCCACTCGCAGAGTTCATATCTGGTTTGTCGAAACGTTTATTCACCCGCGCTGACAACAGCCACCACGTACACTTAAGGGGCATAGCACCCCTACACGCCCGCCCGCCGGAAGGCAGGGCTCTCCCCCGAGAGCTCATTCCTGTGGGTGAATAAGTTTACTTATTCATCCTCCTACCTCCTTACCCTCCTCCCTCCATTCCATTCCATTCTTATCGCCCTTCTCGCCTCTATTTTATTTTTGCTTTTATTTCTGTTTTTATTTCGCTTTTATTTTTATTTTATTTTTATTTTTATTTTCGTTTTTGTTTTGTTTTTGCTTCATTTTTATTTTATTTTAATTTCGCTCTTTTGTTTTGCTTTATTTTTACTTTTGTTTTATTTTGCTTCTATTTTTGTTTTCTTTTCTGGCGTCTACTCTCGTATTTTATTTTATTTTTTCTATTTTCTATATCGCTTATGGCGATTATATATTAGCCACAAAGGGGCCTGATAAGTAGGCCGCCTTTTCAAATTTCACCGGGGGTGTTCAGCACCCCTGAGCTTCTGCCCGGGTCATGGTGGGAGGTAAATTCCCCTCCCCCGACACCCGCACCTCAACACCCAGTAGGGTGATAGAGAAGAGACCCACGTAGCTCCACTCAGCCGTCGACTTCAAAAACCGCCGTAGAGGTGCCCCATGACCCCACCCCTGTTGAAGGGATGGAAATTGCTGAAGTCTCCCCCCCCCAGCCTGCCGCACCCCATGCGCCAGCGCCACCAAGCGGTCGATCCTATGCCCAGGCAATAAGCGCCCAAACCGCTATAGCCCCGCCATCGCAAGCTGTCGCTCAGCCGGCTAGCGTTGATGCCAGTGCCAACGACAAAAAAGTCAAAAATAGTCACCCCCCCATAGTCGTAGAGTCCCTCCCCCAGTGGTCGACGCATCTTAAAAAGATGCACTCTATATTAGGCCACGCACCCAACGCCCGGCCGTTTGGCAAAGGGGTACGATTTTTCCCTAAATCGCCCCTAGAGTATCGTACGGTAGTGGCCTATATAGACGAGCTGTCTAAGCTGGACCACGCAGTATCTTGGTACTGCTACAGCTTAGACAGCGACCGACCACATAAAATTGCCATCAAGGGGCTCCCTCAGGATACCTCGCTTGCCGAGCTTGCTGAGGACCTCTCCTTCGCCGGCTTCCCAGTGTCGCACGTGCGGCAAATTCCTGCAGTTAGGGGTCGACCCAACTGCATATATTATGCCCAGCTACAGCTCAGGCACACTTCTGCGGAGCTGAAACAGCTGTACGCAGTTAACGAGCTGCTCAGCATGCCTGGCATAACGATCGAGGCTTGGCGTACTCGCCCCGGTCCGGCACAATGCCATAGATGCCAGGCATTTGGCCATGCCTCCTCTAACTGCCACCGGCCAATCAAATGTGTGCGCTGCGGCGGCGAGCACCCGGCGTCCGACTGCGATCGGCAATCGGTTGCAGTCAAATGTGTAAACTGCAGGCAAGCACACACAGCCAACAGCCGCTCGTGTCCCGTTTTCCGGCGCGAGGCGAGACGTAGGGGGGTGACCATTAACCCTCCGTTGCCCCGTAATAAAGCCCAACGGGCTACAAATTTGCCCCCGCCTTTACCCACTCCCCTGCAACAATTGCAGCCGCAGGAGTATGACTTATCCTCG
The DNA here is from genome assembly GCA_946406115.1 of Apoda limacodes. Taxonomy (NCBI): domain Eukaryota; kingdom Metazoa; phylum Arthropoda; class Insecta; order Lepidoptera; family Limacodidae; genus Apoda; species Apoda limacodes. Next base: position 4,377,440 of record OX291554.1, read on the forward strand.
GGCGCAAATTTAATGCCCCCCGCCAACCCCCCCACCGACAGATCCCAAGCTCTCGGGAGAAAAAAGAGGCCACGCCGGAAAAAATCCGCCCCGCAACCCACAACAACGGTTCCGACTAACACTGCGGTAGCGCCGGACACACAATTTGCCCCCTATATTTTTATGCCCCCCCCCCAATTTGCGGACCCCCCGCAACCCCCCCATACGTCTCAACCACCCACCACCAACCAACCGCCAAAATCAAAATCACGCACCGACGCTGCCCAGCAGCATCAACCCCCCGCGCAAATTCGGCCTAGCGGCACACAATACACACAGGGCCCACCCCGCATGCAAGCTGGTGCCCTAAACGTGGCTAGAGCCGCAATAGCGGCACTAAACGCGGCCATAGAGGCCATCGCAGCCGGCCAAAATCCGTTGCCAGCCCTTTTTAATGGATTGGCACAACTCACCACAATTCTCACGTGGGAATTTAATGGGGCCTCATCGGGGCCTTAAATTGAGAATTGTGTACTGGAACCCTGGGGGCATAACTGGCAAGACAGCCGCCCTCAGAACGTTAGTCCAGGAACACGATGTTCACATTGTGTTACTGGGCGAAACGAAACTCCGAGGTGAGAATGAGCTCCGCATTCCAAATTTCTTCACCTATAGACGAGACGAAATCTCTCCCGCTAATATGGCCTTCAGGGGTACGGCTGTATTAATTAGACGTGACCTTATTCACGAATTACTACCCCTTCCCCTTTTTACATACATTCGGTCTATAGGCGTAAAACTAAAGGTCGGCAATGCGGAGCTTAAAGTCTTCGCCGCATATAAGCCACCATCAACCCCCTTCGTTCCAAGCGACATCGACAATATCTTTTGCGATGCCACCCCCACACTTATCTTAGGTGACCTCAACACCAAACATCAACACTGGGGTTCACGAATTTCATCCAAATCGGGTCGTGAACTAAAAGCAGATGCTGAGAGCAAAAACTATTTAGTCATCGGTCCAGGATCACCAACGCACTACCCCTCTACTGACAATCACGCGCCGGACGTATTGGACATCGCATTAGCCCACAATATTAGCTGGTCAATGTCGTTAGAGGTCCTCCACGACACTGACACTCAGCATCTGCCAATCTTATTGGTCCTTGGAGTGTCCGCAACTGGTAAACCGCTCCCCAACCCCCGCAGAATAACAGACTGGGCCACTTTCCACCGCGCCATGCTGGACTACAAACTCCCGGCTGGTGGCATTTCTACTCCCTTAGAGGTCGAAGAGGCAGTTAGTACTTTTACAACTGCCATTGCACAGGCCCTAAGGGAGTCGACCAGTATCTCAGCCACAGTTTCTGGTAAAAAACTTTTACCGGCGCACCTCCGCGCAAAAATTAGGGAAAAAAGGGCCCTTCGTAAGCACTGGTGTCAAACTCGCTGCCCAGTTGCTAAGAGGGACCTTAACAGGTTCAGCGCAGAACTGCGGTCAGAAATCGCCAACTACAGGCAGCATTCGTGGGACCAAGTGATTTTTAAAGCCAGTGAGGATGACACGGCACTGTATCGCTTGGCCCGACAAATAACCAAAACCCCCGCCCCAATTTGCCCTCTCATAGATTCCGGTGGCATTCGCCACTACCACGCAGCGAACCGCGCGGAACTTTTTGCGGAACATTTCGAGGACCAATTTAGGCCGAACCCCATTATCGACCCCGACCACACATTAGGAGTTACAGAACGCGTAGAGCAGTTTCTCGCGGCCCCAGCCCCACCACTAAGAGGTGATTATTTTATTTCGCCTAAAGAGGTCAGGAAGGAGGCCTCTAAACTTAACAAGCGCAAATCACCCGGTCCCGACGAGATTCCAAACACAGCGATTATTATGCTGCCTAGGAAGGGTCTGGTGGCACTCACCCGTATCTTTAATGGGATATTGCGCACTGGACATTTTCCATCTCCGTGGAAGTTCGGCAAAATCATTGTTCTCCCGAAACCAGGGAAAGATCGTCATCGCCCAGAACATTACCGACCGATTACACTGCTGTCCAACTTAGCCAAGTTGTTCGAACGCCTACTTTTACTTAGGATATCCCCGCATATCCAGCTTAGGCCTGAACAGTTTGGTTTCAGAGACAGCCACAGTACCACTCTTCAGCTTGTACGAGTGCTCCATCACATGGCCTTCGAGCTAAACAAGGGCAGGCGCACTGTCGGAGTCTTTCTCGATATGGAGAAGGCTTTCGATCGAGTTTGGCACGAAGGCTTAATACACAAGCTGTTAGAGACGGACATCCCTCCGATGCTCGGGCGAGTAATAGCCTCGTTTCTGGACAAACGAAGCTTCTATGTCTCGGTCGAGAACAACCAGTCAGCATGTAAACCCATTAGAGCAGGGGTACCTCAAGGTAGCTGCCTATCGCCACTGCTATACGCGTTATACACCAACGACATCCCCACTCTCAGTGACTCCGGTCTAGCTGAAGGTGTTGAAGACGTCACCCTAGCCCTTTACGCGGACGACAGCGCCTATATGTCCTCCTCCCGCAAAGCTAGTTTAGCAGCCAAAAAAATGCAGCGACTATTGGACACTTTGCCTGGCTGGCTGGACAAGTGGAGAATAGCCGTTAATGCCAGCAAGACATCAGCACTACTGACCGGCCTGCAAAAGTTTCTCCCACCGAAACTTGTGTTTCGAGGTCAAGTCATTGAGTGGCAACCCAGCGTAAAGTACCTAGGTTGTATTATAGACCGCCCATTACGCATGCGCAAAATGCTAGACCATGTGTCAGCAGGCGCGGTCGCGTCACGGGCGTGCCTTAGACCGGTGCTTTCCTCTGACTTGCCACTCAGAACCAAAATTCGCCTGTACAAGTTGTACATACGGTCGAGACTGACCTACGCAGCCCCTGCTTGGCACGGTCTTCTATCTTCTACCAACAAACGTAAGCTCCAGGTTGTCCAAAATAAGTCGCTGAGATTAATCACCGGCGCGGGACGCTACGTCCGCAACTCCACCATCGCTAGAGACACCAAAACCGAGCCACTCGCAGAGTTCATATCTGGTTTGTCGAAACGTTTATTCACCCGCGCTGACAACAGCCACCACGTACACTTAAGGGGCATAGCACCCCTACACGCCCGCCCGCCGGAAGGCAGGGCTCTCCCCCGAGAGCTCATTCCTGTGGGTGAATAAGTTTACTTATTCATCCTCCTACCTCCTTACCCTCCTCCCTTCATTCCATTCCATTCTTATCGCCCTTCTCGCCTCTATTTTATTTTTGCTTTTATTTCTGTTTTTATTTCGCTTTTATTTTTATTTTATTTTTATTTTTATTTTCGTTTTTGTTTTGTTTTTGCTTCATTTTTATTTTATTTTAATTTCGCTCTTTTGTTTTGCTTTATTTTTACTTTTGTTTTATTTTGCTTCTATTTTTGTTTTCTTTTCTGGCGTCTACTCTCGTATTTTATTTTATTTTTTCTATTTTCTATATCGCTTATGGCGATTATATATTAGCCACAAAGGGGCCTGATAAGTAGGCCGCCTTTTCAAATTTCACCGGGGGTGTTCAGCACCCCTGAGCTTCTGCCCGGGTCATGGTGGGAGGTAAATTCCCCTCCCCCGACACCCGCACCTCAACACCCAGTAGGGTGATAGAGAAGAGACCCACGTACGTAGCTCCACAGAAGCCGTGACATTTCCAGGAACTAGCAACTTTGAGTTTTGATAAAACTAGTTGCGTAGTTTTTTGAAAGTTCATTTTTTGCGCGTATGTCGACGGTGCAACGTTACTGTTGCTGTCCGTCCGTAACAAAGGCAGTAATAAAATGATATGATGATGATGATGATGATAATGATATCTATTGGCGAGTAGTACTAAGCAACACTTAAGCTATTTGACAACAGGTGGCGTTATTAAGCAACGCTTATTTATTTATTTATTTATTTTTTTATTACATTACATTATTACAGACTGACAGGAAACCCCAACGCGTCTATAATCAAGTATCATTACTTAACTATACATACTAACGTACTAAACAAAATTTACATGGAAACACAAGATAAACATTTTGTAGGAAACATATAAAACAACAAAAAAGAAAATGGGCACTAGTAACTAACTGCATGGTAACTGATAAGAAAATTTAAAATAAAATCAAGGGACAGGCAATATTCGAATTATTAATTATTTTTCGACAAGTGGAGGCGTGCTGCGGCAATGATTTGTGGCAACCTGTCTGCAAATAGGTCCACATCTTGGGAGATAAGTGAGTTGAGGAGCATGAGCGTGCGCGCTTTTGGCGCGTTTGCACTGGCTGCGGTGCGGGCTCCCGAGCCAGCCAGCAGTGGCCGCCGCCGACGCGGGCCACCATCTTTAGCCGTACCCCGCATCGCTCTACTGGGAACGTATAGGCTGATATCAGGTAATCCTGATGGATTGTCTAGTTTATTATTAAAAAGTAGCCAATATTGGATAATTGCCTGTAGTTTCCTTCGCAGCTCCAAAGTGTCCAGCCCTATCATGCCAGTGACAAACAGTGAGGGATATAGACGTGGGTAGTACCCGTACTTCTTATAGACGAATCTGCAAAATTTTTTGTGGATTTTTTCGATTATCGTCACATATTTACTCTCTCTAGGGTCCCAGATTAAAGCATTATATTCGAGGCGACTTCTAACATAGGCATCGTACAATATAATAGCTGTTTTGGTGTCTTCAAACATATATGTTTGCCGCATTATGAATCCCAGTGTTTTGTTCGCCGTTTTTGTCACGTTTAAAATGTGTTGTCTGAAATCAAGTCGAGGGTCGAACATTACACCTAAATCCCGTGTTGCATCTACTCTTATAAGTGGAGTATTTGTTAGAAAGTATTTGTACTGCCTGGGAGTTCTAGATCTTGAGAACGTCATGACTTTACACTTGTCTATATTGAAGTGAAGACGGTTCGTATTACTCCATGCCTCCAGACGCTGTATATTGTGTTGTAGCACTACACTATCGGCTTCAGATCTCACTCCCATGTACAACTTGAGGTCGTCTGCGAACATAAGACACTGTGCGTTTTTTATGACCTGGGGCAGGGCGTTAATCATAATTAAAAAAAGGATTGGACCCAATGAGCTACCCTGGCTTATTCCAGATCTGGTAAAATATGGGTGGGACCTGAGTCCGTCAAGTTGGACATACTGCTGGCGGTTTGACAAGTAGTTGGCGAAGAAACTTAACATTTTTGGCGTAAGGCCTGAGCCGTTAAGCTTTGTCAGAAGCTCATCGTTATCCACCCTGTCGAATGCCTTTTTAAAGTCAAAATAGGCCGTGTCTACCTGGTTGCCCTTATCTTGTTCAGTGTAAACATAGTTTACAAAATTTTGGTGGTTAGTTGCTGTAGACCTGCCCGCTCTAAAACCATGCTGGGCATCGTCCAGGCGCACTTTCATTTGTGTGCTAATCTCGGTTGCTAGTGTAGTATCAAATACCTTCGCGAACGCAGATAGGACAGCGATTGATCTATAGTCATCGATTTTATGCTTAAGTGTAGTTTTTGGCACTGGCGTGACTCTAGACGTTTTCCAACACGAGGGATAGGTATTTGTTATGATAGATAGGTTGTAAATATGTAGCAAAGGTTTTTGTAATACAGCTGCACAATCCTTTAGCAAAAACGGAGGTATATCATCAGGGCCTGTCGAGGAAAATGGCTTGAGTCGCTTTATGGCGCGTTTAAAGTAGGAGGGATCGCATGTTATGTTGTTGGTTGGATTTGCAGGCTGTAGCGATGGGATATTTTCGAGGAAAACTGAGGCGTAGTATTCAGCAAATAAATCCACAGCATCTTGACCCGAGACTGTTCTTTCTTTAAACACGTATTCCACTGGACGGTTATTATTACTTTTTTGGCCCCGGATATATTTCCAAAACTCTGCTGGATCTGTTTTAATTTTACTCTGTAATGACTTAATATATTTATTATAACATTGATCTATTTGACTTTTGACTAAGGTTCGATAGTATTTAAATAACTCTTTGTTTAATTGTTTTCCCTCGCGTTTATATTTTTTATGATGGAAATGTTTGTTTTTTATGCTACGTATGATGTCTGAGGTAAACCAAGACGGATATAGGTATCGGCTGGCAGATTGCCGCCTCGTTTTTATTGGAACGCAGTCTTAAGTTATTTGACAGCAGGTGGCGTTATTAAGCAACGCTTAAGCTACTTGACAATAGATGGCGCTGTTTAAAGTTAAGTCCTCCAGGTACTTAATTATTAAAGACACAATTTTTTATAAACTCAAACCTATTCAGATACATGTAGTATGCATAATTTCGATATTGGTCTTTTAATTATAGAATTTTTACATCGCAAAGAAACCATCCTATAACAAGGAAGAAGTCTTCTGTTACCGATGCACCGGGTAGGTGCTCAGGAGATTCAGGTAGACCTGGTTCAGAGGCAAGTAAAGAAAATACTTTTCAAGGGTAAGGCAGGTTATAATTTATACTCATTTACAGTTTGTATTAACAATATTTAATGGTCAGTAGTAGCCGAATCACATAAGGTGATTCGAAACCCTTAAAATGTATAGAAAAAAGTACTACCTATTTTACAGTATTAGAAAACTACCTAAATATACTGAAAGATAGCAAAACCGTAAGCCTGCCTACACAGATTGCTAAGTGTAAGGTATTTAAAAATATATGAACATAGCAAGTACAAAGTAGTTCTTCGGCCTAGAGCCCGATTAAATTCAAATTCAAATTCAATTTAATTTATTCAGTTTAGGCTACAATAATTGAGCACTTATGAATGTCACTACGCCATCGGTTCGTAAGTCTACAGGGCGGGAGACTTTGTACTGAGAAGAACCGGCAAGAAACTCAGCAAGGGCATTTCTTTTCTCCCTTTCTCTTACAGCGTCCAATTAAAATATTGGAAAATGCCCTCCCTATCATAAAAGGACACTTTCCATTACAAACATAAAAAACATGAAATATAAAGCACAAGCACAACATAAAAAAGTATCTAGTATAAACAAAAGAGAGTTTATGTATTCATCACTAAGAAATAATCAATGTCTTACAGTATTAATAAACAAAACAAAAAAAGTAAGACTAAATACTAAGAATACAAAGAAGTTTGCAAGACCAGACCAGCCTCCACAGGCGGCACCCGTTCACGAGTATGGCACATGAATCAGCCATCGCTTCGCTCAACCATGTTTTAGGGAACGTAACGACCCAACACACACGCCACCACCGCAGAGACACTTTGAGAGAGCATGACACACTCAAGCAACTCCAATAAAACTTCGATTGTACTAAAGGTGTCTTTCACGACGTCTACGCCCAGTAGGTCTCCGCCGCCAAGTATGTTTACGGGGACGGGACTGACTTTAAGTGACCTAACGACGTGTGGTTAGTAATGGAAGGCCAATGCTTTAGTAAGCCGGCACAATGCTATGCCGCACGTGGCTGTCACGATGCTATGCTGTACGTGGCAGATGTTAGCCCCGTAGTTACTGTGATCAGCGGTGCTCAGGCTGAAGCACTGCTACAGTTCAGGCCTGAGGTTATGGAGTATAGAGCACTCCAGGCCTCCCCTCAGCGCTAGAAGGCTGACGCGCACCGGCCCTCGAAGTAGTTGAGAAGAGTAGTCTTCTCCCAGACCTCAGTTACGGCGCAGAGCCGAAAGGTAACGGTATAATAATAAAATCGTACTGTTGGTAAGAAAATATATTGAGTAGTCACTTACAAGTAATACACTACCACACAGCACAAAAAAAAATCAATTAGCATACCGAAACGGTTTTATATTATCAAGTAGGTTAAGTAGGCAAGGGCGTTGCAGATTAAAATAATGATATTAAGTTTAATCTTATTTAAAATATTTCATAGCAGATTTTTAATAGTCCACGTAAGGAGATACGTGAAGCAGAATAAAGATCTCTTTATTTGAAACTCTATACACGATTATGGATGCCTTGAAGTTTTCATGGTTTCTTACATCCTACGTTGCTTTACGGGAGCCGGACCACCTGAACGATAGTTCCGTTGTAACCCTAGTAATATTATCAGGACCTGGATGTTTCTCCCCAACTCTGCCAAATAAACATTTTCCTGGAGGCAAGTGGTCTTCCTTGTCCATCACTTTAACCCCAATTTTTGGATCAGGACAAATTTCGCCCATTTATAACGTTGGCGGAGCTGAGTGAAATGCTCTTGTGCCCAACGACGCCAAAATTCTAGTACTATGCGTTGTGTCAACTGCTATCGGCTTAAAATATTAACATTCAAATTCTCGTAATTTTTAGTTTTATGAGGTGAGTAGAGTGAATGCGTGTGTTTGACATGCCTATTTTTTCTTTCATTGCAAAAGCCATTGTTTTTTAAATACAAGAGGCATCTATCCCTAGCTAAAAGTATAGATGCTTCAGTTTTGGGATAGGATAGATGCCCTAAGAGCGTCTATACTCTTAATAACAGACAGTGAGAAAACAAAAGTTGTGTTATACTTTGAGTAAACATTTTGCTAATTTTGTTATGTTATAATTTATATTGTAATATGCCACGAAAATATGAAATGATTGAAATATGAAATGCTCGACCGCGTGCTCAATGGACACAGGAAGCTTCGACAAAAGCCATGGAAGCTATAAACAACGGTGAAATTGCGATGAAGAAGATATCATTTATTTTTTTGTCGAGTCATACAACCCAAGCCACTAGACTATGTTTACCTATTCCATTTTATAAAAAAGAAAAACAGTCTCCTGTTGTCTTGTACTTAAGGGTATTCATATAAGTAAAAAAAATATAAAGGAAAAGCAACAAAAGATATACCTGCAAAAGAAGAGACTCAGAACAGAATTAAGTAGGTACTAAGAGTAAGAGACGTGGCAGAATACATAGACGAAGAAAAAGAAAACAAAAATAAAAAAGTAGAAAAGAAAAAAGGAACTGAGAACAAAGAAATTAAATCAAAATCAAATCAAAAGCAAACAACAGCTTATTTGTCTTGTTCTGAAAGCTCCGATTTTGAAGAAGAATATACTTTTGATGATAACAGGGAAAACTCCTAATGCTAAGAATGCTTGGAAGATTATAAAGATACAAAGTCAAAATCAGATTAGATAGTAAGAAATTCAATCCAAAGAAAAAGACGTAGTTAATAGAAAGAAATTATTATTTTTAATTTTGTTTAGTTTAATTTGCAATAAAACTGCACAAATGTTAAAAATTTTTGTTTAATTTCTTAAGGCCTCTATCCTCACATCATAAAATGCAAATGTGCAACTATCCCACATCATAGGCATCTATCCTCTTTCTTAGAGGTTATTCTTTTTTTTACTTATTTTCAAGTATGTAAGGAAAATGCTTTTTTTTTTTCATTTACCGGTTTCGAGTTAAAGGTCCAGTCTATCAATAATCATTAACTTCTTTTTTATAATAGTAATCGTCTTATAATTTTAACTCAATGTCATAAAGTTAGGCATCTATTCCACTTTTACCCTAACATTAATTGATTTCCACCTTGCATGGTCCTTTTATGTGCATTTTTAACTAAAAGTTCAGTAAAATAACTTTTATGAGATAATATTACAGGATGCTTGGCTGAATCCAAAATCTCTGAGTTATCCATACTACCGCGTACCCTTAATATCCCATCATTATCAATAAAAGTAATTCATGAATAAAGTTACCTTTGTCGTAAACAGACGGTTAAAGCGTCGGTAATTGCTTACCGATAAGATACAAAGGGGACTTTGCTCTTGTATCGCCACATTTTTTTAGGCTTACAGAATGCAATTAATAATCATTAATCTATTCAAAGAAGAGTATTTTGAAAATGACTCATTAATTTCTAGTAAAGTTATATATATTTATCGGTCTTAATTCCAATTTTATAGCAACGTCTAAATGTAAATAGTCGTTCCAGCGTAACCAATCAGGACCATACAACCATAATCCGCGTGAAGCTGAATTTGCAGCATTGTCACCTGACTGCACATGTGACCACTGACTGCTTTCTTAGTATGTTAAGATGAAGGATACCCTATTACCGACGAACGTGTTCCACTTACAGGGGTGAACCCCAAGCCAAGCCAGTACAATAATTGAATCTGTCCAAGCGTGTATATATTGTTTTTCTATATTCATCACTTGTAATAGTTCTTTTAGCAACTTTGTTAGTAGCACAGCGCCGCATAATTCAAGCCGCGGCACATAAACTTTTGATGTAAAAATGTACCTACGCTTACTATTAGCTTGGTAGTTTATCCATCGTGGAACTTGAAAACCGCAAAGCTCTTGCAACTCTTCTCGATAAATATTCCACTCTGCCAGCAATTTACTCGGCAATTCATTGTCCCGTGAAATTCCGGTCATCCGGTATGGAGGATTGTATGAGTCTCTGTTATGGAGTTTTCTTGAAATTTTTTTGACCCCTGTTTACCTGATCTTGATATTCAAATTGAATTTTGAGGAATTCTTCCATGGTGAGTACAACGTAGGATTATAATTCAATTCTTCATCAAATTGTCAATATCTTGGTTGATAAACTGGAGTAAGTTACATGCGTATTGTAGGTTATATATATCGTATACATATATAGATACTATCTTGTCGGCGATAGGTGTGTTTATCGATATCGATATGTTTTCGCTTTTTACGTCTCTACATATATACTAATGACGATTTTATTGGAAATTCCGTGCTCCTGCTAGTGCGTATTTGCAACAGTATATAATCTGAATGCGCACTCTTCTGCAACGGTCTTTCACTACACATACTGCCTGTAATGTTTACGAAATTAATTATAACTTGCAATTTTCGTAGAAAAAAATCATAGCTTTTCTAATATAATCTAGTTTATTCTTGCATAAACCATGTCTGATTCATATTTAAAATAAATTATCCAGCTCGTTATGGACCATTAGCAATAAAATATACAAATTACTTCATCAAATATGCTTTATTCACTTTTTCACGACTGTAGACCACGGCTGTAGACATTATAAATCAAATCCTACTGTCAGATACAAAAGAAAATCAAAAGGTCTATATAGGTTATGTGTTATTATTATTATTTACTGGCAAAAATTATTTAACACATTGTATCAACATACTCGTTTATCAATAAGTACTTAACTAGAATTTTATGAAAATAAAAAAAAATACAATTTAATGAAATAATTATTTATTCTTACTTAAATTAATAAAAACACATATCTTATTACAACAGAAACTCATACAAAAAACTGGAATATCCAGAAAGGTGAGTAAGAACGGTAGCATCAGTTAAATTTTTCTTTTGAAATATTATTTCCACCAACACTGGCAAACTGTAGTTTTTTAATTGGTTTGGAGATTTGGCTTTTTAGGGTTCCGTACCCAAAAGGTAATTAGCGGAACTCTATTACTAAGACTCCGCTGTCCATCCGTCCGTCTGTCCGTCTGTCACCAGGCTGTATCTCATGAACTGTGATAGATAGACAGTTGAAATTTTCACAAAAAATGTATTTCTGTTGCCACTATAACAACAAATACTAAAAAACAGAATAAAATATATATTTAAGGGGAGCCCGCCCCCATACAATAAACGTGATTTTTTTGCTCGTTTTCTCTCAATATTGATAACGGCAACAGGTAGATGCTTAAAATATTCACAGAACATTAAGTTATATAGCCACTTTATACACCAAAATAAATAATTAAATTAAAATAAAATATTTTAGTGGGCTCCAATACAACAAATGTGATGTGCGTCAGTCCGACTCGCACTTGGCCGATGTTTTTTGGAAATGTTGATGTTGAGTAATTTTGTAACTCCATTAAATAAACACGAGGTAACTTATCTTTATCAATGCAGATCCACGAAAAAGTTGATATTTTTAACTTGTAGAATTTAAGAAGTCCGTGGAAAATCAAAATGATTTTATAGACTTGAATTAGGCGGCTAGCCCAACTTAACTACTTCAAATTTTTTATTTGTATTTTTTTAATATTAAAAATTAAATTAACTTTAAACTAGCGGTGTAGATCATCTGAAAAGCTTCTACGGTGTAATAAGAATCAAATAAAATCAAACAATATTAATTCAAATATCTTTTGAATCGTCAATACAATGCCAATTTCTGCCAAAAAGAGCTGGCAAGAAGTTCTATTTAAAGTAATAATACAATACTTTGAAAATGAGCTAAAGAGAATATAATATGTACCGAAACACTTATTTGGTAATAAAAATAAGTTAGTAAGCTACTAAAAACAAAGTCAAACATGTCAATTATTATTTTTTTGCTTTATGTAGCATAGGGGGCGCACCATGTGAAGCGTCAAATATCGTCAATCGAGTGAAAGAATTCAGATATTTAAGAGTATTTCGATATTTAATAGTACTAGTGGCATTAGCGCCATCATAATTATATTTTTGCACAATCATATGTACATACATATACTTAAAACTATCCATACTATCCATGAATATAATAAAGTAATAATTATTATAAATGCGAAAGTAAATCTGTCTGTTACCTCTTCACGCTGAAACTGCTGTATCGGTCAAGATGAAATTTGGCATGCAGATAGTTTTAGTCCCGGAAAAGGACATAAGCTACATATTGTGTTATATATAATACATTTTTTGTTCCCCACAATTGAGGAGTTGCTGTTGAAATCCTACACCGATGACCGAATACTAAGAATACAAAGAAGTTTGCAAGAGCAGATCAGCCTCCACAGGCGGGACTCGTTGAATAAAATTAATCAGCCATCGCTTCGCTCAACCATATTTTAGGGAACGTAACGACCCGACGCACATGCCACCACCGCAAAGACACTTTGAGAGAGCATGACACACTCAAGCAACTCCAATAAAACTTCGATTGTACTAGTTACAATGTGTGTAGTAAAGGAACAAAATATAAATCCGATTCATATCGAGATTTAAACACACAAGTTCACATTTAACATCACACGGCGAACACACGTACTCTGAACTCAAAACTGATTTAAGGTTACTTTTGAAAATATTAAGATAAGAGGAGAAGAGGGAAGGTCAAAAGCATTTACTAAATTATCAAATTTCTTACAATAATATCACTAAATAAATATATAAATACATACACAAAGACACACATAAATATACATAAATGTATAAACTTACATAGGTACAAGTATAATAATGTAATAAAAATAGTATTAATAACCGGCTGCAATCCACCATCGGCCGCCCAGCGCCAGAGAGGCTCCAAATGCAAGAAGGCGCATGTCACAAACGTGCACACATACCCATATGCATACAAATACTCACAGACGTTTAGGGCGTTCCATTTGGCGATTTTTTAACACTAAGTAGCAAAATATAATGTTGGCTTATAGCGTTTCTTTTGAGCGGTTTTGCTACGAAATGTTGCTACCAAAAACCCATGTCGGGAGGTGGATATTTTGCGCTACTTTTTGACAGCTGTCAAATGTGAAACTGAATCCTTTGAGAAAAATATTTATAGCGTTGTTTTTTTTAGAGAGAAGTTTATTTTTGCATTATGAACGTTTATCTTTGTTATTATCTACAAAAAAATCAAAATAAAATACTTAAACATAAATACACACGGAACTGTCAAAAAATGACGCGAAATGCGTTTTGTTTGGACAATAATAGCGCCGCTGAAATTATCAGATGCGCTCAAACGGAACGGGTAGTTGGTGCTAAAATGAGGTTTTACTATTAAATTTTAACGCGGCTCAAAAGGAACGCCCTAGTTGTATATCATGAAGTAGCCCAGCTCCCACACGACAGTCCGGCAACAAACGCACACCATTTAACGTACTGTCACTTCGGTCACGCAGGAACCAGGCCACCAAATACACAAAATCTATCCAAATATGTGTAAACACACATACATGTACATCTATGCACCATGCGCTATGTTCTTCGGTGTTATAACATTATCGCAAAAGCTTCTACGGTGTAATAATCTTTTTGAGGAAAATTGCTTCAGAAGATCATAATTTGAAACTTTCGCGGAAAGCTTTTTGGCAGCTCAGTGGCTCAGTGGGTAATGACCTGCCTGCTAAACCGAGTAGCTTGAATTCGATTCTCGCACAGGTGAAACATTTATGTGATGATTATTTTGTGTTTGTCTTAAGTCTGGACGTTTTCTATGCGTGAAATCGTACTAGTACGCGGATAGTGAGGCGGCGAAAGTCAGAAAATTTCGTAATTTCATATAAAGTTATCTTCTTCCGTCTTATACGTATTTTCTTTTTCATTCATGAGTGAATCAATTTTCGAAATGTCGAACAGTATGAAGATGACGTATCTTAACCTTTATTATGATTGCGTTATATTATGAGTACACAAATAACTGTATTTCTCTCTTAGTATACAAAACATATGAATTAATAAAATAATTGAAGTAATTAATAACATTTTCTTTACATTTAAAGTTTGTCAATGTAGTATTTATTTTTACTACTTTAGTGATGTAAAGTGTGTTTGTGGAAAAATCCACCAAAAAATATTTCTATATCTTCGGTGTAGTGAAAATGAAATTTTACTTGTTTTGTATAAACAAGTAAAATTTAAATATGAAATACCCCGTCAGTGTGGAAATTATAGAACATTGTGCATTACAAGAGGCTATTCAAGGCAAGCCTTAGGCCGAAGGTTTTAATGGTTCGAGTTTGTAATTTCCGTACCACCAGTGTTACACACAATGTCTTTCATCACATTTGCGAGTAAATAAATAAAAATATAAGGCGAATAGTATAGTAAATAAACACACCGAAACACAATTGAGATGGCGGGAATAAATAAATAAATAAATAAGGCCGAAGTTAAAACTTTTTATTGATCGCTTGTCAGAGCCGCCTTTATCTATAACACGGGCGCAGGGTTTTAAGAGGGCTCCCAGCGCGCATATTCATACATTTGCTTTATGAGCGTTAAGCTGAAATCGACAATTTTCTTCTCAAATAGAGCTCATTATCAGTGGCAAAAATATATTATAGATAGGCGTACAGCTTAGCGTAAAAACTGTAAAATAATAAATTACAGTTTTATCACATAATATTTAAAAATTCTATTACAGTTATTTTCTAAAAAAAATACAGTAATTTGCTAGTTAAAAAATGAAGAAAGCCATGTTTGTTTTTTACAGGCTGAAACTTTTAATAGGACAATGGAATCGATTTTAAAAGCGAGCAGAAAACTGCACATTCAAGTACGGCGCAGTCTTAAGGGGTAGCGCCATCTCTAAAGAGCTTGCGTCGCTCGTGACCTTGACCTTGCGTAAATAAAAATCATGCATAAAAGAAAAGAATCTGAAAACCGTATATTTGTTATTACATCACAAAAATATTTTGATTATAAATTTTTTTGCAGTTGGTATACTAACCGCATATATAGATGTATGGGGACATTAGTTTGCCAACGGCAAAGTTGAGTTTGTCCCTCAATACAGTTTATCTTTTCCAGAACCCACGGTGCGCGAGTCCAACTCGTACTTGACCATTATTTTAGTATATACTATAAATCGTGATCAGTGTCATCAAACTCCTATAAGATACTCCCCTCCCTTGTCAACTCTGTCAACTAAACTTAGCGAAGCGATTAGTAAGTATAGTGATTACTAGGGACTGCAATCGCGCACCCGAATACACAATTTACTATTCCAGTCCTGCAAATCCGGAACCCGCAAGTGCAAAATAAACTGCGGGCTTGCAATCCCTAGTAATCACAGACTTAGTTTAATGCCTGTAATAGTAAAAATCTAAAAAAACCTATTTAACCGAGATAATAGTAATAAAAGACCTATGAAAGTTATTGACCATAGCGTGTCAAGTCTCTTTACCTACTGGTCTAGTGGCGTCCAGAATACATGTTTTTTAAACTATTTAATAGTAAATAATAATTCATAATATGAAGTTCTCATTATTATAAGTACCGTGTTCATGTGGTGCAACAATTTTACCTTAGGTACATGAAATAGCTACATCTCACTTATTTTTAGGCTTCCCATAGGTGCCCATAGGTGCCCATAGGCTGATCAACGGGACCCTATCACTAAGCCTATTGTCCGATCTTCAAAGAATTCTATCTTTTAATTCGTTACAGGTATGTCATTTGCTGAACCGAAAATTTTCACCGAATATGTGTTAGTTGGCGGATTAGATACCTAATAAAAAAGTTAAGGCGGTCACCACACAGGTAACACATTTACAACAATACAAACAATCCATTCTAACATTATAAATGCGAAAGTAACTCTGTCTGTCAGTTACCTCTTTACGCTTAAACTACTGTACACCGATTAAGATGAAATTTGGCATAGAAATAGTTTGAGTCCCGGTGAAGGACATAGGGTACTTGACAACGTCAAATGTTACTCGATTTTTTTCTATAATAATTGAGGAATTTCCGTTTTAAGCCTACAGGGTTAATTTAAGGGGGAGTGGAACCGCAGGAAAAATCTAGTAAGTAATACATATATAAACTAAAATCTTACCAGCTACTATAGCATTGAGATCCTTTATGTCGACATCTCCAGCGGATGTCTGGTTCCGAGATAATTTACAAGAAAAGGTTGAGTTTGCTCCCAAGACACCATGGAGTACTCCTGTTTTACTTTGCGCACCCACGGTGGAATACCATGCAGCCCACCTTTTTTTATACCACTTAAGTGGCAAACAAGCTATCGGTCCGCTTGATGGAAAGCGGAAAACTTAGCCTATATGGACGCTTGCAACACCAGGAGCGTCACTGGCGCGTTGCCGACCCTTTAAAAATCGAATAAGTCCTTGAATGAAGAACCCCATATTTTAGTTCCTTAAGAAAACCTTGGCAAGAAGCTTATTCCACAACCTAAGCGTTTGCGGGAGGAAGTTTCTCTGCAACTCTGCACCGCCCTCGACGTGAGCGCATATAGGTTCTAAGGTGTAAGGATGAATTGCCTGCCGATGGCGAGCGGTGCGATGTGAGAAAGTAGCCGTGGGCGTCATTTCAAACAATTCCTTAGAACACATCCCATTGCAAATGGTATCCGAGTGCACCAGCCCGCTCATAGATGGCAGCAGTTCTCCATATAGAGCTAGACTTGCCTAAATCCCACTAGTCAAACAATTCAAGTGCTGAGAAGACACTATGCTTCCCTGTGTGTATTCTACCGCTTGTATTATGGGTATAGTACTGACAAATTGTTGAAAATTATGCCCACAGTTACTTCCTACCATTCCACTGCTCACCATCTTCGCAGAAGAACACACTATAGAAACTTATGCGAGTTGTGAAATGTGCATCCTGTCGAAGTTTTCCTAGGGACTGAAGTATGGGGTTATTAAGAGGCAGTAATACGTGACAAAAAACTTGAGTAAAAACAAGGATGACGAGATATGTTAGCGTGCGTGAGTAGTGCAGCTACATCTCAACTGAGATTTTCATTGAAATACATGTAATAAATTGATAGTTTATAAATTGATATTATCGTTGTTATCAAAAAAATGCGTTCTTGGGTTCAAAGCATTATCACGGCTATGCTTAAGCAAAGTTGTAAACTAATAGCACTTAGAACTTTTAAAAATAACTTTGCCAAAACGTTAAAAATCAGTGAAAAGGCGTAAGTTTAACCCGCCAGCACTCGCGCCTCTAGAAATTACACGCGCACTCGCGTGAAGAGCATTTTGCTCACGTTTATGAATGTCATTAAGTGCAGGTTTTACCAAGTAATATTTTTACTTTTTTTATTTTATTAAATAAAATTACACTTTAGTTATTCTAGAAAATATGTATTAAAAACTTTTTCTACAATTTTTTTTTTTATTTTAATTAACAATTATAGAAACTAATTTGCCGGTCTTTTAAGGCGGTCTTAAGGAAAAAATTAAACAAATAAAAATCTTTCAAACAAACACCACCTTCTACTTCCGATGACGATTGTTCGGTGTCAGTGAAATGATGACAGTGTTCACTGCCTCGATCGCTTTCAATATCATCTGCCCTAAAAGACGGGTCCTCAATGTTTTCCAAATCTTCTTCCATCAACCACGCCAAAATGCGTTCATCTCTTCGATCCCGATCCATCTATAATATAAATACATAATAGTTTTCTATGACGGTAATTCAAAACCATAATATTACATAAAAGTAGCAGTAAAACTGTCGATATAATTAAAAAAAAAAAAAGTCATAAGGAAAAAAGTACTTACGTCGACACCCGCGCGATGAGCAAAACGCCGCTTGATGGTACACGGCGCAACGAGTTTCCTGGTACTAGCGACTAGCGCACACTGGCGACAAGTGAACTGTATCCAAGGGCGGAGGACGGAACAAAACTCAGCTACTGAATGAAAGATGTCCGTGCGCATAATTTTGAAAAGATGGCGTTTGTTTTTAATATACTGTGAGCAAAATGCTCATAGCGCGAGTGCTCGCGGGTTAAGACTTTTTTTATCAAACTGAAGTTCATTAATTGTGTTTTCACGTTTTTCGGGGTTTGAACCAAATCCCGAAGAACACTCATTAATTTTTAGTCGGATCTGCTCAGCGGGTCCGGAGAAACATCTGCAAAAAAAAAAATTAGGTAGGTAGTATAGCCTCTTAAGGTGATGGCATACCCAAACGAGTTGAGTTTGCAAGAATTTGATTAATTTTGTGTCAGTCCTGAGAATAATTTTTATAGAGAAAAAATATGTGTTATTGTTCAAATCTTTATCAACCTTAACTAAGTAAATTTGCTTATATTATAATAATTGCCTATTAAGACCCGGTATTCCGATTAGAATTTTAAGGATTTACCCGCCCACTTCGTATGACAGTTTGAACTTGAGCAAGACAAAAGACCACAGCGCTTTTCAGTATAAGTAAACGTGAGCGTCAAAATGGATTTTAGGTATTTACTGGAAAACTAACTCGTTTGTTTAGATTTCAGTAAAAGCAGCCATGAACTTTCTAGTTAGCTAGCCATTAATATGAATTTTAATGTTATATGTTAAAGAATAGCGGTTAAAAACCAAAAAAAAAAATTTAGAGGTCTTTTCCAGATTTTTTTTCTATCGAGGCAAATTATTTTTAACCTAAAATATTAACTACAAGTATTGATTTCTGACCGACTTGGCGTTGGTCAGCCTCTTAAAAAAAATGGTCACTAATTTGGGCTTTAATTAAAATTGTTTGGAAAACTAAGAGTAATATTTATCTTATACCTTTAAATGAGTAATTCTTGTGTATGTATACATATATATATATATTTCTCCTTATTTCACTCCAAGTTATGCTATGGTCTTGAATTTTGGGGAACAGCAGCACAGTCACAACGCGCTTTCATTCTACAAAAACGCGCTTTACGAATAATAACACACAATCCACCTGACACACCAGCTAGAAACATTTTCAAAGAACAAAGCATAATGACATTGACCTCTCAATACATTTTTGACATAGCAAAATTTGTTCGACATAATCCTAATTTATTTCCTGACAATTCTACTGACAAACGATATAAAACAAGACAGAGCAAAAATCTAAAAACCGTTCAAAGCAGACTCACAAAAACAAGCAAAACCATGTACGCAATGGGCCCAAAAATTTATAACAAAATCCCTCAGGACATTAAAAATATGACATCTGACACAATCTTCTTTTCTGGATTAAAAAAATGGCTTATTAAAAACGCATTTTATAACATAAAAGAATTTATTTAAATAACAATTAAAATGTAAAAATGAAAAGTTATAATAATGAAAAATTTGTAACATTTGAAATATAATTTTATTATGAATAAATGAGTATGAGTATGAGTATATATATATAGATATAATCCGAGTCTCAGAAACAGCTCCAACAATTCTCATGTAATACAGTATGCAGGCGGTTTCGGGGGCGATAAATTGATCTAGCTAGGTTTCGATAACGTCGTTTTGTCCGTGTTTTCAAGCAATTGAAAAATATGTCTCTTCCTGACATCTATTGGCGAGTAGTAATACTATTATTTTAACCGACACAGCAACTCTAAAGCTACTTGACAATAGATGGCGTTAAAGAAACGAGTACAGGTCGGTCCCCAGGTACTATATTTAATATATATGATCAAGTGAATTTGCTTATTTTATAGTTCGTAATAAATATTTGAAGTTTATACCGTGAAAATCGAGATTTTAACTTGCGATCATGTGCTAGGGCCTATCGTACCTAGAACTGTGTTTCTTTGTACGCTTCAATAATGTAATATGTCTTTGTACACTGGTCGAAATGGCACGCTCTTGCTAGGGTATGCCATAGCCATGATTAGATTCTGAAAGAGGAGCTATGTCCCTAGTGTTAAGGCTGCGTTTTAGTCGAATGTGCAGTTTTCTGTTCGTTTTAAAAATCGATCCCACCGTACTATTGCAAGTTTCAGACTTGAAAAAAATAACACGGCTTTCAATATTCTTTAACTAGAAAATAAATGCATTTTTTATTTAAGATATCTGTTAAAGAGTTGCTTTAAAAAAATAACGACCGAACCTCTCTTTTTTCTGTTTTCAATTCATAATTCCTTATCAACTAGTAGCGGGAACATTATTCATTTTAAGAAATGTTAAGTAACTATAACAATAGTAAATTAGTGTACTAGAAATGTTTATATATAATGTGATATAATTGTAATTAATTATTTTCCATTTTTACGCTAAGCAGTTCACCCATGTTTTTAAAAACCAAGTTAAACAACATTATCTAATAATCTCAAACTCGCAGTGCAATTACTTCTGGTTAAAATTGTCTTATATTGTGTTTGTTATTTTATTTCCAATGTAGTGTATGTGTATGATGTTTAAATATATATTATATATTGTGTATATATGTAAAATACTTGTTTATTGTATATATTATATATTATGTGTGTATGTTTATTCTAATTTCAACTTAATTATTTCGTCACTGCACCACCTACTTCTGCTTGTAATTTCCTCTAACCAAAGGTTTGCCTGGTAGAGATAGCTTTTTAACGATAAGGTCGCCTATTTGTAATCTTTATTCTTCTAGTTTTCTATTGTATTTCTTTTAAATTGTGCAATAAAGAAAATTCATTCATTCATATATTTTTGCCACGGAAAAATAAGCTCTATTTGAGAAGAAAACTGTCGAAATGTATATACGCGTTGGAGGTACTCTTAAAAGCGTTCATATGCTAACCCTCCTGCGTGCTTGTTTACCGCCTTAGTGATATAAAAAAGGTTCGTGATCTTATGACGAAAGACATCAGGTACCTACGACAGGGTCGGCGATGCGTGAGTGATACCCCTGGTGTAACAAGCGTCCATAGGGTATGTTAATAGAGTACATTATGGCTTATCTACGTAAATACACGCTGTATGGATGACGCAATAAACATACTAGTTCCACGCCTAATTGGTAGCTACATTTTGACATTAATTATGTATAGTATCAAAGTAAATATGTAAATTAATCGTAGTGAACATCATACATTTTTTAACGATTCTTAACACTCAATAAATATCCTATCTACCTATATACGAAAAAAAAACTAAAGTTTTCCGTTTCTATTATAAGGAAAAACAATTTGCGTTATAGGTTTTAATTTTGTATTTATGTTTAGATAGATCTTAATAGAATACATATGTACCTACTTAATTACAAATGGAATAGGAAAAATAATTTCAAACTTAAATAAATTGACCTCTCATCTTCTGAAGTTGGGTATGAAACCTTATACACGTTATATATTCAGTAAATAAAAAATAATTTACATAAACTTAAATACATTTGATATGTAAACATGACTGGTGTCATTAAATAGGCTTAATTTACGAGATAAGCCGAAATTGTTATTTCAACATAAAAAATTCTGATTATAAATCAACACTATGAAAAAAACATTTGTTCTTTTATTTATACCTAAAAATATTTAAGAAATAAATGTATAGGTGCTCCACTTACACATTATGTCTTACGGAAAACAAACAATGTGACAGAAAGAGATAGTTTTTTTGCAAAAACTTAGTAGCGCTATCTCACGTCTTACTACGT
The DNA here is from genome assembly GCA_946406115.1 of Apoda limacodes. Taxonomy (NCBI): domain Eukaryota; kingdom Metazoa; phylum Arthropoda; class Insecta; order Lepidoptera; family Limacodidae; genus Apoda; species Apoda limacodes. The sequence goes on from OX291554.1 coordinate 4,399,454, forward strand.
CACCAAACATGCCAGACAATGGCAAAACCGATATAAAAACAGTTCACCCATATGATCGTGGTACCGATTTCATGAATTAAATTTTAAATCCTTGTAATTGGACTGTATCGCATTTGATAGGTTTTATAGAATTTTACACTTTGCCGGCTTATGATAGTTGTGTCGTTATGTGAATAATTGACGTACTTGGATTCGTATAATGGAAATTATAAATGAATATGTTTCTACACGTAACTCTAATAAAATATATTGTAAATAAAAAACCCCTACGTTTGTTTTATATATTAACTTTTAAATAAATTAAGTTCTAGTCTGATAATGCCAAGTACGGAAGGCGCAATATTTAAATAAGATGGTTTATATTTTTATCGTATAATAAATTAAAATGTAGGAAGAGTAATTATAAGTATAAAGGCTATTAGGGATGGTCGTTGAGACTAATCTCGCTATCCGGATAGAGATATCGTCGTCTGGGGTCGTTAGTACGTGCCAAGGCCGCCTAACAATAGTTTTTCGACCGTGCCGTGGTCGGTCGGGGGTATGGTAGCTTGTGGATAGCACAATTAATCGGTTAAGGTGATTTTGTGTGCGCTCGAAAAAGCGGACTGCCAAGTCCTTAAGATATTGGGGAATCGTGGGGAGCTCGAAGTCCCTGTGTAGGTGAAGGTTATTTCAGTATTAAGTTCATTTAGTCCTTATGGTTTGACATATAAGCTTGCTTTAACAAATCAAATGTAAGCACTATAGGCACTACATATAAAGCACTGTTCAGAATATAAATAGACACTTTTCAAATAGGCACTATTCAGAATACAAAAAGGTACTGTTCCGTTCACAAATAGGCACAATTAAAAATAAAAATATGTATTATTAAGACTACAAATCACTATTCAGAGTACAAATAGGCACTATTCAGAATACAAATCGATATTCATAATACAAATAGCAACTCCTATTCAGGATACAAATAGGTACTATTCAGAATGCAAATTTGGAAATAAATGCCAACAATACAAGCAGTAATTTTTGAATTGGATGCTAACGATACAGGTTTATAAGTTTGGAATGGGATGTATCTAGATTTAATTTTCATGGTTTCAAGATCATGGTCGTTACAACCACCTTTGCCTGTTGACTTGAAGCATCATTAGCACCGTCGTGGCCTGTGAAATGTTCGGATTCAGCATTGTGGTGGCGGCTGCGAGCTGTGACCTTCAATTTGATAAACAAAAACGGGTATTTTAGAATCAGCTCCTCTTGCAGGTATATACAGGTAATTATATACAGGTAATTATATACTGGTCACTATACTACTACTACAATTTTATTATCTGTTTTTTTTTTATTAGATATATCAAGATAAATCTATATCTATCCGGAAAGCGAGATCGTCATCTGGGGCCGTTAGTATGGGCCGAGGCCGCCTAACTATAGTTTTTCGACCATGCCGAGGTTTGTCGGGGGGATGATACGTTGTGGATTGCACAATTAATCGATTCGGGTGATTTTGTGTTCGCTCGAAAACACGGACTGCCAAGTCTTTGAGATATTGGGGAATCGTGGGAAGCTCGAAGTCCCTGTGTAGGTCCGCATTGCGTACGTACCAGGAGGCTCCGGAGGCCGCTTTGAGAAAGTGGTTTTGGAGGATCTGGAGTTTGTGGAGATTGTGTTCAGACAACGCATAAAGACGTTATATGCTAGTATGGGGCGGATGCAAGTGGTGTAAAGAGTCAGCTTATTTCTAAGCGACATCTTACTGTGCTTACCTATCATGGGATATAGACGACCGAGGACAAAAGCGGCTCGGTTTCTGACTATTTTGGTGTGACCGCGGAAGTTCAATCCAGGATCACACCGAGATATTTGGTCTTGTTTTGCCAGGTAATGGCACGGCCGAAGAGAGAGAGGGGAGATGGCCGCGGAGGTCGGCCTACGGTGAAGAGAACGACAGAGCTTTTGTCGGGATTCACTTCGATTCTCCATTTCCGAAACCATTCGCCTAGGGCGGTGATAGCGGGTTGGACTCTCTAAGCGATTCGACTCACTTGCCTATCGGTGGTGAAGTAGTTAGTAGTATTAAAATAGTAGTAGTAATAGGGAAACTATAATCGTAAAGGAAAACGGTTGGGAAGACTGTACACAAACTTATTTTAAAGATATTTTGACTGGCATTCACAGATTGTGAAAAAGAGCAAAATAAAAATAATTATTACTAATTATTATTTTAAAACTTTTAAGACAGTCTTCTAAGACTGTTTTATTGTAGCTTAAAGTAGCTGCCCTAACTGACCCCTTTAAATTTTCCACTATGTATACTGATACACATGCAAATATTATGGAGACAGTGAACAAACATGCCAAAAGTGTTGAATTATAGTCTATAGCGACGTGGTTAATATCAGGAGTGTACGCAAATCTTCTACTAAAAAACTAAATAAAAATACTATCCTAACACCGTTCGGGAATAAGCGCCCATAGCAGTGTCTCTGCCGTTAAAAACAAGGCTCTTGAAATATTACAACGAATATTTCATCATTAAAAATGTCAAAAGACCTGTATTTAAGAAAGAATAAGGTCTGTTTGGGTTCCACGCCCAAACAGACCTTATTCTTAGCCGACACTGTTTTCACGCTCCTGGCTGGTTTTACTTTTTATGTCTTTAGTATTCAAATCGCTTCTCCAAAGGTTATTCATCTTTTTATGAATTCTTACGAATACAAAGATGTGAGTTTTGAACGCAACTTTAACTTTGTTTCTGTAGTGTCATTGCCGCCATTTTTATTTTAGGTGATTTGTTTTGTTTTACATTCACACATAATTTACACAGTAGTATGTAAATGACTACACATTGTGTATCATACCATACATAAACTAATAACTATAACTATATATTAATGAATATTTAATTCCTTAATAAAACTGACTTTTCTTATTTACCTATTGCAAATTCAATACAATTTTATCGTTTTTATTTAGGTAATACTTACGATGTCTGCGAAAAACATCGATGTCGGCCATCATCGATTTTAAGAGTTCGATAAACATCGAAAATCGACGTTGACCTATCCATGTTACTATCGACGTCATCATCAAAACATTAATCATCCCTGAAGCCTAAACCTATACGTTTGGGAGGAAGCACCTCGGAAACCAAACATTGAATTACCATTTAGGTTCTAAGGTACAAGAATGAACTCCATGTCAATGGCGCGCGGTGCGATGGTAGAGAGTAGCCGTTGGAATCAATTCACCCATTGAACACAACCTATTATACAAGTGTTAGAAGTTAGAACACACACACAGTAAGAGTCCATACCAACAAACAAATAAATAAATATAAGTCTATGATCTGTGATTATGTTTTTAAGCTTTTGCATAGCTTTTAATGCGGGCTCCGAATCAAGAAATTCCGTAACGAAAAAAACCTAACAACGGCAAACTTAGACTGTACGAAAAATCATTTTTAAGGCGAAAGAAATTTAATTTTGTATATTTCTTTGATGAAGTTCATAAGTTGAAGTTGACAATCATAAGTTAAGGAGTTTTATTAGTAGGTTATGAGAATCGAAACACGATTGAATAAACTTGACTCGATACAAGAAAATCTCAAAGTTTCTTCTAAATCTTCAGTTTTAGAGAGATACTTCTACGAGGAAAACAGTTTTATTTGCTAATTATTTAACTTTTTTCAATGAAATTTCGTCTACGTGTTCCATAATAAATACTTTAGACGATTATGGTTTTATTTTATTGCGAAAGTGTTATTTTGAATCAAAAAAAAAATACATTTCATAAATAACGTCGCGTGGGCCGGCCATTACGCGGCTCTCGCCTTCCATCAGTCGGCCCCAGCGCCTCGTCGAGAGCACCTGCGTACAACTTTGTTACGCCCACCCCTCTGCCGCCAACGAAAATTTTTTAAACGATAGTAACTTCTCATTTATTCAAAAAAAAAAATTTTTTTATAAATACCTTTACCGCGGCAGGCCCCGAGTGCCACTGTTCTTTTTTTACCACTAAGGTGGCAAATGTTTACAGTCCGCCTCCTGGTAAGCGGTTGCCGTAGCCTATGGACGCTTGCAACACCAAACGGGTATCCGGGTGCACCCTTCCAGATATGGCAGCAGTACTCCATATGGGGCCGAACTTGCGACTTGTAAAGCACCTTTGCCCCGAGATGAAGTAACTGCCTCGCCTGTTAAGTACACCAAGTTTTTTGGACGCCAGCTTCACCTTGTCTTGCAAATGATCTCGGAACTGAACATTGCTGGAGATGCCAACACCAAGGATCCTAATTCACTGTGAGTTAGAGAGTGGAGTGTTCCTGAATCGTGCGACCACAGTGAATGGGGTTTTCTTAGCGGTGAACGCGCAGACTGGTCTTTGTAGGATTTAACGGACCAAGTTTTCCCGTTCTGAACCAGAGACCGTGGACAGAGTAGTCTCGATTTAAGACACAAGCTCTCCACAACGGAACGAAAGATGCTTGCACGACTCGTGTAATAAGCGACTCCAGTACTATCATTTGCATAGCAATGTATTTTGTTGATGTCCAAGTTCGTATGCGTCTGCCGGACAAAAAGTAAGCCACCCATTTGCACAATCTCTCGGGCACTCGGTAAAATGGTAACTTTGATAGAAGACCCCTGTGCCAGACCCGGTCGAACGCTACATGCGAAAGCCTACCTCTGATTCTCAATGGCTAGTGCCCATCGGTGTGTGAGATACACTAGACGTTCAGCAGTCGAGCGACCGGTTCAACAGCCATATTGTCGGTCACTGACCAGGTCGTGTTTGGTGATGGAACTGATTTATCGCCCTTTATGGACACCGTGTGCACATTCGCAGTCTTCTATGAAAACGGGAATCGCCTAGTGTGATAAGAAATCGCGAAGAGACACGAGAGTACAGGACATAACTCAGGAGCACACTGTTTAAGCACCACTGCTGGTATACAGTCTGGCCCACGGAATTATGAACGTCTAGAGAAAACAACACCCGCCGGCCCCTCCCGCTGTGTAATGTATTTAAGTTAAGAATTTATCTAACATCTCGTTCATTTATACTAAATAATACATCTTGTTTGTAACTATATAATTCACTTTCTGTAACCTATAATAAATATCAAATCTATAGCCTTAGCGATTTTCTTATCAAAAATTAAATAAACCGTAACCAAACTGCGTCCTGGTATTGATTGTAGATAACATATAGAGTTTATAAAACGCCCGCGCTATACTTTATACAGACACATCATGAAATGCCAGTTTCTTAAATTGTTCTACGACATCATAATTTCATCGCCTATCGAAGCACCATCCAATGGATCTAAACTGACACAATCATTGTATATCTACGTGGTTCTCACTTAGATATTTTTCTTAACAAGTAGGTGTCAACAACTTAGTTTTAAGATATGTCGACCTGTTAGCACGTCAACACCTGTTGTTTCTGAAACCTACCGATTGTTTTTAAACATAGTTTTTACTCAACTACGCAGAACGAATGGTATTGTCAACATTTATTATATGGATATTACGCATGCGAAAACTGTTGATACCGACAATTATTCTCGAGGTAGGGGTCAGAGACATTACGAACTCGACTGTTGCGGCAAATATGTAGTTGCAATGCTTGTAACATTTATATTTCACTAAAGGTGATTATATTTAATCTTGTTCAGAATCGGGAATTAATTTAATTTAGAACCATTCCAAAAGTGTATATTTTTAGGGTTTCGTACCCAACCGGTAGAGCGAGACTACTTATTACTTAGCCTACGCTATTTGTATGTGTCTGTCTAGCCTTTTAAGGGCTATCTAAATCTTTTGAATTGTTATAAGTATGAATCTGAATTTTTCACAGATTATGTGATATAACGGCGGATTTCTTGACATATAAAATAAATAACATTATATGTGTTTTTAGTTTTTTATGTTTTTGCTTTATTGTAAAAACGGCATTGTATATGTAGTGGCGAATCTAAAGAAAAAAGACAAATACAATTTATTACAAAAATAACTGTACTAGTTTCGTAAACAAATTTAAACCGCGCCCATTGCAGCCAATTATTCGTAAGACTCGTGCACTAACAGGTACCGTACCGCCAGTCAATACAAAGAACATTACAGTTACAGATAGAATGACAAACTTTTTTTAAAATGTATGATAACTACAAATTAACGAATTACGGACTTTTCCCTATATCTGTGATCTGTAATGCTTCATCTCAATTTCATGATTTTAGGACAACGGGAAGCACCCCATAGGTTCTGATTTGTTGTTCTGAATCATTGTAAGGTTGAAGCTTGTATGTAATACCGATTTAACAATGGATCAAAAAAGCTTGTAAAAATAAAAAAAAAACATTCTACAGCTATTGTTAAGACAAGCTTTGTAAGAGAAAAAAAACCCGACAAGTGCGAGTCGGACACGCGTACTAAGGTTAATAAACCATTCATCCAATTGTAAGAAATTTCACTATGTTGTTGCGCACACACCAAAAATGGGAGGATTTCTAAATAAGTGAATCCCCATGACAATAGGTGGCGCGCTATCGTTTCTACTTAATAAATAAATAACGTTCGCCGAGTATGATAATGAAAAGTCACATTGTCTATACTTAACTTTAGTTTACCCCACATTAAGTGTATGGATATATTTTGAGATAATAATATATGTATAGGTATTAAAGCTTCTTGTGTCAGTGGCTGAACTCCTAGTTCTAAATTTTAGGGACATTATTTTTTTTACTAATGTTATTATATTAAAGTTTTAATAATATACTCGTACCTTATCTGACTTAACTTAAAGTCACATAAACACTTAAATTGAATCAAATGACATAAAGTTAAAGTATGTATCAGAGCTTTGACTCGTCAATTCCCAGTTTTGATGAATTTCATCTAAATAAAATTGTTACATTATACCTATTGCGTCATTATAACTGCGATGTCCGTCTCTTAAACACTAATACTTTGCTGCTAAAGTTTTTTGTCCATTTTTACGTAATTCTGATGTCATAAAATTAATTGTCTTAAATGTTGTTTGTCACAATATTTACGTTTCTTAGAGTCTCTGACGCAAGATACACTTAATTCACTTATTAATTGAAAAACTATCAAATCGATCGTTTAAATAAAATGATCAACAACTACTTTTATTGGGATCCATTTTATTAAGGTAAACATTTTTTGGTGTTTTCTCAAAAAATATTGTGTATAGTCAGTTTCTACCACCTAACTTGTTATTGAACGTGCACTTTGTATTTTCATACTGACCGAAAAAACAATACCTACGACTTTCGTACAAAATGTATGCATTAGTTTATATTGATGTTTTATAATTTTTCTTAAAAGAGGTTTTCTTTTTAACCAAAAAGGAGGAGGTTCTCAATTCGTCGGGTTTCTTTTTTTTTTTATGTTTGTTACACGATTTCTCGAAGATGCCTCGACCGATTCGAGAAATTCTTTTTTATTTATATATAAAAGTTTGAAGTAGGTGTCTATGTACATATGTAACAGATTATAACACACTTTGCTTGCATGACACCAATTTCAAACTGCAATTCAGATCAGATTTATAGAAATTTGACAAATATTTTCCGCATTTTTCCTGATAGGTATAGGTAAACTTCAGATTAATATTTAAGAATTTCTAAAACTTTGCAAAAATTCTTAAACATTATACACAGTAAAAACGACCTAGCTCTGTTTGAATTAAGCTGTAAGAACTAAAGCCAGTACTAAGCTATGTATACGATATAATAAGAAGATAAGTCCTACCCTCTTTAGATAGACCCATAAACCTCTTGACAATCCATGGCTCTTGGTATCAATAACATTATTCTACAACACTCGTCCGGCTTTAAAAAAAATATGTGGAATAGGTACACAAAATATGTGGAATAGGTACACAAAATATGTGGAATAGGTACACAAAATATGTGGAATAGGTACACAAAATATGTGGAATAGGTACACAAAATATGTGGAATAGGTACACAAAATATGTGGAATAGGTACACAAAATATGTGGAATAGGTACACAAAATATGTGGAATAGGTACACAAAATTGCAACAAGCATTTAATATAGTTTGGCACCACGTACTTATGATTTAATATAGTTTGGCACCACGTACTTATGATTTAAAAGTAAAGAGTCTTTTCCCACACGTAGTTAAAATTACAAGCTTCTAAAATATTGTATAGAGCAAATATTTTTCAAGTCAAAATGAACGATTAGTTACTCAAAATTCTATGTCATGATATAAGGAGTGCCTTGGGGATCTGTTTTGAATCCAGCATTACACCTACTGTATACATCTTATACAAAGGTGACAAAAAATGGAAGGTGTTAACACTTTTTGAACTACTAGAGAGATAAACGGAGTTTTGTAGCTAGATCGAGAAAATCGTACATAATAGTGATAATAGAGGTTTAAATATAAAATTGCCGTTTTAACAAAAACCGGTCACTTTGAAAAAAATAAAAATCAGCATAGTGACAGCTTTTAGAGAAACTAAAAAAAAGACATGACATTTGATTTTCGGCTTTCAATTGTTTTTGAATTCAACTTTTAACATGAAGATGGATACACCGAAAATCAGAGTAGTAATCAAGTATGAGTTTTGTACTACGTGGGACTAACGCAGCAGAAACTGCTTGTAATGTGAATGCTGTATTTGGAAAGGATATAACGGCTAACGAACGCACTGTGTGTTATTAGTTTAACCGCTTTCGTAGTGGAAACTTCGACCTGAAGAATTCACTACGACGAAGACCAGCCAATAAATAACGATCAATTGAAGGTGATGGTGGAAGCCGATCCCTGTCTAACTATCAAAGAATTAGTGGCCTTGTTTGACGTTAGCGTACTGACAATGTTGACTCAATCATGAACGGGTGCCGCCTGTGGAGGCTGGTCTGCTCTTGCAAACTCCTTTGTATTCTTAGTATTTAGTATTTAGTCTTACTTTTTTGTTTTGTTTATTAATACATTGATTATTTCTTAGTGATGAATACATAAACCGTCTTTTGTTTATATTAGACACTTTTTTATGTTGTGCTTGTGTTTTATATTTAATGTTTTTTTATGTTTGTAATGGAAAGTGTCCTTTTATGATAGGGAGGGCATTTTCCAATATTTTTAATTGGACGCTGTAAGAGAAAGGGAGAAAAGAAATGCCCTTGCTGAGTTTCTTGCCGGTTCTTCTCAGTACAAGGTCTCTCGCACTGTAGACTTACGAACCGATGGGGTAGTGACATTCATAAGTGCTCAATTATTGTAGCCTTAACTGAATAAATTATATTGAATTTGAATCTTTTGATTGGCTATTAAGGTGTTCTACTTGCAGGAGCAAGAAAATGCAAAATAATTAAAACTAAAAACAATTGTATGCAACACATGTCTCACTGCTATCGCTTCAAGAAGTGAAATGCGGGGAGTGTTATATTTACTGTGGCAACTCCACTCTTGTCTACGACTGTTGTCTATACTTTCTGCTTTATATTAAATGTGTATGTCTTAATTCAATAATTTGTAATCTTGCTCTTACTACATATAATAAATAGAAGCGTCCTGACTAATTAGTTTCTATCACCAAGACGAGCGACCTGATCATTTGTTTCTATCACCTAGACGAGTGACCTGATAATTGGCGACGAGTACTTTGAAATGTCGACGCAAGGAGCCGGCGTCGCCGGTGGCAGTGCAGATGCTTTTAGCGCCATTTCGCCCAACTTCATTGAAGTTTACGAGATGAGCATCAGCAAGTTTCATCGCTGGGTTTAACGTTTTGAAGGAGCATTACTGATCTACAAGTCGGTGGTGGCCGAGGGGTTTCGATATAACTTTGCTCCCTAAGTGGCGGAGGTTCGAGACCTGGCGTGTACCAATAAGTCTTTTTCTTAATTTCACAAGTACATTGATTATTCACACCACTGGCTTCTAGGTGAAGGCAAACATCGTAAGGAAACCTGAATACGTCAAAAAAAACGTATGTGAAGTCCAAAATCCACACTAGGCCCGCGTGTGGACTACGGCCCAAAATCACCCTCGTTGAGGGTAAGCCGTGCCCCAGCAGTGGGGACGTATAAGGCTGATACAGAAAAGGAAAATGTCAAGAATAATACATATTTTCTTCACTACATCGGCCCTGAAGTGAACGGTGTGCTCTGTGACCTAGTTTCGCCTTCAACGCAGGAAGCGAGAACATTCAAAGCAAAATCGTGATCCTGAACCTCTTGATATTGCGGAATATTACAAGTTCCACCATCGCACTCAAGGTAAGGGAGAGTCGGTGAAGGATTACCTTGCTGCGCTTAGGAAGATGGCTGCGGGGTGCAGTTTTGGAAGCTTTACACAACCAGAGACACAGGCAAATTCAAAACGTACTTAAAATTTTGTGCACTTACCTATTAAAAATCAACCATCGCCTTGAGCTTTTTCTGCCGCTTCTGGACCAGTAAGAAAAAATAAATTGTGCTGTGGGGGTAACCATTATGCTGACAAGGGCTCTTTTAAGAGTGCCACTTTTAACTTTTGCCAAAAACAAGTACATTTAAAGAAAATGTGCCTTAAAATTTAAAAACCTTAATGCAGCTGAGTATGTTAACAATATCAACTCAGACCGGGACAAACAGTTTTTCATCACAGTGCTTACTAACAATGTACAATCAATCAATCAATCAAGTAAAACTTTATTCAAATTTAGACAAATCAAACCAAACTTTATTCAAATAATCTAAGAACACTTTTGAATCGTCAATACAATGTATACAATGTTAATTTCTGCCAAAAAGAGCTGGCAAGAAGTTCTATTTAAAGTAATAATACAAATAATACAAATCACCTTTGCAAATTGTAACGCCCCATTTCCTGTACCCCTTTTATATCAAAAATATTAATATAATGAGACAATAAAATATTCTAAGAAACTACGCAGCCGAGTCACTCAACGAGAGAAATCAAATGAATCTAATAATATGGTGTAGATAATTATCTTATTGGGCCAAGCGTGATCGTCAAAAGTGGTAGAACCCGAACCCGTTGTGTTAAATAAGTAGTAACTTAGTTGTTTTAGAGGTACGTCAGATAATATAGCAAACAATAGTATACAAATAAGCGTAAAAGAAAATTGTCAAGAAAATAAATATAGCTAAACCTACGATCGTAAGTAATGCCTTAAGTAATACTTTGAGCTATCACCATTTCTAAAGTCAGTACAAAAACACCTAACAAAGTAAATATGCGAATATTAAAACTAAAGGACATTACGATTTTTCTGTCATACCTACGCAAAGGAACCCTAATTTTTGCTACTTCCACATTTGAAAGTAAAATCCATTCGATTTGTAGTGTGGGAACCAGGTAGCTAGCGTTCAGGACTTGCGACCTGAAAGTAGGTTTAAGGGGCGCCCCCTTACGATGAACATCAACGCTCACCTACACTAGCTAACCAGCCAAAATAGTAAAACCCTACTAACGCCGCTAAGGATGGACATGGATTACCTAGCTCTTTAGTGGGCTATATAATTATTATGGCTGGTACAATCTTTGTTCCCACTTCTACTTATATAGAAGATTTATCTTTACCTAGTTGAAAATGTCGTAGAAACAAGGTCCGTTAATATATACCTTCCTACTGAGGTGATTTGAGATTTCTTTCTACCATAAATTTCTAACCGGCGAAAGCGAGCCAGTCATTTGGATGTTTTAACATTAATTTAGATATTTTTAAAACACAACCTAAAGAATTTCACAACGAACACACAATATTTTTACTAACTTCTAATATAAAAGTATTTACTAACCAGTAATGGTGGCACGATCTAGCTGTAGTTTAACTCCACGTGGTTCCTAGGTTGTAGTGACCCACAAGCGTAGACTATGGACTATTGGTCGGGCAGCGTTTCAGCAATTTAAACGACGGCAATTGAATGTTCTGTATGTAAATGACCACGCACTTTTATCTTTTTTTTTTTTTTTTTCTAACTACTGTCTACTGTTGTTGGCCGCAGATGGCCTTTACAACTCCACGCGGACTACCTTTGGCTGCGGTGCTGCTTGCACTCTTCAGCGAAAAGTTGGGGCGGTTTGCGCAAGGGTGTCCTAGACACGAACCTCGGCTTGGGCAACCGCTCTTAGAAACTAAAGTTGTATCTAACTAAAATTTACCGCCGTTTCGGAAAATAGCAAAGGCGTTCTGAAGAGAAGAAACGGCAAGAAACTCTTCAGCCCTCGCCTATTATTAATTAAATCTAACTAGTCGAAGCGCCCGGGTATATTAGTGAACCTAGTATACCCGCGCGCTCGAGTGTGTGTGTGTGTGTGAAAACTAAACTGTCTAACGTTCCGTCGCCGCCGGCGGCGACGTATTCTGTATATATTATTATAGTCTGTGTTCGCGGGCGCGAGCGCGGAAGGCGCTTGAGCTTTGAGCCTGCTGGTTATTTCGTCGTCAGAATCTGTAATGACGTGCCTCGGATATCTAAATGGTCCTAAGGCCCCTCTAATGGGGGCATAGTTAGAAGACTGCCTAATTAGGGGATTGGGGTTGAGGGCTGCCGACTCAAAGTAGCGTTTAGACGCATCTTTGATGAAGGCTTTTATGGTCGGAAGCTCGAAATCACTATGGAGATCGATGTTACGCATATAGTACGGGGCGCCGACTGCGCCTCGCATAAAGCGATTTTGTAAGACTTGCAAGGAAGTAGTGTTGGTGTGACCAAACGCTACGCTCGCATATGTGAGTATGGGCCGAATACAAGTTTTGTAAAGCGTTACCTTATTTCTAAGAGACATTTTACTGTACTTGTTTAACATTGGCTTAGGACGACCGAGAACTAATGCTGCTCGATCTCTTACTCTTTTAATGTGGGCTCTGAAATTAAGACGAGAGTCTAAAGTGACCCCTAAATATTTGACCTTTTTAACCCACGGAATGGGTTGGCCATAAAGGTGGACTGGGGTGAGTTGCCTTGTGACCTTTAACGATTTTCGGCCCCGGGCGAAGTGCACTGCTGCACTTTTCTCGGGGTTAACCTCGATTCTCCACTTCCTAAGGCGTTGGCGGCAGACTGGAGGGCCAGGCTTATACGACGGACGTGTCGGTGAGAACAGTAGAGCGCCGTATCGTCCGCGAAGAGCGCCACATTAACGTTCGAGGGACGAGGTATATCGTTTGTGAATAGGGAATAGAGTAAAGGGGAAAGCACGGAGCCCTGGGGGACACCTGCACCTATGGGGTGGGGCACTTTTATCACCACTAACCCCTCTCTAATAACTTTCTCACCCCACATTTCAATCCCCTCCATCATATTTTTTATTCCGGACGGATGTCCGGCCTTAATTAATTTTAACAAAGAAAAAAGAACATCATTTAAGTATAATTCTAGTTATGTTGGTACTATTATAGAGTCCTAGATTAATATGAACGGTCTAGATAAACGGCCTTATTATCCTAAGCTAATAGAATATCAATATTATTTAGAACATAAAAAGTTCGTAAATTTTTAACAAACTCCGGGTAAGTTCAAATAAACTAACACGCCATACCATTATACAGAATACGTGAAAACCAAGACAACTACCCTTTATTATTTTAAAAATTTTATTGTACGAGGCTATCCTAATGGTTGTTAAACGACTAAGGTAAGTCTCGCGGGCGTTTTCAATACTATAAAAGTTCTAAGTAACTTAAACTTTCGCGGTTATATTCAACATTATAAAACTCCCAATCAGCGCTCTTAAAACTACCACTAATCACAGTACGTTCGAACAAACCAATCAACGCTTGCTTTAAAACATTCTCTCTAATCACTTTAGTTCCAAACAAACATCCAATCATAGTTAGCTTTAAACCATTCATTCTCGCGCCACAGGTTCAAAATTTTACGCAACTTTATTTTGTCTAGAGTTCGAATTCATAAATCGGAAGTTAGATTACTACCTACATTTAACAATTAATTCCGTGTTGATGTCTACGATTCGTAAGTTCATAACTTAATATTTTACATTTTAGTCATTTGTACTTATATTTTGTTAGCTTTAAACCTTTCATAAAATAAATCATAACTTCTCATCTAATGTATAAAATTACTGAACTTGAATATTTGAACGCGCCATTGTTATTTAAAGATGCATTTTGCTATAGGTTGTACGTCCATTGAGAATTGCTTACTAATGAAAATCTTCGCGCTAAAACTTGAATAAACACATTGTATTACGAAAATGTTAAGGCATAAATATGGTATCGTCACTAAATGAAGGTTCTGCTATTTAAAAACCTTTGGTACTATTGACCCGAAACCAAGAACAACTAAATTTTTATGTTGTTTTAGGAAAATAAGAAACCCCGTCTGGGCCGTGAGTGGATTAGAGCTTTCACATGGGATAACCTATCATCAGCTGTACAAAATTCAATATGTTTTATGTAACTTTAATGCTTCTCACTCCACCTCACAGTCCTTTGTTATGAAATATAGTTCTTTATTCGATAATAAAAACGTAGGAGAGATCAAGGGTAACCCAGTTGCACTGCAATAAAAAAACCTGCCAAGTGCCAGTCGGACTCGCGCACGAAGGTTTCCGTACCGTTATCAATAAAAACGGCAAAAAAATCACGTTTGTTGTATGGGAGCCACCCTTTTAAATATTTGTTTTATTTTAATCGAATATTTTAAGGAACTGCTGCTCAAAATAATTGTTTTGCCCTAAAGTACCTGTGTGCCAAACGGCTAAATTCTACATCGATTTGCAGTTTATTTGAGCATATACCTAGGACTATAAGTGAGACCTTGGCGTGCTGCATTAACACAGTAACATAAACACTGTGAGGTTCGTATTGTTAATTAAGAAATAGTTTAGAAGTTACGGCTACATTAAGCGTAGGCGCGCACTTGCTTTTATTGGCTCGGCCGATTAAAGAATCGGGGAGCTCTACGCCTGATTAAAGAATCGGGGAGCTCTACGCCTGATTAAAGAATCGGGGAGCTCTACGCCTGATTAAAGAATCGGGGAGCTCTACGCCTGATTAAAGAATCGGGGAGCTCTACGCCTGCTTTTTTATATGAGACCGCGCGCACTGACACTCATCGATCGGCCGATTAAAAAAGCGGGCTAGTGCGCACCTACGCTAAGTATATGTTACTATAATGGAGATTTTGCATTGATTCTGAGCGGTACAGAATGAATTAATTTATCAATAACTATTTTTTCTTACAAGTAACTACGATATTATGTATAATAATACATTGTGAAATTTTATGCATCTGACTCGCTTTTGTTACTATCAACTCAAGCTCAAGAAAGCAAAGGTACGTAAGTTTTTTGTTCCACTAAGGTGACAAGCGACCCAATAGCAAAATGACTCCTCCAACATTTTCAATGGCACAAGTCGTATAAAATTCCTCCCCAAATAATTAGAATATACTAACCTAATTGCCTCGTCATTAACTAACAGCTACAGCTTTTACAGCTTTTTGTTGGGATATAAAATTTTCAATTAAAATTAGAAACGGTATTTACACCGATTTAAATTATTGAGTTCCTGGTCCCTATAGGCATAGTAACATGCAATTTTCTTTGCATGCAAGTACACCCTTAAAGATGACTGTGCCGAAATATTGACAACTCAACAAATGACACCATGGTAAGCCCGTTGCTAATGAAAGTAACCGCGAAAGTTGAAAAAAAAATACATTATAGTATTACTTTGTCTAAAAGAATTAGTTTAGTCACATTCCTATAAACTTAGTGTCAATCAGAAGCCGGATCTAATGGTTAAGTATCCTTGTAAATTTATAGGTGTTTTTATATAATTTAATACTATAAAATGATTTATGAGTTCCGTGACGAAAAACTTGCCTAAATTTTCATTTCATGGGTCCGGGGAACACGACGAAAACCCTGAAAAAGAGACTAAGGACTGTATTGCCCAGTCAAAATAAACATTCGCAAATGCGCATTTACACTCAAGTTCGTAACCCTGAAAACCCAGTGCTACTTCTATGACACTCGAAAAACTGTGAAATTTTGGCACTTGCTTGAATTTTTTTTAAAAATAGACATAAAGTTCACGGGTGTAGTTTTCTTTACAATAGTAGAGAACAAAGATATATGGAAAAACAGCTTTCTTAAGGTATTTTTTTAATAAAAGTCGTACAGGTTTTCAAGGTTTTAGAAACTACACTCAGAGGACCTAACAATATATAAAAGAAACGGGTTACACTCCGGGAGAGCCGGCAGAAGTGAGAACATACAACCTGGATATAACATTTTAACGTGTGTAAACCGCACTGTCATCTTTTCATCAACCCAATTCCCTCTTACTTTTTATTCGTCCTATAGAGTTTAACATTTTTTACCCATCACAAAAAAAGTACACAACGCCGCTAAAGAAGTTTTCACTTCAAAAAAAAAATTAGTTAAGTAAATGCGCGTTTCCGATGTTTTTTTACCAGACTTAAAAAAAAGAGGAGGTTCGTCTGTATGTTTTTTATGTGTGTTACGCGATATCTTCGCGGAATAAAAACAGAGTGTAACGATTTTACATATAAGTTAGATAAACAAAATAATATACCATTGAATTATATTGCCGCATTTTACTACGAGCAAAGTTATATATATAAGTCGTACTCTAGTTGCAATTTAATGTTCTAAGGTGGCTTCTCAAGATCTGTTATTTTACGGGCTATCTCACACCCTGGGATCCCTATATAGTCTGTGCTCACACCGCTACCACACACCGCCGCCGCCGCGCGGATTTGCGCGGGCTTGCTTGTGCCGTAGGCCCACCCACCTTTGTGGTTACCGACACGTGGTGAATCCGACGAGCCTTAAGGGTCGGCTCATACCGAGACGCGATGCGACGCGGCATTTTTGAGTTAGTTTAGTTTTGTCTAGTAAACAAGGTCCATATTGTGTTGCTATTTCAAAAATGCCGCGTTGCGTCGCGTCTCCTAAGTGAGTGCCTTTGATGACACAGGGCCGGCCTAACTTTAACAGCGCTTTGGGGCGTGACATGGTGCGACATAGTTTGTGAGATCTCTGGCCGTGAGAAGCCACCCTAACAAATACGCTAACAATTCTGTCATTTTATGCATTTCGCTATTGGTTGACAATCCAAAACGGAAAAAAACCTAATTTTAAAATATATTATACAGAACACCGAATTCACTATATTCATTTATGTTTGACTGCTATTTTTTTTTAATCAAACCTGTCTTAATTTACCATGAAGTCAAAAATTCGTTTATACTTTAAATTAATAACTATGATGATTTACTGTATCTTTTAATTATTAGCAGAAATCAATTTTTCATTGATTGGACTAAAATTATGGTTTTTTGCAAGGCTGCGTTCTACAGTGTTTCATCCTGTCCTCTATGCTGTGACTAATTGTTGTCTATATAAACTGGCAAAGTGCGAATTTAGTTGCCAGTTAATAATTTAAATAAAAATAAATAAAGAAAAAACCCGACTGCACTAAAAAGAAGTAAACATTCTCGTCCGATCACCGAAGTTAAGGAACGTCGGGCGTGGTCAGTCAGTAGATGGGTGATAAACAGACAAGAAGTAAACAACCCCTAAAACACACCAAATATTTTACTATAAGAAGGCAGGACTTATTTTGAAGTAACAACATACTATATTGTGATCAATCTGTAATACTATTTGTTCTTGCATAACCTGAAATTGGAGAAAACTGACTTCATCGGATCGTCCTGCAATTTTGCAGCAAAAACAAAACTGCTTATAATCACGTAGAAGTGCATGCAAAATGACAGGCCGATCCAATGCAGTCAGTTTTGGCCAATTTCTGGAGTGGGTGGTTTCCATGAAACTAACGGAATTTGGCTTTCAATCTCCATCAGAGAAGAGCAATATTAACTGCTGGGACAATGGGGAAAAGTATCTTCCCGTTGTTTGTTAGAGGGGCATTAATAGGGATTGCAATCCGGCAAAATGGGATCACGCATTTCCGCGGGATCCCGCTGCTTTTATTAATCTGCAGGATCCCGCATCTTCAAAGCGCGGATCTGCGGATCCTGCAAATCTAAAAATTTGGCGCTAAAACATTCGCGTAAATCTCGAGTTGCACGAGTGCGACGTTTCAGTTGTTCATAAATGGCACTGCGCTCCGCCTGCGCTCGTCTTTCTGAAGGTGACGAGTGTTTTGTTTTCGTATTCGCCGTCCGGCATTTAATATAGCGATGCAATAAATACTATTTGCTTCTTAAGAGCGTATTTTCCAAAGTTATCACCATAGATTGATATCATAGTAATAGCATCTAAGAGAAAGTTATGATTTGATTATTAGTTATTAAATGAATTAGACTGAATAAATTATATAAAACTGTTGTTAGGAGTAAAGATAAAATTAAACGAAACTTATTAACTATGCCAAACATTTAAAGAAGAATCTAAAAAAAAAAGATTACTAATTACTTATACTTAATTAATAGAAAAGAAATAATTTCTGTTGTTTAATGTAAGAAATGCTCAATAAAAGTTGATTTTTACACAAAAATCTGTAGTTTCAATTTGATTTTATAGCATAATTTCAAAGATGCGTGATCCCGCATATCAATCGATTGAGTAATCCCGCATATCAAACCCGCATGATTGAATAAGCTGCAGGATTGCAATCCCTAGGCATCAATCAGTGAATTTGTGTGATATAAATGAAAATTTTGGGTTGTATACTTTTTTCATTGAAAGGATACTTTACCTTTTAAATCGAAAACTATATGGTTATTGGGTCTTGTGTCCGTCAAGTTGTACTAAGAGTGTACCAGCTATTGAAATCAAATCACACACTTACATGAGGGTGCACGGAGAAAAAAAATATTGTTTGAATTAAAAAACTGTTTATTAAAATGCGTTAATACTAAATTTTATTAATTTCAATTTTTTTCTGGAAATTACAAAACAATATAAATTTAAGAACATTTTATTAATTCCATAAAACAATAACAACAAAATAGTTTTATTCATTTCCGTAATTAATAATTTGTACTTCGGATAACAGAATTCCTATAAAACTTTCCTCGAATTTATGAGTAGGGTAATTAATATCAACATATAAAGCTTACTAAAGATTACAAAAATTTTATTAAAGGGGCAGATAAAACACTACTTGTCATTACAATGAAGGCCAATTAACGTTTACAAACATCTTTCTAAGAATTAGTGAAGTTTACTAATAACAAACAACATATCATACTGCTACGAATTAAGGTTGACGTCACGCGTCCTTAATTACACTGACGGTTACCAATGAGTTACTTTACAGCCGTGACCTACCTTATTTTTTGTTTTAGATGCCACGTAACAGAAATCGGACAACCACGAAAGCTTCTTGGACGGTGGATTCATTAGAAAATACGGTATCTGTTCTCAAAAAAGCAGACTTTTCGGTCTGGATCTTTAGTTTTCCATTAAAAAGTTCAAATTTATTTCTCCGTTTTGTTTAAAAACTGAACAGAATTGACGAACTATTCGCCGCTGCCCTTCCTGCATGTACCAGGTACACTGCCCACTTATTATCAACCGCGTACGGTTCGCATCACAGAGCTTCATCAGGACCTACTGGTATCGGTGTAATGAAACGCTGATTGTAAGAGTTTTTTATACGTTATTTGCATTCCATTAAATTTTACTTGATTTTAGTAAACAACACTGTTATCCCAACAAGACTAGTTTTATTTTTGTTAATAAATACAATAAGTAAAACTCATTGGTAACCGTCAGTGTAATTTACTTGTCCTCGAAATTACTAATATTTAAGTGGTTATTAGTATTATTTACGTGCGAAATAATATAATATTTTACATCATCTGATTATTATATTTTTATTTAACATGATTACAGGATAACCATTTTTCGAGAGGGGCATACATTTTTCAACCAGAAACCGGGTTCACTTTACAGTACAAAATTATTCCCCATACGACTGCATAAAATACTTTCATTTCAGTATGTTACCTATATTTATAACCAAACTAAAAATATCTTATTTAATGTAGTTCTTTGCATGAACACAAAAACAACATAATATTATTATAATTATATGTTTTTAACTTAGCAAACTCAGCGGTGTTAGGAAGCAGGTAGTAAGCGCGTTGGATCCTACACCTCGGCCACACAATGCGGCTAGCTAAGTTTTTATTTTCAAATCAAATCTACTCTCAATACCACCTGTAGGCAGATTCTCTTTGAAAGTGTTTTATTAGTTACCGGGTGCCTAAGCATGAATTCTTGTACAATTTTACATGTGCAATAAGGATCCAGCCTTAATTTTTTTTATCAGATACAGTTTTTTATTAAAATTAGGTTAAATAGTGCAAAAGGCGCGGTTTTGGTCATATTTACGTTTTATTTTAGAACTAAGTACTTTTTTTCTTTTTATTATATATCCATCACAATAAAGTGCTTTAAAATAATTTCTTAACCAGACCTACGATTTTTCATCGCTAAGCTATAAGCATTTCATATTTTCTCATCGTTTCTAATACTATGGGGCCTAAAGTAATAATGTATATGGAAAATGAAAGATTTTGTTAAATATTTGATAAGTTCTGTAAACATAAAAGAAACTGTACCAATTTAACACATTTAGAAATACAAGAGTTCTACTTTAGAATCATATTATCAGAAATGAACAAAAAAGTTTTTTTTTGACATTAATAAAATATTGAAAATGCACAAAACCGTCAATTTTTGAATATTAACTCCATTTATCTTAAAAATATAAGCCGACAATGACATTCCTTGGTGAATATCGTAAAATATAGACTAAAATACGTGCCCATAATAATGGGAGCAACAAAAACCTTATTGGCATGTGAATCATTGATCGCACTTTTTCTTGGGGGCCTCAAGTTGAAAAACTTGGACAAAAATTATATTTGTCTGTAATTTGTTTAAGACCCCTACGTAACTTCCTTTTAATTGCTACTAAAATTTCGCTTGCACAGTTCGTACTTCATCTCATACTCAGTTATGCTGACACTAGCTATTTTCTTTCTGAGGACCAACTTAATGAACTTTAGCAAATTCAGAATCTGTATAAGATTTAATTATTTAATATATTTAATCTTTGCAAATATGATCTTAACTTAAATTGCCTTCAATTCACATTCATCTACTCCGTTGTACTTATTTAAAAGAGTGCTTAAAATTGATAAGTAAGACAAGTCCAATCCTAGTCTCCGTCCTTCAATTGCAGCTTTCTCTCAAAACTCCTACGGTCTGTACAAAATTCTACAACGATTCCTTTACAGTGCAAGTTATTACATTACGAAAGCTCTGCTTAATCTATCAAACCCACTTTTGTGGCAATTATGTTACTCAATTATGGATTTTATTGCTTATGCTAAGATATTGCTGTATTCAAAATATACTTAAATATTATTTAAGTATAAACATAACCCATATAAAATAGGGAAATTTAAAAATAACGCTAGTTGATTGGAATTAAAATTGTACATTGAAGGTTAAACATATACCAATTATTTTTCCATAACACACAAACAGTACAA
Source organism: Apoda limacodes (assembly GCA_946406115.1). NCBI lineage: Eukaryota > Metazoa > Arthropoda > Insecta > Lepidoptera > Limacodidae > Apoda > Apoda limacodes. The sequence goes on from OX291554.1 coordinate 4,421,002, forward strand.
AAATCTAGGTAGGTATGACACGGTAGTGCATCAAATACCTTCGGCACCACACCAGTAGACATGCTATTTAACAAACTTCATATTGACGCCCCCATATAACACAGCTTTAGCAAATTCAGGTATTTGTGAAAACAAAAATAAATAGAGATGAGAGATAGAAAGATGGTACATGCCTATTTCTTGTATACATAATTGATATTGTTAAAAATAGTCATGAGCTAGTGTGGTTTGCAGATGACACAACACTTTTACACGAAATGTCAGTCAGGTAAGACCTTGTACCAGGTACTTACTTCTGAACGGAAAGCTGTTGGATCTTCTAGATATAACACAATATTTTTAGATATTACCTTAGAGTCCTAGACAAGCTTCAATAGGACCCACGTAGATTGGCGACTAGCCTTTGTTCTGCAGCATTCGCGGTAAAAATATTAGTCAACTTACGGACGAATATTAATGTCACGGTCAGGAAAATTATTTGTGAACTTCTTTTTGGGCCAAAAATCAGAATTTCTTAATTTGTGCTTACTTTTTGAGACTTGGGAATTATTTTCAACACTTTTTAGAGTATTGTGTGTTCCATTGAGTTTTTGAACAACCTCGCTGTAATCAGTTTCTTTATCATAATTTAATCTTAATGAATGAATAAGTTATACGTACTTAAACCTTTTACACGTGGTTACAAAATTGTATCACATAAACCAAAACTTTCAAAAACTTCCTAGGTCCCTAATTATTAATTTCAGGTTCCTGCTGCTTTATCAAAGGCAAACTCTACATTGCTGATGATTGCCGCATATTTTCAAGAATCAATAGATTCAAAGAGATAAACAGAAGATATAAAGTTGGATATAAAGTTAACTTATAAGTCAATTTTATCACACAAGTAAATGGGACTATCTCTAGTTTTTGTTAATTATCAATTGCATACTACTAAGTGTAGTGTGATGCTAATAATTCTGTACCCTCGGTGAAAACTGATATAAGTCGACTTATAGCACTTATTAGATTATTAGACTTATCTAATCAGTGTCAAATGCTCTTTTTATCTATCTTATCCACGTAGCCTTAGCTCTCCTGGATACGGAGATATTTTTCGTGAACAATAATATAAGTTAACTTATATCATCGAAGAGTCTTTAATGCCTTGTGTGTGATAATATAACTTGACATCCACTCATAAAATTGAATAGACCTTGTTTAAATTATAAGTGTAAAATAATAAAAAAATAGTTTAATCATTAGTTTAATCATCTTACCCATCGATATAAGATTGTGTGTTATGATACAATTAAAAATGTACGGTTGATCACGATTGCATCTTTAAATATCAATAACGTGAATAATGCCGTTATTCTATATAATACATTTAAAACTTAATAACCAATGTCAAAATTTAGTTTCTTCTAATATATTTCGATCTACATTATTTTTTACGAGACTGCTTATGAACTATTATATTCGTGTCTATTAATACAATTTAGCTACATCAAAAATCTTATTAACTCCTTGCAAGCATTTCAAAACGTCTGTTGGTGTCAACTGATACAATTCGATAATTCTATCTTCTTATGCGTGAGCTTCTTACTGGCGCGAAAGAGATAGAGTACGTTCATTCGCGAAAACTAATTATGCTTATTGCTACATGTGGCCAGAATCAAGTGGAGGCAGAGGAGCAAATCAAATTTCTTCCTTCATGTACGACTTTATTCAAATTTGATCAAATGCGTCAAAATGGATCATATACTAAGATTCATGCACCGGGCAAAGTAAGAATTCCGTGGTAGCAACAATGTCACTCATACTTGTGCAGAACTCAGAACAATTAACTACTACAGAACACAAATTTCTAGTACCTGGTCACACACATTTGGAAGTAGATTCTAATCATGCTTTGATAGAATGAACTACAAATCGCACTTCTATGAGAGACTAAGAGATTGGTGTCAGTTGGTACGAAGTTCGTCTAATCGTACTAATCAACTTTCTGTAATAGAAATGTGTTATAAAGATTTTGATGATTTTGCTGATTTGTCACTGGTGCCCGTGGTATGCAAGATTGGCACGGTGCTTGGTGTGACTGTGACAAAAGAGGATATCGACTACACTACACGACTGCCCTCCCGTAATAAAAACCGTAGTCCTTGGTTTTTAGGACTACCATTGTCAGTTTTAAGTCAACCCAGCTCAGGGATAGCCTGTTGAGTGCAGTTCGCAAGAAACGGGGCCTGGCGACATCTGATATTGAAATTCCTGGCGATAGAAAACCAATCTACATTAACGAACACCTTACCTCTAAAAACAAAGCCTTATTAAGGGCCACTAGGATTAAGTGCAAGGAATTGGGGTTTCAGAACGTTTGGACGAGAAACGCAAAAATATACATACGACAACACAGCAAGGCTCCGGCTCATCGCATCTACAATATAAAACAGTTAGAAAGTTAAAAAAAATAGTCCTTATTACTAGTAAATTAGAGCTCAGTTCCGATATGAACAATTGTCTTTGTAGGTCACACTTCTTAGATTTGTTAGGTAACTTACACACACTGAGACCCACCTTCAATACTCACACACGTTCTGTTCTGTTGGTGTCAGTTAACTTAAGATCCACCGCCGTCTGTCGCGATTGCTGCGAGAATTACTATCAACACAAATTATTCAATAAATATAACAATCTTAACGTGTGGTGTATGGGCGGGTGCGCCATCGTGCACACAGTGATCGTGTGCATGGTGGTGCTCTCGCCTTTATACCACACAAATTATGATGTGTTTTAAAATTTATTTACAAAATTCTCGTAGCATTCGCGGCAGACTGGTGGAGTTCAATCAAGGACTTCTTCTTCACGACTACGATGTAATAGCAATATGTGAAACTTGGTTATTGGATAGTATCGGAAACTCGGAAGTGGGAGACAATCGTTACGATGTGCACAGACAGGACCTTGCCCCGCCGCGCGACGCCCCCTACGAGCTGGTGCACGTGGTGCTGCCGGCTCGGGTGATACAAGCGGCGCGCGACCTACACCTAATCTGCGTTTATTTACCTGGCTCTGGTGCCTCTCATGATGAACTAGTGGCCCATCTGACGATTTGTTTACGTGAACTTGTTGAAAAATATCCTGAAGATGATTATGCTTTACTAGGCGACTTTAATTACCCCAACATTGTTTGGATAACTAATCCTGACGGCTCATAATGTTTGCCTACTAATGTTACTAATGAATTCCAACAAAACTTTTTGAACACTGTGTCAAATCTGGGTTTAGAGCAATTTAACAACGTGGTCAATGGGAATAACCGATGCCTTGACCTTATATTTAGCACCTTAGAAGTGACCTCGACCCGCTGTAGCCTACCTATTATTAGTGAGGATATGCCACACCACCCGGCAATTGACTTGGAAATACCCAATTTAAAACTTGTCAACACGTTAAAAGACCCTAAAACTAAGATTTATAATTTTAAAAAGGCTAATTATGACGTCATAAAGTCGCGTATGTCTTCAATTGACTGGGCCACCAAACTTGAATGCGGTAGTATCGACGAGTCGGTAACTTCAAACGATTATAGAGAAGGAAGTCCCTAGTTTTTTCAGTCGTAATTGTAAATATCCTGTATGGTTTTCAAAGTCCCTAATTAATATTATTAAAGAAAAATCTAAATATCACAAACGATGGAAACGATTCGGCAATAAATTAGATTACGATACTTTTGCTTTGCTACGCAAACGACAAAAAACTGTCCAGCAAGAGTGCTGGAATCGGTACATTAATAGCTGCGAAAATTCAATATCTACTAATCCAAAACATTTCTGGTCATACACCAATTCGTTACGAGGAAAGCAAGGGGTCCCTACACAGATAAATTTTGGAAATCGTGTTGCGAGCGGTGGCTCTGAGATTTGTAACACATTTTTAAAATATTTTGCCTCGGTCTACGCCTGCCCACAGGGTCCTAATCAACGCGATGACATAACTTTTTCAGTTAACTTCATTGATACTATAAATTCTATTGATATTTCACAAACTTTAGTACAAAAGTACTTAGAGAAATTAGACAAAAATAAAGGTCCCGGGAGTGACAGTATACCCACTATGTTTGTAAAATTATGTGCTAAGGAGCTTGCTCTCCCATTAAATATAATTTTTAAACGATCCATTGAAGAAGGAGTTTTTCCTGAAAAATGGAAAGAAGCCTATATTATCCCTATACACAAAAGTGGTCCAACACAGAACGTGGAAAACTATAGACCGGTCTCAACACTCTCTGCTTTCGGAAAGGTATTTGAATCCATTGTACACGACCAATTATACCCTGTCGCTGCAGCCTACATCCCAGGTTCACAACATGGCTTCATGCGTAAAAGATCAACTGTCACCAATCTCTCCGTATTCACTGATTTTGCTACTCAACATATGGACAAAGGTTCTCAGGTCGATGTTGTGTACACCGATTACTCCAAATGTTTCGATCGCATTGATCACGGCATTCTGATATCCAAATTAACTAGTATAGGTGTGCATGGGGATCTTTTGAGGTGGCTCGAATCCTATCTCGAAAATCGCCTGCAAGCAGTAAGGATTGGAACTTACAAATCTAATTTCATGACTGTCCCATCGGGCGTCCCACAAGGGTCCTATTTAGGGCCTTTGCTCTTTAACATTTATCTATATGACATTGAGACATGTTTCACGTATTCTAAAGTTCTACTGTACGCGGACGACAAGAAAATTTTTATGCCAGTACAATCTGTCGCTGATTGCATTAAACTTCAAATGGATCTCGATAGACTCCCGGAATACTGTGTACGTAATCGACTTGATATGAACATAAACAAATGTCAGGTAATAACGTTTACTAGAAAATCTAATCGAATAACCCATAATTATAATTTTAATGGCACTATTATTCCTAGAGCAGAGCTTGTTCGAGATCTTGGCGTTATGCTAGATCGCAAACTTTTGTATACGTCTCACTTTGAGTATATATGTAACAGAGCTCACAAAATGCTGGGATTCTTACATAGAGGTCAAATCTTTTAAAAAGGTAGAATCTTTAATGACGCTGTATTTCGCATATATTCGAAGTATCATGGAATACGCATCGCCGATCTGGTCCCCTACTTATATAACACATATTGCCCAACTAGAATCCGTTCAGCGCAATTTTACACGCCGTTTAAACTATCGTTTAGGTAGGCGGGGTGATTACGCCGACAAGCTCAATTTTTTCCATCTGGTCTCTCTCGAGGATAGACGGTTACTTACAGATATGAAACTATTGTTCGACGTAGTGAATGCAGTCCTAGACTGTCCTGAGCTTACAGAACGCATTGGTGTACGGGCATACTCAATCCGCACCAGACGCATGTGCTCTCTGGACGTTGGGTCGGCACGCACAAATTACGCCAAACACTCTGTTTTGCAAAGAATCGTCCAAGCATACGAAAGCAAATTCAGAGGCGCTGACATATTTTTTCTCCATCGAAATACTTTTATTAACTTAGTTAAGAAGTCTTTTTTAACAGAAATACATAAATAAACAGGACTGAACAGGCACACACGCATACACAAACACACGCATACACAAACACACCCTTACACACCCTCTCACACACGAACATACACACAGTTACTCTTCTATTGATCCCTCGTCCCTTTTTTGTTTCTTATTCTCTTTTTAAATCCTTTTTTTATAAAAAAAAATATTATAGAGTAATAATTATTTGCCTACTTTCTTTTTAAAACATAACGGTACGTCGTCATCGATTTGTATATATAGTATTGTAAAGGTCAAACTTTGTAATAGGCTTTATAAGAATTGATTTGTAAAATTGTATTTTTAGATTTAAGAAGCTGTAAAGTTTGCAATACATTAAATAAATAAATAAAAAGCAGATCTGATCTCTCTTTTGGATTATAATAAACCAAGTGCTCATGAGTTCTAATTTTTTTAATTATTAATTTGACCGATATGATTCGAGCGATGACATATTACATCCAGATGACATCCAGATTGAACAGAGGAATAAAAATTTTATGCTATTCGATCTTACAAAACTTTTATTGCCATGTTACTTACTATTTAAATGTTAGTTAGTTTTAAACTTTCGCGTTTTTCACTTATTATTAGTATAGAACTCGGGTCTTAACGCGATGCACGTAAGTACGTTTACGGAAACGTACCTGTATTGGGTGCCGACGTTTCGACATGGATTGCACCTTATCGTGGTAACGGCTGTACTGGCTGAAGAGCGCGGCGTCGACTTCTGGCCGCTCGTGCAGTTTCTTCCACTACCCTCACATTGTTGTAATCTTCTCTACACACTACACTGACGATGTCCATATTGCGTTTATCACCGATATTACTGTCGCGTGGTTTAAGCCTATGAATTACAGGATTCCACGCCTTTGAAAGATTATATCCATCTTCTCTATTGAAATTTTCGTCGCATTACTTTATTTTAATAGCTTCGCGTACATAGACATAGACATAGACATAGACAGACATTTATTTAGCATCATTTCACCCATACTGTTACATACACGTTTACATAAAGGTACACCAAAATAATAGAAATAAAAATAAGAAAACAAAAAACACTTAAAAACGAAAATATAAAACAAAACAAAAATATACGGATCTAACTAGACATATTTAAATATGGGTGCTGTGATGCCAAACAGGACATCGACTCAGCGTATGCTGCAACAAGGTGCTGCAGCGCTGATTTTCAGCGTCGCCCTTAATAAAAGGTGTGCCCGTGAGGCACCGGTTATGTGTAGTTTAATGTAAATAGGTATAAGATATATAAGGTATATATTAAATAATAAATAAGGTAAAAATAAATGTATATGCAGGCAAAATTTGTAAAATATAAATACAATAAACTCATATAAAAATCATTAACATTATTAAATATATTTTTACTATTTAGCCTTTTAACATTGTGCTGCATTGTTGGAACAAACCGACCACTCCGCTCGCGCGCGACTCATTTTGCTTTTGGACTGTTAAAAAGTAATTCTTTAGTTTAAATTTAAAATTTTGGACATTACTAAGTTCACGAATAGGAGGAGGTATGTTGTTCCAACATTTGGTAGCCGCGTATCTGAAACTTCCTCGAAAAGCGGCAGTTCGATGTTGTGGTATTTTCAAAGCACTGTTTAAAACTCTCATATACCGAGTATCGTCTTCTCTTCGCCACTTTAGTCTATCGTAAAGAAATGTTGGATTATTGGTTTTTATCACCTTAAACAATAATGTAGCCATGTGCAGTACCACGTACAAATCGTGGATAATAGTGGCGCTCAGTGGAGAGGACTTTCGGTTCGTGAAGTTCAATCCAGTGATTTTGCGAGCCATTGAGTAGATGGTCGGCTAGGGCTGATTTATTTGTTTGTCGGTTTTTGACAGCAGCTATGTGTTCTTTAACCCTTTCGGCTATAGTGCGTTTCGTTTGGCCTACGTACGACCTTCTACAGCTGAAGTCTATCCCGTAAACGTCTGGTCTTTGGTAGGGAATAGAATCCTTCGGTGTCCAGGTGTTTGGCGATTTTAGAGCGAGGTGTGTACACTGTCTTGATAGAGTATTTACTTAGTAAAGTTCCTATTTTGTCCGTTACTCCCTTTAGGTATGGCATAAAGGCTGCCTGTCTTCTTTGTGGATGTCGCGGCTGTCGTTTGCACACTTTATACCCATTTCTTTTTAGTACCTCCCACACGTGTTTTAAATTAAATTAAATGTTTATAGTATATTTTTATTTCTTTACTGTTTTACTGTGCTTAAATAGCATGCTATTTCAATTCGCAGGTGTATCATATTTCACCAATATCAATCGTACCACTAGATTTAGTGTAAAATAATAAATTTTTTGTTAAATTATTTTACACATATTTATTGTAATGTGACGAATAATACAAGTTGTTTATTTCCCTTATTGCTCTAAATAAATTAAATATATTGCTATTCTTCATATATCATAGTATAGAAGCTAAAAATACCTATCTTTATTATTTTTTACAAAAGGAATTAAATCACTAACAAAAAAGTAATACGCCTGTAAAGGTAAAAAATATTAAAAACCATTTTGTCAAAAACTTTCATTTCAGACCTATATCAAGTTTCATCGATATAGGTCTGAAATGACAGTTAGGGTACAGTATTATACGCTGATTATACGGAAAGTTAGCTACGAATTGATTAATTGTATACGAACTATTTCAAAATGTTACAAAAAAATTGTACTGTGTTTTGCACAAATGGCCAGAATTGAGATATTGATGTCAAACAATCAAAAATAATCTGTATTCTAATGTAGTATAGACTCATTTTATTCTGTCAACTAGTAATACTTTTATATGACATATTGAACAAACCCACCACTATGACAAAAGCTGATAAAGTAAAGCAGAAGTGATTCAAGACTCTTGGAAACATAAAGCAAATAAGAGTAACAAAATAATTATTTCGCATAAATGTTCCGAGCGACTTGGTATTATACTTTAGAGACAAAAAAAAAACGGGTTGCACGGGAGTGCCGGCAGAGATGTAAACTTGAATATTAGCTAATAATTTATTCCTATACTAGCTATTTACTTCCCATCACTTAGTATACATATCTATTCATTATCATAATAATGTTCGTTTATTAACTTTTTTGACGTAGCATATTTGACATCTCAATCTGTCATAGTATTAAAATCCTAAATCCAACCTCCCTGTACTACTCATAATCGCCATATACTAAAAATAAAAAACATAAAACCTGGATATAACATTTTTAACATGTGTAATCCGCACTTTCATCGTTTCAACAACCCAATTTCCTCTTACTTTTTATTCGTCCTATAGAGTTTAATATTTTTTACCTAAAAAAAGTGCACAACGGCGCTAAAGAAGTTTTCACTTCAAAATCCATCTTTTATTTTGCCAATCATCCTATTATGGCGTGGCATTATGGTTTCCGTCTTACAAAATTTTGATCAGCCTGCGCGAATTTATAATTTTTTACACATCACAAAAAAAGTGCACAACGCCGCTAAAGAAGTTTTCACTTCAAAATCCATCTTTTATTTTGCCAATCATCCTATTATGGCGTGGCATTATGGTTTCCGTCTTACAAAATTTTGATCAGCCTGCGCGAATTTATAATTTTTTACACATCACAAAAAAAGTGCACAACGCCGCTAAAGAAGTTTTCACTTCAAAAAATATTTTTTAAAATGATAGCACCTGAAACATTTCTGCAGTATGCATATTAAAATTCTAATTTTGCAAAAATGATTCAAACCTCGTGAATCATTTTCGATAGATTATACAATGCAAAAATATTCCATGCAACTTGGTCTTTGAGCTTCAACAACAAATAATTTGCTCAAATCATTTCAGATGGCAAATAATATAAATATTTTTAAAACATAAACTAATTTAAATGTCAAAATATTTAAATTAAAAGTTGAAATATTATAATAAAGAACATTTTAGCCGCATTTTATTTTTTTATTTGGTAATTTTAACTTTGATGCCCTCCTGTGTTTTGACAATTTCGTTAGAGTTTCGCCGGTTCTCATTTGCTTTAAATGTGAACATTTTTGATTTTTAAAATAAATAATGTGGAAAGAGTACTTACTTCTGCATGTTTGGGTTACCGAAGAAAATGGGGAGGAAAACACAGACAGTTAATAAAAAGTGTGTTTGTTTTAAGTGCACTTCTAACCTAAAAAAGTTGTTTCATTATTGTCTTTGTTTTGTGTTGCAGACTTTATAGAAAACTCACCCGTATCTACTCCTATCAAAAAACTTAAACTCATACGTAATAATGTGCCAACCACTAAGTCTGATTGTTTTCTCATTCCAAATGACTGATTTATACCTTTTAATTAATATTACTGTAAGTTAATTTTGTCTGTCTTTATATTAACTTACAACTTCTTAATTAGGACTTGATGGATTTGAATGAGGACACCGTAATTTACAATATTTTTTTTTGCTTTTTTGGCATACACCCCTTTGAATGGGATGTCATTAGATAGGCTTGAAGAACCCCATACTGTAGTCCTTAAAAAAACCTTGGCAGGGAGCTCATTGCACAACCCAAGCGTTCGCAGGAGAAAGTTTCTCTGAAACCGCACTGTACGCGACCATTTAGGTTCTAAAATATTAAAATGAATTCCCTGCCTACGGCGAGCGGTGCGATGGTAGAAAGTAGCCATGGGCGTCATTTCGAAAAATTCCACAGAACACATCCCATTGTACAAGCGGTAGAACACATACAGGGAGGCAAAATATCTCCTCAGACTTAAGGGTTCGATACGACAAGTGAGTTTGGGATCGTCGACAATTCTCACAGCCCGTCGTTGAACCAAATCAAAAGGGCTAATCTGGTATCTGGGTGCACCCGCCAACAGATGGCAGCAGTACTCCATATGGGACCGGATCAAGTTAACCCGTCCCCAGTCAGTGTGGTCTCGATTTCAGACACAAGTTCTTCGCGGTTTTCCTCCACAACGGAACCATTTGCACAAACCCTCGGGCACTCCGTAAGATAGCAACTTCGATAGAAGACCCCGGTGCCAGACCCGATCGAACGCCTTCGCTATGTCCAGGCTACATGCCAATGCCTCCCCCTGACTCTCAATGGCTAGTAGCCATCGGTGTGCGAGATACACTAGAAGTACACCATTCGAGCGACCGTGGCGAAAGCCATATTGACGATCACTGACCAACTCAAGAGCACTGAGCAACTCCCGCCGGACCTCCCGCTGTGTTATGGAGATTTCCGGCATGGTTTTACTGCACCACGGTATAGTAGGTGGTACAGCGCCTTCATCGTTCATATTCGAGTTTGAGGCAAAAATAATGCCCAGTAGATCAGCTTTCTCTTTAGCACTATGGGCCAAGTCACCATCGGTCTTTCGCAGTGGTGGTAACGACGACTGGCAAAAGTTCCCTTCGGCAGCTTTGGCAAGCTACCAGAAAGCACGACTCCCAGAAGGATAGCTCGCAAGTCGCCCACCTATTTTGCCGATGAATTGGAATTTTGCTTTCATACTGCAGTTGCTTTCTTACTGAACCTCGAGGCGGCATTTAATTTGCGTTTTACCTCAGAAATATTCGGATCCTTATTATTACGAGCCGTTGTCCGAGCCTCATATGCAGATGGCTTAAGAATTTTAGCTTCTCTGCAAGACCTATTAAACCACGGTCGTTTTTTGATGCCGGCAGCTACTCGCGTGTTAGGAATATAACATTCCATACCAGCGAGGATTGTCTCAGTGACTGCGGCTTTGCAGACGTCAGGATCTTCTGAGCTAAAGCAGATCTGCCTCCACGGGTACGATGCATAAAATTCACGCAGTCCATCCCAGTCTGCCGACTTATAGTGCCACATACGACACCAATTAGTTGGCCCAGATGGATCGGGTTGTGTGCATGACACTTGATTCCGAACGAGACAGTGGTCCGAGGAGCCTTAAGGCGCATCCACTGAGACGAAATATCCGTACGGACGTGTAGTCAGCAGAAAGTCCATTAAGGAGCTTGTATGGTCCTCTATATCTGGCCTTCTCGTTGGAGAAAGTACCAGGTGAGAGAATCCATAGGTCAGAGCAAATTCATGAGCAGATATCCCTGCATAGTTATTGGTTCGAGAACTGAGCCACTCACGATGGCGTTTAAGTCTCCCAAAATAACTAGTTCTGCTGTGGGATATTGCTCTAGGACTTTATCAGTCGTCAAACTCAGGTGCGTGAAGAGTCGAGTTACGTCCGTGTCACCGCTATGAGACCTGTATAGGCACGCATAGATACGAGTGTGGCCGCCGTAATCTACGCGCACCCACAATATCGACAGGTCCCTGTCTTCAAGTCTATGAAGGCGGAGACAGCAGATATCCTCCCGGACGAACATACATACACCGGCACGACACACCAAATTTTGTGCTCAAGTTTGGATATAATTCTTATGAAACCTTAAGTAGTCGAAATATTAAAAATAGACTTATCAATCCCAAAAAAAAAATTGCATCTGGCTATATCTCCAAGAGTGTCCGCGGATGATGGCTTTTTGGTTAGGGTAGAAATTGCCAGTACTCCTTTTGCCTTTTCCCTTGCCTTTTGAGTTCTTCAGCTCTTTTTTTATTGCCACAGTTGGACAAATGTCATTTCGAACAATATGCAAATGTTGCATTGCAGCCAGTCTTCAACAAGTTGTGTCTTGTAGTGATTTTCACCGCAGCCCTTACAATTATTTTTTCTTTTTCTTCATTTTCACTGCCATGGGGATTTCTTTACAACTACTGTCTGAGATCTTGCGAATAGCTCTACGTTTTCTAACGTCTTGTGGGCATATGTTTTTCAGTGACCTTTTATGTTTGATTTGAGCCTCTAAGATCTTGTAAAACTTGATGCTGTTCCTCAGGAGCCTCGATATTCCCTCCAAAAGCGTATTCGGGTAAAGCTCCAGGGCTTAGCGGGAACACTACTGTTGCACTACAACCTAAATCGGCATTTCAGTAGTAGCTGATTCTCCCCATCCTTGAATTAGTAATCATAGCCTGCTTTCTGAGAGGTCATATTAAATCTTTGTTTTATTTGTAAACTCCGCAATCTCAATGCTATGCTTCTAGCATCATCACAGAAGGAAATGCCTTAGACTGCATCTCTTTTATATGTTTACACAGTCTTTTTTTTATTATCCTTCCCAAACGATGAAGATATAGAAGATAGGCCTTTCCATGTTTTTCTAGAAATACTGTAGATAATCGAAGCCCTGTAAACTGACATTGTCCCATTTTTGACTTCTTTTATTGCTTTTCTCATGTTCTCTTTATCCCAGGTACCTGAAACGGCAACTGCCTTTCGAAAATAGTTGTTCGATCTGCAATTAATAGTTTAAGTAATAGGTAGTCTGAAAATGGCTTCAGGTTTTTATGGCGATCTCCACTGAAAAAATTAAGGTTATCTTTCCCGATTGTCTGTTAGAGGCCATATAAATAAAAAAAGAGAAAAATTTTAATGCTGTTGGTCATCTTTAGGTAAGAATACCCAAATATAAACCACTTTAAGGTAAAAGTAGAAAAACACTCATATTATTGAAAACGTTTATCTTATATTTGTTGAATGTTCAACAAACAAAATAGGTTTTATTATTATTATTATTATTTTTTTGCGAAAAAAATTACACTTACACTAGTTGTCAACCATAAGTTGAAGCGAACTAGATTATAATTAACGCCATCTACCTAAATAGAAGTAGTTTTTTTTCTTATTGCTTATTGCTTTTCTTATGGCCATCTTTCTCGTACGGCCATCTACCCCGAACTTACACTAGTAGTATAGTAGAAAACCTCTCTTTATTATTAAAAGATGTTAATATATCAAGTTCAATGCTTGATAGTTAACATACCTGGTGACGTCACTAGTCGTCGTAATAAATCGTATGGACAAATATTTTTTTTTACTTTATTTTTAAATATCTTTCTATTGATATTACTTAACGACAACATTATAAACTTATCGTAATTAGTTTAACAGTGTATTAAAACGCTTTTTGTCAAGAAAATCAGGTCATTAGTTTCAACTTATCTATTAATATCCAAAAAAATATGATTTACTTAATACTTAATATAATATTAAATTTAACTTTACTACTTTTAATTGCATTACCTAGTAACAAAAATATAATTACTTCTTAATTTACCAATCGTGTTGTACCCGTCTCCCAACCGACCTAAATTGGAAAAACATTAAATTCATTACCCAAACTCCGGAACAGCATAACTTTACGCAGATATACATGAGTAGCGGCTCGCAGTGCGTAAAGGTAAACTTATTTAATAACGTATATATAAACGTACCTATACGTAAAATTATTTGTAAATTCATTCGTTATTTTAAGAAAGCTAAAACTCGACTGTAATCACACGAGCTTCAATTCTTATCGGTAAATATTTGCTATTCGTACATTAGGGGATAAGAATTTCTCACGCCTTGCTGATATTTCTACTAATTCTACTTTCCATTAGGTTCAAATTCAAAGTTAAATCTTTGAAATGACGTTTTAGACGCATGATTTTCTAAAAAAACAAAACTAACGCATTTTTGACAAGTATAGGAATAAATGTGTTTATTGCGGTTAACACAAATTAGAACACAAGTTTTATTGATTTATTTTGTTAAAAATTATCAAAATTTTATATCGAATTAAAATCAACAATCTGATTGACATTTACTAAAAAATTATCTTTAAAATTATCAGTTTTAAGAAGTTAATCAGTTAAGAAGTAAATTGCAAATTTGTGATAAATCATACAAATAGTAGAAATACTTAAACGAAAAATATTTGGTTATAAATTTTATTTATAACTGAAGAATATATTAATGAAATAGATACATAAATTCTGGAAAATAATAACAATTTTATTCAAACATAAAAATTAATGGAATTAAACACATAAAGTGTTATTGTTAAAATAACATAGTTTTATGAATTTTCATGAAAAGAAATGTTTAAAATTTGTTTGGAAAATTATAGAAGTTTCACACAAATATATGTTGCTAACCTTGAAATTTACCGACCGTAGGTAATAACTGACATAATTATCGGCTACTACTTACCTGCTACCTAATGCACATGAGTACGTGACCCTACCGAAGACACTTTCAAGGCAAAGGCTTTCCAAGGCTACTCAGCGCTGACACGCTGCCCGTTGCATAAACCAACCAGTACCACGCTCGCCGAAGCGTCAAGTCGCACCACACCCGCCGTAATGAACAGTGATACTACGCCCAATGAAGTGAAAGGTCACATCTAGGGTTTCTGATTTCTCGAACTATTTTCGTTCTCGAGGCACGGGAATTCTCGAGGCCAAATTCTCGAGACTTTCAAAGGAGACTTATAATTTTTAATAAAATTCAAAGAAAAAAAATCCCGAAAAGAACATATTTTTATTACCCCCAACTGCACTTACTTAAAAGAATCGAAACATAAAAATCTTCTAACACATAATAAACAAATAACACTTAGAAGAATAAGGAACACTAAAAATCTGCGTGCGTTGAAAATTAAACTTTTGTATCAAGCTATTCGTTCGTTTCAGCCGAAAGACGTCGACTGCTGAACGTAGGCCTCCCCCATATGTCTCCACATGGGCCGGTCCTGAGCCGCCCGTGCTCATCCGCTTCCTACGGCTCTGACCAGATCGTCTGGCCACCTGGTAAGAGGCCGACCCACGCTGCGTCTTCCGATCCATAGTCGCCACTCGAGAACCTTTCTTCCCCATTGTTTATCGGTTCGACCAGCGATGTGGCCTGCCCATTGCCACTTTAGCTTGCTAATTGATTGAGCTATGTCGGTAACCTTAGTTGTTCGGCAATTTCCTCGTCAATCAAGTTATTGCTCTACTAATATTCTAAATAATAATATAATATTGGTATTAATTAGCTCTAACTTTTAAATCATTGCGATCAAATATAAAATATATCTTCTGTAAACATCACAATAATAAAATCTTAAATAACTAATGGAAACAGATAACTAAGGGTGGTTAGGTACCACAATAACCCTAAGAGTTTCTATTTAAAATTTGCATCAATCTACATATGATAAGTAATCTTCTAAAATAACAAGAAAAACTTGCGGAAGAAAATGATTAGGCTCTACTAATTTGTATTAGGTAACAGTATTAAGTAACTAACAGTTAGACATTCTTTAATCAGTCTGGTATTTCACAGCACATTTTGATCGATATGAAAACATAGAAAGCTCCTTAAATAACCATTATATCTTAAAAAAGTTATAGTAACAGATCACTAAGAGTTTGAATCTGATTCTGTCTATAACAAATTCAATATCAGTCGTTCAAAATTATTTTAATAGCTTTAGCACTGATTGAAAATTTAAAAATCAAATTTAATAATTATGAATATGATTTCTTCAAATTTAATTTAATTAGAGAATCGATAGATAAGTGAGTCCTCTAAAGTATTTGAAATACCTAAACTTTATTTTTATTTTAAAGGTTTTTTGAGATGACATACATTTGCATTCGGTAAAAGTCGAGAGGAATTTATTGGAGAACAAGGTTGCACGATGACTCCTATAACTAAAGTATAAGGAGAAAGTCATTACCATATTAAATCACGCACCTAGCTATGTTCAGCGTTATTTATGAGTCTGTAATTTCAGGAAATATAGAATTGTAAATTTTCGCCACGTACAGATGCTAGTCTTGAAAAAATCAACTTAAATCAATAACTGAAACAGTTGAGAATTTATTTTCAACATAAACATTTTAAGATTTTTGAGACTGAAATATTCTATGTCTTAAAAGTTTAACGTGTCTGCAAACTTTCAGGAGAGAAGTATAATTGTGAAATAGGTTTCAGTTTAGAAAGTGAAACTGTGATTGTACGTCCTATGTCTGTGTCCCGGTGTGAAACCTGTGAGATGAACTGGAAATTTGATCGATGGTTTGAAAACATACAGCTAAGAATAGTAGGGGGCGTCGTCTAGATCTTGTAAATTAACGACGAACATATTTGTTATAAAAGAACTTTTTTTAATAAATTTCCTTATTATTTTATTATTTTTTTATTTAGCTTTGTAATTTCTTAAGAATCTTTTTGACAAACATACCTCGTATGAGACTAAAAAAGATTGCAGCACCTTGATAACAACCCATAGAATCATATTCGGCACGCTACTAAATCATTTCGGCACGCTACTAAATCATATTCGGCGCTACTAAATCATATTCGGCGCGCTACTAAATCATATTCGGCACGCTACTAAATCATATTCGGCACGCTACTAAATCATATTCGGCACGCTACTAAATCATATTCGGCGCGCTACTAAATCATATTCGGCACGCTACTAAATCATATTCGGCGCGCTACTAAATTCCTGAAAACCTGCGATACTAAATACAAATTACTACATAAATACTGTAACTCACACTTATTCTTTTGTTATTCGATGCAATAAAGTATCATCTTTTATTCTTCGCAATTAAACTGATTATGAAATATACCTTTTACTTTTTCGTGAATCCTTTCATGAAAACTAAAACTAAAACCAAAACCGTATCGTTTATACTCTACGACTGAAGTTGACAATATCATGCCTGTGTCAAGTAGCTCCTTTAGGGCCCGTGACACCACCGGCTCGCACCACTCGTGGTGTCAAGGGGATTTTTTAGTACCCATAACACCACCAACAAATAGTGTTGTCACTTACGCCATCAATGAAAATCTGTCATACTAGTTCGATTGAACAAAATACTAGTGTTTTGTTCGGGCTTACTTACTCAAATGAAAATTTAAGTTTGTAAAAAAATGTTTATGAGCTCCATTTGTCTTTGCCCATGGTCCAACTGCGTAGTTCGACTAGTAGTAACCAAGGGCAATGATTTTTGTCTCTGGTTCTACGAGTAGGACTGCAACAAGAAAATTGATAGTTTTTTATCACACTTGCTCGTAAACAGTGTCATCACCCCCACTTTTTCTTTGTAAATTTTGCTTTATCATAATCTTTATTTTGGATGACAGCTGTCAAACTAGAAACCGCCTTATCTCTGTAACTTTTGATAGTAGACTAGTAGTTTGTTCACAGAAGTGATCAGCGTTGCAGGTTTTTTTTTGCCAAGTGGGGATTTAGGAACTTTTTGAGTTTTTGAGTTCGGAAAAAAGCGGGATTCATACGTCGAAAGCGGGACATAGTAAAAAAAAATGTATATTATCAAAAGTTTTTGAATATTTATGTTTTTATTTGAGTTCAAATTACGTTTCCGCAATAATAGCTAGGTAAGTAGTAAAAATATCCATAGAAAATGTATTTTAATAAAAATATAGTTTTTTTAAAATCAGATTTACCCTGTCGTTATTTAGTTGAGTCAGTATGCTGCACGCACGGTCGAGTTATTCCTGAAAGGCGGCATTGAGTCTGTCCCGCGCGGGACATATAATTTTGATTTAAAAATCGGGACGTCCCGCCAAAATTGGGACGTCTGGCAACGCTGACGTGATAGATCTCATCAAAATCATTATTTCAGAGGACAGTTGTCAAACTAGAAACGGCTTTCTCTCCGTAACTTTTGATCGTAGACTAGTAGTTTCTTTACAGAAGTGATAGATCTTATAAAGATTCTTATTTCGGATGACTGTCAAACTAGAAACGGCTTTATTTCCTTCACTTCTGATAGAAGACTAGTAGTTTTTTGACAGAAGTGATAGATTTCATTAATTTTCTTGTTACAGTCCTACTGATCAACCTGGGACAAAAATCATTGCCCTTAGTACTCTACCAGTCGAACTACGGAATAGGACCACGGGCAAAGAATGACAAATGCAGGTCATGAACATTTTTTATTTTTACAAACTTAAATTTTCATTTGAGTGAGTAAACCCGAACAATGCACTTGTATTTTGTTCAATAGAACTAGTGTGACAGAAATTCAATGATGGAGTAAGTATAAAAAATCCCCTTAACACCACCAGTGGTGCGAGCCGGTGGTGTCACGAGCCCTAAACGAAGTAGTTTACATGTGGATTGGATGTCACTGGAGAGTGCACTACAAGAAAAGTAATCGAAATAACACCATAAACATCTGTCATTTTGACAGTCACAACAGTTGAGTTAGTATGACAAAAAAAAATTACTGACCCAAGTTTAGTGTAATATATGCACTTTATCAGCCTCATACGTCTGTTTGGGCACGGCCTACTCTCACCGAGTGTGATTTGAGCCATATGTTACCAGCCAAACCATATTTCAGGCCAAATTAGTTTGTCCTGTGCCAAACGGGTTTATCCTTAGCGTGTCATGATACACTAGTTTAGCCCAGGACAATCTAGTTTGGCCTTAATGATACTTTAAGTTTAACTAGTTTGATCTAGGCCGAACTGATTTTGAATTATCATTTAAATAAAATAATGCTTAAAATGAAAGGGCAATAAATTAGATGCGCAATATTTATTTACACATTATCCACCGAAAAAAAAAAATTGATTAAAAGTGACACAACACTTAAACAAAATGAGTACTTCTTAGTGTTATGTATTGTGACTGTGACTGACTAACATACATAATTTGCAGAAAAATATAACTTCTTCAGACAATTATGCATTGATTTTGTATACATCAACTAATGCGAACAAACTACAAATACTATGTTTTCAATCATTATTCAATAAGACTGGCACTTAAGACTGACATTTAGTCTAATAGGTTGAATCTAATACTGCTCCAATTTTATAATCATATTTAGCAGATAGCTAAACGACCGTGTAAAATGTGTTTCTTTATATATTTAAATACGTCATAAAGGAAAACAATACATTGTTCTTTTGGAGTAGTTATTGTGTACATTTTAATTTGTTCATTATTTTCCAAATATCTATTACAAGATATTTACGTAATAAGGATACGTCAAATGTTAATATATAATTTGTGATGAGTCTGTTAATAAACTACAGTTTTCTATTTATAAATGACAAAAAAATATCTCATTTTCGCTCTTGCTCATTAAAATTTAAAGGACCTACTATACGACCAAGTTTTTGAGCAGTGATTAAAAATAAAATTGACACTTAAATATTCTTCACATCCAGCTTGGATTTTCCAAACAAAAAAGGATTTTTTTTCGAATGATTTCAATAGGTAAAAATTTTATCAAATTTGCCTCTCCCTACTTTGTACCAGATGGACGGACGGACATGTGTGATCTCGGAAAGGTTCTGTTTTTTCTTTCATGGTACACAACCTTAAAAATATAGAAAAACTATGTATTTACTAAAGTTTAAAAAAAAATTTAAAAATATCTCTATCGTAATTTCTCATGGTCACCCTATCAATACACTCAAAGCGATTTCAAGGTCATAAGGAAAAATTTGAGCCTAAAAAAAATATTCATACTGCGCTCTCCAGTGACATCCATATACTCGTATAAGCTTCTTGGTCTGTGTAGATCAGTGGTTCTTAACCTTTTAGGGATTTATCCCTAAACCATTAGGGGAAATTTTTGCACGACTGCGGACCACCAAGTGTCTGGTGTTAATGTAAATTGTGATAGTTATGGCAATGTTAAGGTATTGTTATGCATAAATATATAGTTGTTATGCATAACGTTAATTTTTAGTTTTGCTACCAGTTTAAAAAAATGTTTAACAAAGAGGTGGTCTTAATTTTGTAGCGTCGTCAGTGCGATCATAAAGTATTGTATGTTCCCGAATGTCACTTCTGCCCCGTTTATCTTTATTTATATCCACATGTGACTTGACTTTAGGGACTATTTCTAAAGCTTCCAGGAACCACCAGTGGTCTGAGGACCATCGGTTAAGAACCACTGGTGTAGATGAATGTTATTCTACACTTTTTGGCTTAAAGCTGAGTGATTGTACTATGCACGCCCAAGGATTTATTCCTGATTATATTACATTATTAGACTTCAGGCTTCAGCTTTAGCTGCAACGATAATTGAATGGTTATATACCATTTATGATTTCACACCTCTTTTCCCATCGGGGGATGAACACTAAGTTAGCCTTCGGTATGGACCGTACGTCCCAGGGTGGAGCTTCCCGCTTTTTTTTTTTGGAAAATAAAAGGCACATAGGAGTATAACTATAGGAAAAATCATATTTATTTTACCACTTTGTTATTCGCTACCTTACATTGGTGTGGGCAACAAATGGTTGGTAGAAGTGTATCTTTATACCTTTCAAGTTGATAGATTTGAAATTGCTGCGGAAAAGCGCTATGACACACAGACAGACAGGGACCTTAATCTTACAATAAAAGCTTCTTTTCACCATTTTAATATAGAACCCTTCAGTCTTGGTCTTAACTAGCGATGGAACCTCTATGTTCAGGTATTTAACTATACTTTAGTTCTATCTTTCACCATTTTTTTCCAAATACTCCTAGTATAAATTTGAGTTACAAAGTGAATAATAGGAAAAATTTACAAAGACTTAACTTTGTAGGTATTAAGCCATATTAAGCTATGGTTGTGGTATGCAAACCATGTTTTTAATGTAAGCTTTCGAAACAATATTATTTTTTTGCTACTTTTTACCACTTTTCGAAATAGATTAATTTTTAAAGTCAAAGAAAATATTTCTATCCAAATTAATTATCATTATTAAAAATCGGCCAATTGCGAGTCGAACTCGCGCACGAAGGGTTCCGTACCATTATCTATAAAAACGGCAAAAAATCACGTTTGTTGTATGGGAGCCCCCTTCAATATTCATTTTATTCTACTTTTTAGTATTCGTTGTTAAAGCGGCAACAGAAATACATCTTCTGTGAAAGTTTCAACTGTCTAACTATCACGGTTTATGAGATAGAACCTGGTGACAGACGGACGGATGGACGGACGGACGGACAGCGGGGTCTTAGTAATAGGGTTCCGCTCCTTACCCTTTGGGTACAGAACCCTAAAAAAACATTTTTTAGGGACGTTTTTTAATATGTCATTTGTCACAAGACAACAACTCTTAAGCAAACAAACAAATTTCCCACTTATTTTTGACATGTCAAAGTTATTAAGAGAAATTTATTTTTATGTTAGAACAGCTGACAAAACAAACAAATCGTAATTTCCAGGATTTAACAAAGATATTATATAGTTTAAAGTATCAATATAGATCACAATGATCACAAATGCTTTTTTGAATGGTACAGCCAGATATTTCATTTTCTCATACCCTTGGTACAACATGGCACCTACATTCTTCAAGTATCTAATTAATGGACCAGAAATAAGATAACTAGAAGAACACGACCTGGTCAGTGATCGTCAATATGGCTTTCGCCACGGTCGCTTGACTGGCAATCTTTTAGTGTATCTAACTCACCGATGGGCACTAGCAATTGGGAGTCAGGGGGAGGCATTGGCATGTAGCCTGGACATAGCGAAGGCGTTTGATCGGGTCTGGCACCGGGGTCTTCTATCGAAGTTGCCATCTTACGGAGTGCCCGAGGGTTTGTGCAAATGGGTGGCTAGCTTTTTGTCCGGCAGACGCATACGAACCGTAGTTGACGGTAGTTGCTCTGATAGCATGGACATTAATGCTGGTGTCCCGCAAGGCTCCGTGCTGTCTCCTACGCTGTTTCTACTGCATATCAATGACATGTTGGACATCAACAACATACATTGCTATGCAGATGACAGTACTGGAGACGCTTTTTACACGGGTCGTGCAAACATCCCTCGTTCCGTTGTGGAGGAAAACCGCGGAGAACTTGTGTCTCAAATCGAGACCACACTGTCCCAGGTCTCTGACTGGGGACGGGTAAACTTGGTCCGATTCAACCCTACAAAGACACAAGTCTGCACGTTCACCGCTAAGAAAACCCCATTCACTGTAGTCCCACAATTCCAGAACACTCCCCTCTCCGTCTCCAAGAGCATTGGGATCCTTGGTGTTGACATCTCCAGCGATGTTCAGTTCCGAGATCACTTACAAGATAAGGTGAAGCTGACATCCAAAAAACTAGGTGTACTCAACAGAGCGAGGCAGTGCTTCACGTCGGGGCAGAGGTTGCTGCTTTCAAGTCGCAAGTTCGCCCCCATATGGAGTACTACTGCCATCTCTGGGCAGGTGCACCCGGATACCAGCTTGGAACTTTTGACTCGGTTCAACGACGGGCTGTGAGAATTATCGACGATCCCAAACTCACTTGCCGTATCGAACCCTTAAGTCTGAGAAGAGACTTTGCCTCCCTGTGTGTGTTCTACCGCTTGTACAATGGGATATGTTCTGAGGAATTGTTTGAAATGATGCCCACAGCTACTTTCTACCATCGCACCGCTGGCCATCGGCAGGGAATTCATCCTCACACTTTAGAACTGAAATGGTCGCGTACAGTGTGGTTTCTGAGAAACTTCCTTCCGCGAACGCTTGGGTTTTGGAATGAGCTCCCTGCCAAGGTTTTCTCTAAGGAGTACATTATGAAGTTCTTTAAGAAAGAAGTTATTGGATTTTTAAAAGGGTCGGCAACGCGCGAGTGCCACGCTTACCATCAGGCGGACCGTGTGCTTTTTTCCACCTTAGTGGTATAAAAAAAAAATATCCTTCGCGCTTCTTTCTATTGGAAAATTAACGGAAGAGTTATAAGAAGCAAGAAAGAAGGATTTTAAGAGCTATAGAGAGCATAATTCGAGGAAATGCAGCAAAGAAGAATCTAACAGGAATATTTAAATTTCTTTTTAATAAGCTCTGATCCGGTAATCACCAGTAGGGAAAAACCCATCAAGAACATAGTTAAAATCATTCCCAAAGAAGCACTGTTTATGTTTAACAGCAGCCCCAACTTACAGGACTCCAATGATAACGCAACATTTAATGACGATGATTATGAAGATGACGCTTTGAAGTATCTCTAAAGTAATAAAAGACTATGCTACTATTGAAGGTCTATCAGCTTAAGTTTTTTTGATGGCACTTATGATGGTCCCCTATCCCACTGTGTGTCGCCACAAAAACATTATCACTCGTTAAGTACGACCACTATGTACAGCATTCATTAGTTTAATTGATTTTATTTCCATAATCCTTAAAAATTGTCCTTATTCGACTTCTTTCTTCGGTGTATCTGGTGGTAGAGTCAACGCCACTAGTAGTCCCGCTGAAACAATAGAATATCCTCACATTAATAAGTTACATCGTATTTTTAAAAACAAAGTATGTATTACAATCTTGTCATAATTATTTTGTCGAGGTTTTTTCAGATTTGCTCGAAATTGTTTCATATTTTGTCATGATTGTTTTATATTGTGTCGTGATTGTTTCATATTTTAAACCATTGAAAAAATGTTAGAATGAAATGTTTTAATTTAAGTGTCATCGATGTCAGATGCTTTTTAATTGACTTCAAAAAATGACCCGGTGTATGTAATATTGTTATTATTGCACACGATTCATATGTTAGTTTATCGTTTATTGTTAACAGCACTACCAGTAATGCGGTTTACAAAAAACAGCACAATCAGACATTCAAATATTTTAAAGTACAATCATTACTTATTAAACAAATTGTTCCAGGCTTGATATGTGGGCTTTTAAACAGATGTTCGAAATTTCATAAGTGTATGCATGTTTGTAACTTTCCGAAACTGTTCAGTACATTTCAGTAGACAGGGAATCAGCATCAATGGAGTATATCTCAATTTAGATTTGCAGACGACTTGGTGGGAGTAGCAGAAAAACTAGAAGACCTTAGCGAATTTACATAGATAACGTCCATCCACTGCGGTGATCGGTTACCATCACGCGGACCGTTTTGGCTTGTTCAGTGGTATATTAAAAAAAGGAACGAAACACTCCTAAGAAATTAAAGCCCTAAAATACATCAACATGTGAATGTTACAGAGCAACCTATTGTTGTGATTCACTGTTTCTTTTGTACATTGCGGATGAAAAGCACCGCATAGTAGTCTGTAAAAGACAACATTTACTTACACATGACAAGAGCAACGTAGGCCACGACAGTAGGAGCACAATGTTCCTCGAGTAACAACGCTATCATCTGCACGCTGAAGAATCCAAATCCTCGAGCTACCACAACCGACAGACACGTCGCCATCCCTCTGTGGACCACACACGTTAAAACATTAGTTCTTCAAACATTTTGAACTTTTTTATAGTTAGGTGTGACTCTGGCCAATCTGAAGAAAAAATTAAATAAATGTAGTAATTGAATGCCTTAAGTCAGTATTTACCGTAAGTGAGTGGGATTTAGCTCCATCAGGTATGTGTTAACGTTTCCCAAAATTAGTCCAACGTAGAGAAATAAACTAAACAAGACAATACTCAGGATAGGAATCTTGATGAAGAGCAGCATAACACCAGCGACGACAGCAACGATGTAGACAAGCAAAGTCGTTTTCTTTTTGCCAAGAGGTCCAACAATCAATGACAGAAGGACGTTGAAAATGCCACAGGCCGCAGAATACGCCATCACGGCATATAGAGTTAAGGGCTTGATAGCATTATCGCAGTCCACTGTTCTCTGTAAATGTATAAAAAAGCACAATTTGGATTATTTGAACAAAATCTTTTTTTTTATACCACTTAGCTGGCAAACAAGCTTACAGTTCGCCTGATGGTAAGCGGTCACCGTAGCCTATGGACACTTGCAACACTAGGCATCCACCGTTGCCGACCCTTCAGAAATCTAATAACTTCTTTCTTGAAGAACTCCAGACTGTAGTCCTTGTAGAAAACCTTGGCAGGGAGCTCATTCCACGACTTAAGCGTTCGCATGAGGAAGTTTCTCTGTAACCGCAATGAATTCCCTGCCGATGGCGAGCGGTGCGATCATTTCGAACAATTCCACAGAACACAACCCATTGTACAAGCGGTAGAACACACACAGGGAGGCAAAGTCTCTCCTCAGACTTAAGGGCTCGATATCGCAAGTGACTTTGGAATCGTCGACAATTCTCGCAGGACCAAGCTGGTATCCGGGTGCACCCACTCAGAGATGGCAGCAGTACTCCATATGGGGCCAAACTTGCGACTTATGAAGTAACAACCTTAGCCCCGACGTGAAGTACTGCTTTGCTCTGTTGAGTACACCAAGTTTTTGGACGCCAGCTTCACCTTGTCCTGCAGATGATCTCGGAACTGAACATCGCTGGAGATGTCAACACCAAGGATCCCAATACTCTTGGAGATGGAGAGGGGAGTGTTATGGAATTGTGGGACCACAGTGAATTAGGTTTTCTTAGCGGTGAACGCGCAGACTTGTGTGTTTGTAGGGTTAAATCGGACCAAGTTTATCCGTCCTCAGTCTTTCGTTTGTCCTAAGACATTGTGGTCTCGATTTGAGCAAGCAATGTCCGCCGGACCTCCCGCTGTGTTATGGAGATTTTCGGCAGTCTTCCGCACCACCTACATCTTTCATATTCGAGTTCGAGGCAAAGAGACTGCCCAGTAGATCGGCTTTCTCTTTAGCACTATGGGCCAAGTCACCATCCGTTTTACACAGTGGTGGTAACGACAATTGGCAAAAGTTCCCTTCGGTAGCTTTGGCAAGCGACCAGAAAGCACGACTCCCAGAAGGATAGCTCGCAAGTCGCCCACTTATTTTGCCGATGAATTGGAATTTTGCTCTGGCATTTGCTTTCTTACTGAACCTCGAGGCAGCATTTAATTTGTGCTTTAACTCAGACATATTCGGATCCTTATTATAACGAGCCGTAGTCCAAGCTGCATGCGCAGTCTGTTTAAAATTTTTAGCTTCTCTGCAGGACCTATTAAACCACGGTCGTTTTTAGGAATATAACATTCCATTCCAGCGAGGATTGTCTCAGTGACTGCGGCTGCGCAGACGCCAGGATCTTCTGAGTTAAAGCAGATTACAAAGCTTAAAAATGTTTTAAAGTTACAAATTTTAAATCAAACTTAAAATAATGTAACTTTAAAACCCTTCTTCAATATCAACAGTCTTAACATTAATATTATTTATGTATGTATTTTATGTGTTGCCGGTCTAAGACCTCATAAATAAGCTTAGAGCCTCTAAGCGAGCAATCGCGAGATCTATGCTCCGACCAACCTAAATCACTGATATAGCTTCTCAAATAGCGACCACGGATCGGAAGACACAGCTTCTATCCCATTTGGATAGATGACCTGGTTAGAGCCGCAGAAATTCAATCGGCGTGGGCGGTTTATAACCGACCGTTGTAAAGATAGATGGAGGAGGCTTAAGTTCAACAATACACAACTTAAGGCTATGATGACTGATGTTTTTTAGAAATAAAACTTACAGAACGAAAGAAAGAAGAGTTACGAAAGTAAACCTTACAGTGGAATTGGTTGTAGTACTTGTAGCAGCTGTGCTTGCGACTTCACAAAACGATTTACCCGACTGATCATTCCCGTCGAAGTAAGCGTTTGTAATTGTTGGGATCCACATGCTATACCCTGTCAATCTGGAACGTTAAAACAATTACATTAAAATAATGCCTAGTTTAGTATTAATACCATTAACAGACTTAAAAGGCGCGATTAACTTGTTATTTATCTCATTCTTTTAAGCCTCATAAGTCCTCACTGTTGAGGTACGGTGTCCCCTTACCTTGAGCGAGGGCGACCTGTTATTTCTATCCGATACAAAAAACTTTTTTTCAAATTAAGTCAGAAAAAACAAGATTGAGCTGGCCGCGGGTATTTGGACTTTTCCCATGAAGACTGTAGTCGTAATTACATTTTGCGCCGTAACTTCATACTCCTACGATTGAGTTGAGAATCAAGTCAGGTCGGAGAAAACTTACGTTCTGTTTTTGCGCGCATAACAAAGGCTGCGTAACACCTACAATCTCGTGATGTTGTAAGTCATTGCTGGGAATCTATACGACACTGAATAAGGTCAGGCGATTGCTTACATGTCAAATAGCTCAAAAGGAAAAAAAACAGTCTTGCTTGTACGGTTTTAAGACACAATTCAGAAAGAAAGGTGTCTTAAAACAATTCGTCATAACATGCCTTGAAACAGCTTAAGAACAATAACACAGCAGGTGACGATACATTAAATCCTGAAGAAGCATCTATAGAGCCCATGTTTATAAGCTATTTTTCACGTTCATTTGAAATCGTCTCAGTTTGACGAATTCCAGACTTCCGAACACCGAAAACGCCACAGACCACATTCATAAGCATTGCCAAATTTTTCAGGAGATAGAGAAGATATAATCTTACCACAGATACAAGGACAGTTAGAGCTGCTGCGAGCTAATAGGAGCAAGCGGATCAGGACCTACCATTGTGAAGACATATAAGGGAGATCTAAATTCAGCAGTGGACCTGTTTCGGCTGAGACGACGACAACGTTGTTTGCGTATTTTTTTTTATCAAATATCTTAGAAACTGTAAAATATCTGCCACCTGCAGGGAATTCATCATCACATCTTAAAACCTAAATGGTCGCGTGCAGTGCGGTCTTAGCGAAACTTCCTCCCGCGAACGCTTGGGTTGTGAAGTAATTTTCTCTAAGATTTTCTCTGCCATGGTTTTCTTTAACGACTACAGTGTGGGGTTCTCCAAGAAACAAGTTATTTGATTTTTGGAGGGTCGGCAACGCGCGAGTGCTACCCCTGGTGTTGCAAGCGTCCATAGGCTGAGGTGTATAAAAAAGGTTTAAACAGAATTTATTTAATACGCTTGGTAAATAAAGCACTCACTGGAGAAACACCTATAAAAGTGTTTCTGAAATGCATTGGGTATTATAGGGTGCATCGTAAATTGTCAGACGGTTAAACTCAAGGACGCGCACAGATTTTTGTAAGTAATTTAAAGTTAAAATACAACAAGAAATATTACTCACACCATATAAGCGGTAAGCATTAAATAGTAGAGTTTTATGGAATTCTTGAGAAGTGGTGGCTTAAACAAGGGCGCTGTTTGGTTCCATAATTTACGAAAGAAGTTAACATTAGCTTGTTCAGGTGACTGACTTTCCTCAAGAGATACATATTTGACCTGGAATTTTAAAAAAAATCTATAAAGTTTTCATGTCTATGAATACAGTGGAATTTAATTTAAATTAGCATTGCATTTTTACTCTAATTATAGGTGGCAAGATTAACGTATAGTTTATCAGTGGTTTGGTACACTACGGCCCATAACCACTAGCACCAAATTGTTCACGACATTGTCTTTAGTGCAACTGGGTTAACAGTGTAGGAGACAAACTTTAAAAAACATAGGCGAGCACCGCTCAGTCAGTACTTTACTGCGTACCAGGCAGAAACTTTGTGTTTTCATCGTATATTGTACGTAACCCCATCTTCCAGTGGGCAGCTGCTTGGCACAGAATATATTCTGTGTGCTTGGTCTATTTTGTAGACCAGCTTAAGACAAGTCAGAGTCGAACGGAAACTGACCTTTTATACTATCATATACACTGAATAATCTTTTAACAATTAAAAAATGTACACTTACATTGAATGTTTCTTTTCTTAATCCTGTATTTGAAGCATACATGGATCTTAACACTTCCAGTGTTCGCTCTTGGAGACCTTTACTGAGGTAGAATTTAGGGCTCTCGTGCATGAAAAGAACACCGATTAACCCCAATATTCCCGGAATGCTATTGACTTGCATTAGTAACCGCCATGGTCGGTACTCCATCGATAACCAAGGTAAAGGGATTCGGAATGTTAGGAGAAAAATTGGAAGTGCAAATACTGAAATAAAACAATACAGATATGTATTCATTATGACAAAAAATATTTAATTAATTTATAATAACTTTTGCCTGCGGCTTCATTTGCGCGGCATTTGGTCAATGCCGTAGAATTCTGGACTGTAACTTTAATTTAAGAAGAATAAAAGCATTTTATAATTTTTTTGTTCTTTTTGGTTACCCCTGGGTCATAATTTAAGTCACCCTGCTGCCATTGAATTAATGTTTATAACTGGAGAAGACAATTCAAACAAACATTATGTTCCATTTCACAATTGACGCATATCAGTAAATTTAACATAAATAATAAGTAGATAATAATACAACAGACGCGATATTTACTTCTATTACCATTTCTACCGACTTTACTATTACCATTCCTATTTCGTTAGTACATAATAGCTCAATGCCTTGTTGCACTGTTGCAACGTGAAGAAACACCGCGGTCCGTGGTGTATTCTTCTATAGGAACTCTTAACCATAACAAAATTCTATATTCTTCTTCGTCCCTTAAAAGCGACTATGCAATGTCAACAAAAAAAATAATGAATCTGTCATTGTATAACCTACGCAAAAAAATATTTCCGTGAAAACTCAATAATTTATTTGCGTAATCATAGTTGGTTACAATGTTGTTAATATTATTTGATCGTATTGCATGATTGAAAAGAATAATAAGTAGAATTTAAATATAAGGAGATTTTTTATAGTTTCATTAAACAAATCTTTTATGAAGTAAAATAATTTCTCAAGTAACATTAATTTAATTTTTTTTGACGAATAAATCATTATTTGATTCATTATTTATATTTTGGGGGAGTTCATAATAAATTCTTATTGTGTTAACTTCGTTTTATTCCTCATTGTCTTGTGTATGTTTCAGGTTCACGTATGTTAGCCAGGATCCGTACGCACTTTTTTTGCATGAGTATTAGCTTGTCAGCGTCGGTGCTGACTGCTGGCACCTCACCGGATGACCCCGTAACTCAGCCGGTAACGTACGTAGTAAACAGACAAAACACTCTATAAATTTGATCTTATTTTTACTTCGCGCAGTACATAAGTAAATAAAAAATAATTTTAAAGTAATTTTATTTGGTGAACATGTATTTTTCAAGTAATGTGTGTGTCTATTGTGATACCAAAGAGTGGGTAAGAGTCAACTAATTCAATTCCTACATTACATGGATTCAACAATTTTAAGTTTAATTCCTTTTTGTCTAGGTCAAAATTGCATTAGTTTCGTTTTTGTATTATTAATTTCCAAATTATGATCTCTGAGCCATGAAATTACATTTTTAAAGGTATCGTTTAACTCTTGCTCGAAGTTTTGCTGGTTTTATGTCATCAGCGAATAGAACGCATAGCTGATTTAACAGTTTTGGCAGGTCATTAATATAAATTAAGAAAAGTATACAACCTATATTACTACTACCCTGTTTGTAAGATGTAATATGCTCTATTTTACAATAGAATAGAATAGTTGTAATATTCAATTTGTACGTATTGTTCACGATCTTTTAAATAGGACTAAAAACCAACTATTGCACAGTCCCCCGGATTCCTAAGTCATAAAGTTTATTTAAAAAAATACTGTACAGAACATTGTAGGCTTTTGATATATCTAATAAGATACCGATAGCGTATATTCTTTCATTTAAGTATGTCAGTAATTTCTGTATAAATTTGTATACAGCTAATGTATTCTACGATTTTTTTCGAAACCTATTTTGACTATCATTAAAGATAATGTAGAAATTTTAAGAAAACATTTTCACATTCGAAAAACGAATTTAATCCATTGCACATACATTTTTCCGCTATTTTAGAAAATGTAGAAGGAAATGTGATAGGGTGATAATTACTCAGTAGGGCTGGATTCCCTTTTTTAAAAACTGGTTTAACTAATGATTTTTTTAATAATTCCGGAAAATTGGTTTATAATTTTTTTTAAGGGTGGAGTAAGTTCTGAAATGTATTTGTTTAAAAACAAAGGCGGCACATTATTAACACCAAAGCTATGTTTATTTTTTGGTTCTTAATAATAGTAACAACTTCCCTTTACTATTCGGTAACAGGTACTATACTTGATTTACGGCAGGATTGAGGACGGTCCGACCACGCGGCTCACTGCAGCTCGTCGTGTG
The DNA here is from genome assembly GCA_946406115.1 of Apoda limacodes. Lineage (NCBI taxonomy): Eukaryota > Metazoa > Arthropoda > Insecta > Lepidoptera > Limacodidae > Apoda > Apoda limacodes. The sequence goes on from OX291554.1 coordinate 4,452,356, forward strand.
GCCGGTAGTCTTATCACTCGGTCCTGCACCTACTGACGCTGAACCTACTGACGCTGCACCTACTGACGCTGAACCTACTGACGCTGCACCTACTGACGCAAAAAATCGGTTGAACTCGTTGATATTTTATTCGGCTAGTCGTGAGATGTTCATTTTTAGATTATTATAGTTTTTTCTTGTGTTTTTTGTATTAATGATTTTCCATATTGTTTTGGATTTGTGTCAGATTTACGCATTTGATTTATGTTATTAAATTTGTTTGACTTATTAATTATTATTTTTAATAGCTTAGATTAAAAAGTCACTATTTGATTAATTGAGTAATATTCTTAATATTCTTTTATTTTTGCATGATTTTTGTATTCCTGGAGTTATCCAAATATTTAATTTAGTTTTATACGTAGTAGCATACGTATATTTAATAAATTATGAATTATATTATGAAACTCATTGTAATTTTTATCTATAGCAGTTGTGTCGACTAATATTTTATTCCAATTTACCTTATTTAATTGCTCTTTAAATTTTTTATAATGTTTTTTTCTGAAAATATTCTTTTCTTTGTAGTCCATATTAATTTGTTTTGACTTAGGTTTGAATTCATTATTTTTATTGTAATTCTTATATGATCTGAGAATTTTAATTCTGCAATATTGTAATTAATATGTTTGAAAATGAAAATAATAAATCAATGCACGTATAGGACGTTTTAGTTACTCTTGTAACGTAACGGTTCTTTAATTGTGTTTAAAGACGTCCGCTATGGCCCTCGTAGTCTTAACGGCGGAATACTGTGCCCCCGTATGGTTGAACAGTGCACATGTGGCCGGTGTGGATGTTGAGCTTTTTTTCTTTTTATACCACTAAGGTGGCAAACAAGCACACGGTCCGCCTGATGGTAAGCGGTCACTGTGGCCTATGCACGCTTGCAACACCAGAAGTATCACTCGCGCGTTGCCGACCCTTAAAAAATCCAATAAGTTCTTTCTTGAAGAACCCCATTAACAGTAATTAAGCTTAACAGTACACTGAAAATAATCACGGGCTGCATCTCGCAAACGCCTTTGTATTGGCTGCCGGTCCTTAGTAACATCGCACCACCGGACCTCCGGAGACAAAAATGCCTAATACGAGAGGTCACAAAAATTTCTGGTAATCCATCACTGTCGATGCATAAGGACCTGAGCAGTCATCAAAACACCCGACTCAAGTCTCGAAACCCACCGGCTACAATCTTTCGCACCCACAACCCATCACATCAGGACAACCAAGCGATGAGAGAATGGGAAGCTCGGCACAGTGCAGACACCACCATTTTTGAGTTGAACTCAGGGTTCACGAAAAGCCGAGAAATATGGTGCACTGAACATACTGAACCGCCTCAGAACTGGCGTCGGTAACTGTGCCTACCTCTGGCGCAAGTGGGGGTGGAGCGAGTCGGCAGCGTGCGAATGTGGACACCCAGAGCAGACGGTACAGCACATGGTATTCGAGTGCCCCATCACGAAATACAACGGACCAGCTGAAGATTTTAAACACCTGACAAAAGATGCGAGCATATACCTGCAGAAATGTAAATTTTAAATTTTGAATTAATTTTTTTTATATGTATGTAACCAGTGCGTAACCGCCATACGATAAATAAATTTAATTTTTTGTGTCAGGTTTATTATTAGTATTTTATTTATAAGATCACGATCATTTTTGTGTCTTCTAAGACGTTATTATTAAAGTCTCCCGTAAATATTATATTTTTATGCCTATCTAAACTATCTAAAACACTATGAAAAACTTCTCTTAATCTTACGATTCGTATAGAATACGTTTATTAAAATTGTATGTATATCTGGAATTACTACTGCACAAAGTTCAAAGATAAATTCTACGGACAGGCCCGTAATATCTTTTCGATCGATGTAATTTATATTGTCTTTTAATAATATACAGACACCTCCACGTCATGTATTTTACAATACAGTATGACGTCGCTAGGTCGTAACCGTCTAGTTTCAAGACTTCACATTGTTGATCGGCTTCAGAAGTAGCATATCTTGCTACGTCTCTACAGTTATACCTGTGCAAGAAATCTGATTTATCTTTTGTTTTAGTGCGGCTTGAAGAAATATTGCTCCGCGGATAAATCCAGTCCCGTGGAAATTCTTGCCGTAATGAAAAGTATCATATGTTGTTTCCCATGCATCCAGATATTTTGTGTCAAAAATCAGATTACCATGTTGCTTCAATGACCTTCACTTTTTCCACAGTTTATTCAGCTCTTTGTTAAACCGAGTCAAAAGGGTATCCGGATGCACCTGCCCAGATATGGGAGCAGTAGCAATAAGAATGAGGAGAAGGAGACTAAGTATAAAATCAAAAGATAAGGTAAGTAAAGTAGATTTTTGCGGACCCGTCAATTTGCGAGAAAGGTCATGGCCAGGTGTACCAATGACAGAAAGACTTTAAGATATGTAAAATAAACTGTACTACGAGGAACTACAGCGAGAGATCGACCATATGTCACATGGGTAGATGAAATAGCAGCGACATCGGGTCGAAGATGGCTAAACTAGGACATGGAGAGAAAGAAGCGGTAGGCACTCTTTAGGAGGAGGCTTTTTTTCCAAAAGAGGTCCATTTTCTACTAGTACCAATACATTATTGTATTTAATTATCTACTTAATTGTAGTTTTTGTTGTGTTATTTGTAAGAATTTTGTATAGAATCAACCAAACAAAGCCTTATTATTACTATATGTAAATTTACTCACAGCCTATAACTAACTGCCCAATCATGGTAGTGCCGGCCATCAAGAACATAAATTTCCCACGATGTCTCGCCGGCGTGCTCTCTCCACACCACACATAGGCCGCAGCATTCGTTGATGACGAGCTACACGTTATTGAATAATCAATGATCAGTCTCACACAAACAGAATAAATACGTAATAACTTATGAAAGACCAAGCTCTTAATAAATATCGCAGTTTCTATTAACCTTGCAGAGGTGGACGAGTTGCTCCCAGCATTACATATTGTGCAGTGCTTTTACTTTGTCATGGCACTTCACTATATATTTTAATAGTATTTACGAAGATGACAGGTTAAATCATTAATCAGTTAAATCATTAATCAGTTGTTAAACTAGTTTGTAAATATTCAAGTTTTACGACTAAATTATTAGCACCAATAATAGTGTCAAATTTATGCGACAGTTCTTTATAGTTTCTGATACCATATAGAAAATGCCAAATCCTAAGTGCTTAACGAATCTACGTAAAGCAATCAAAAGCATATTTTAATAGAATTTACTAACAAGCTAGCTGAAAGAAACTTGAACACGATTAAAGAATAATAGTTTGGTGCCAGACCAGCTCCCAAATTTAAAAGAACAGCTATCGGCATGGAGATCAGCAACGCCATTCGACGACCCAGAGTATCAGCGCAGAGGCCCCACCAGTATGAGGATATCATCACACCTGGAATTAAATTAATGTTCTAAATATTACAAGAGAATGGTTTTATAAGGTTATTTGTAAGAGTGCGCTCACATAGAAAACAGGGAACCGATGGAGTAAGTAAGTAAGTAGGTCGGCGCCAGTTTTAATTTAAGCAATGGTCCTGAGGCAGACGTGCGCTGATTGCCTTTTTTTTAGGTGAATACAGAATTTTCAGTAAAAAAAAAAAAAAAGGTGACGCAACAAGCAACACTTCCGTTTACATAGGTAAGGTAGTCCCAAGCGGTCGAAAATGCATATACTTACCAACCGCGAAGTGACAAGCGACTAAGGTAAGGCTTTTATTTGTATTGATCTATATATCGAGTGGTATGTAAGCAACAATGTTTAAATAAAAGTTATTGTACCTACATATCGTCTTTAGATCCAAACTATTTAAAGAAAATCAAGACTATAACGTGTTAAAGACGTCGATTCTGTTTGAAATACAACATTAAGAGATCCAGAATGCGAGATTTTAAGAATATTTTGCTAACAAAATATACTAATTTGAGACTATATCGACACAACATGAGATATAAACCAAATCACAAGCAGTAGTGCCAAAAGTGTGGTAGTAGTAGCATAGTGGCTAAAGGTAGTAAGGCTATATAAGTAGAAAAAGAATCTGTAATTACCCACTAACGGTATTGCTGACAACAGTCCTTGTTGTGCTGTAGTGAGTCCCAAATCACAAGCTGCTGGAGGCAACACCACAGAGAAACCAAATATGTCTACGCAAAAGGACAACACCAGCAGGCAACATGTCACTAACATAAATATATTGTACTTCCCAAACCCTGTAAGAAAAGCCGATGTTTTAATGTCACAAGTGATTCTAATATTGATGTATGACTACTAGACGATACTAGCTAAAGCCCCGCGGATTTTTATTAGATACTTATTCAATCTGGACATGTTTATGACGATAAGCGAAGTTACACCGCCATATGTTAGAAATGTATAGAACGCCAGCGCACGCCATGTAAAGCAGCTCCCAGTTGGCGTGATTTTTCCGACATCTTGACTTACCCACGTCATATTTCGACAAATTCAAACACAAAACAATATTTAACTATTCTTATAAACCATCCTCTAGAATCACTCTACCTATTGATGACAAACACTTTAAGATCCTTTGCGTAGTTTAAAAGATCTAACCGTACATCGCTGCAGACAGCGGAATATATCTTGTCCCTATAAACGAGCAATTCTTGTACATATGTACATACATATAATCTGAACTTCGGAAATGGCTCCCACGATTTTCATGAAATTTAGTATGCGGGCGGTTTCGGGGGCGATTAATCGATCTAGCTAGGTTTTATTTTTAGAAAACGTCGCTTTATCCGTGTTTTCAGGCAATGATAAACTGAAATATTTTACTCTTCCTGACATCTATTGGCGAGTAGTAAAACTATTATATTAACTACTTTCAAGCTACTAGATGGCGATGGCGTCAGCAGTAGGTATTTACATAATAAAAAATACAATTTAGGAATTTACCTGCAAGCGTGATGGCTTCGTCTAAGGTTTTATTTTTATCTCTGTCCATTTTGATGTTGGTTTATTTATTTGTTTAGAAATGGTCTAAACACTAAGTAGTGAATTATGTCCGATTATTATATAGTATTTTCATATGTTTTTGAGGATTCAGTGTTGCTTTATTGCTTTTCCGTTAATTTTTCGACAATAACTGAGCATATGCATCAGCATTAATCTTTTCTAAAAATAATGGTGGACTTTAAAAACATTGTGGATAGGGTAAAACTAATAAGAATGAAAAAAAAAATCAGAAACATGTTCCAATTTTCTATTTACAGTAAAAACTCAATTATCTGAACTAATTGGTACCGAGACTAGTTGGCATAACCAAAAGTTCAGATACTCGAAATGTGGGTTTTTTGGGACAAGATCAAACAAAAACAACACCTTTTTTTCTTAAAATTAACTATAATGAAAAAGGAAAAAATCGGCATTCACGTTTCTATCCTCCGTAAGCGGACTTAATGTTCGATGAAACAAATCGCGTTTTATTCAACACGATTGATAAGTACCTACCTTAGCGCAGCGGCAGCGAGCAACAAATTCGCGCCAACGTTCGGATATTGAGCGTTCGGATAAACGTAGTCAACGTTGGGATAATTGTGAGTTCGAATAATCGAGGTTCTACTGTATGTTCAATTTGTGGTTCCAGCATCTGCTATCGCAAGAAATATTAAAAGGGCCACTCTCAGTCGTTTAACGACTAAAAATATATCTTTGGACACCCGGCGCGAAGTTAGCTGCAAATTATAACCTGACCAAATTAAGAATACTTCATTAAATAGGAGTTTAAATAAGAACGACAAAGTGTTTAATGATTTATTTTAATACGAAAAGGTTCCACATTGATATGTCTAATTTTTTCCGATATATAACTTAAAAAAAAACTTAAAAAAAAGTAAGTAATCGACGCTGGCAAACAATACGTTGAAACAAAACTAGTGAGTTATGAGAAAATAATGAAAATTTCTAAAAAAAAAATGAGGTCGCATCAAATTAAATATATGAGAAGGGTTTCGTATTGATTTTTGTAAAACGGCATTTAACTAGACAAACAAAATTCAAAGATACCGTTTTTCGGATTCAAGTTAATTTCGTATTATTCGCAATTTAAATCAAATAAAATAATACGAAAATTTGTTAAGAAATAAAACCGTTTTATAGAAATCACGCAGAAATTTAAAGAAAAACACAGCTAAAAACCTCTCAAGCTCCAAAATTATTTTTATTGAATTATTTATATTGAATAAAATCATTTGGGACAGTAAAAATGTTTTCATACAGGGATTTAAATTTGAGTTCACTTCTAATGGTATTTGTCCTTCGGTCGGTCGGCCGGATCCCGCAGATATAATAAATGCGAAAATTTGTAAGTGTGTGTGTGTTTGCTTCTCTTTCATGCGACAACAGCTGTGGCTAAAATTTGAAAAGGTAGCTTATACCCTGAACATAGACTATAAAATTCTCGTTATTTATCTCATACGTCTCCACTGTTAGGCAAGGCCTATGCTCACCCAAGGTGATTATAGAATACTATCCCAGATCGTCTATAACAGACTTGCTGTAGCTTGCAATAGAAAACTTCCTTTTTCCGAATTTAGCGTGAGCAGAGCCAAGGTTTTTGACTAAGTAATTTTTTCATTGTGTATTTAGTATTCAAATGTCACAATCCTTAATTAGGTAAATGTAGTTCAAGCACTTCTTCGAGCGCAAATGTCAGCCACAAATGTCCATGTATTTATGTATAATTCTCGGAAAGAATTCGTTCCGTCTTATATCGATTTAGAGGTTTTACAACTTGGGCATAAAGTCAAAGACCCACAAAAAACGATTATAGTATGATACAATTATTACAATCTTAGCTATTATAGCTTAGTGTCTAGGTTCATGTTTGCCTGAGCCGTTGTTTGTCTCTGCTACAGGGACACAGGCCTCTACGTAGAGAAAGAAGAAGAACTACTATTGGTATCCGACATCGAGGTTTAAAAATATTTTTTCGCTCGTTCCATAGAAAGTTTCAAGAAACTTTTTTGCTAAAATTGATATTAATCGAGTTTGTATTGGCACCCAAAAAATTCGTGTCCTCCCCTCTAACTTTCAAACCGCGTTATCTAAAATAAACCACCATAATAGGACTTTATAAATATGACCAATGGAATAAATAAAAATAGTTTGTGTATTGTAAGTTAATTCGAATCGAATTTGTGTGTAATAAACGGTGATATGCCCATCCCTTATGACGTCGGTACTTGAAACTTCGGTGAAAGCCATATTATGTCTCGTAATATAATTACTACATTATAAGCTGATTACCGCAACGTTTGTTACATCTCTTGTTACCAGCATAAATCTTACTTCTGCGTTTGTTTTCTATACCGTCATGGGCGTAGCGAGGTAAAGGCAGGGGTGCCCTGCCCCCCCTAGGTGCCCATTACCTGAAGGAACAGGCTCAAAATGAACATGTTTACTATATTAAAATGACATTTTCTATAGGTCTGCCCCCCCCCAGCCAAGCTCCCCCCCCCCCCAGCCAAGCCTGCCCCCCCCCCCCCAATCCAAAAGCTGGCTACGCCCATGTATACCGTAATTTATTCCTGTATATCGCATAACAAACAAACATACACCCATGAACCACTAAATTGACAAAAGAATTCAAAAAACTTACCTTTTGAATTATTTATTATTCATAATTAATTTTCGAAAAAATCACAAACAAATAAATTGATATCTCAAAATGAATGAAAATACCTAATAAGCGTACTTGTTAGAAAATATCCGGACATAAACATGTTATAATTATATGTATTAGCTAGACACGAAACACCTTCTATTTTAAACACGTCAAAACTAAACTAGTCAGACAAGCCGAGTGCGTGTGAAGCGCTACGTACTTTATTAAAAATGTCAGAAACAAATATGTAGTATAATGTCCAGTAAGTGGCTTACCGATGTTCTGCAGAATTTCTATTCATAATATTGCATAAATGAATAATCTGTTGAAACATTTGTGCAACTTTTTATCCCAAGCTTAATATTATACTATAGTTTATTTAGTGGCCATATTGGAAGCTATTTTGTAGGTTATCCTAAATGTGTTCTTATGAGTAATGGAAGATAATTAGAGAGTACAGATTTAACGAAAAAAAATGATGTCAATAACGTTGTATGTGTTGAACATGCGGCCAAAAACAATTCTTTATTTTATTCCAATAAGGTGGCAAACAAACTTACGCCTGATGTTAAGTGGTTACCGCAACCTATGGACGCTTGCAACGGCAGGAACATTACTCGCGTGTTGTCGACCATTTTAAAATCTAATTACTTCTTTGAAATACAAAAACCACCATATATATCAAAGCAAAAAAAAAGTGTTAGAATAGATTTTTTTATTAATAATATCTTAATAAATGAAGTAAAACTGTTTTTTCCAACTTAACTAATAACTTCGCGCTTTCCTACCACACTAGGCAATTTCCGTCTTCATGGAAGACTGCGAATGTGCACCCGGTGCCCAAAAAGGGCGATAGATCAGATCCATCGAATTACAGGCCTATCGCTATTACCTCTCTCCTCTCTAAGGTGATGGAGCGTGTGATCAACACACAGCTTCTAAGATACCTAGAAGTACACGATCTGGTCAGTGACCGTCAATATGGCTTTCGCCACGGTCGCTCGACTGGTGACCTTCTAGTGTATCTCACACACCGATGGGCACTAGCCATTGAGAGTCAGGGGGAGGCATTGGCATGTAGCCTGGACATAGCGAAGGCGTTCGATCGGGTCTGGCACCGCGGTCTTCTATCAAAGTTGCCATCTTACGGAGTGCCCGAGGGTTTGTGCAAATGGGTGGCTAGCTTTTTGTCCGGCAGACGCATACGAACCGTAGTTGACGGTAGTTGCTCTGATAGCATGGACATTAATGCTGGTGTCCCGCAAGGCTCTGTGCTGTCTCCTACGCTGTTTCTACTGCATATCAATGACATGTTGGACATCAACAACATACATTGCTATGCAGATGACAGTACTGGAGACGCTTTTTACACGGGTCGTGCAAACATCCCTCGTTCCGTTGTGGAGGAAAACCGCGGAGAACTTGTGTCTCAAATCGAGACCACACTGTCCCAGGTCTCTGATTGGGGACGGGTAAACTTGGTCCGATTCAACCCCACAAAGACACAAGTGTGCGCGTTCACCGCTAAGAAAACTCCATTCACTGTAGTCCCACAATTCCAGAACACTCCCCTCTCCATCTCCAAGAGCATTGGGATCCTTGGTGTCGACATCTCCAGCGATGTCCAGTTCCGAGATCATTTACAAGATAAGGTGAAGCTGACGTCCAAAAAACTTGGTGTACTCAACAGAGCGAAGCAGTACTTCACGTCGGGGCAAAGGTTGTTACTTTACAAGTCGCAGGTTCGGCCCCATATGGAGTACTGCTGCCATCTCTGGGCAGGTGCACCCGGATACCAGCTTGGCCCTTTTGACTCGGTTCAACGACGGGCTGTGAGAATTGTCGACGATTCCAAACTCACTTGCGGTATCGAGCCCTTAAGTCTGAGGAGAGACTTTGCCTCACTGTGTGTGTTCTACCGCTTGTACAATGGGTTGTGTTCTGAGGAATTGTTCGAAATGATGGCCACGGCTACTTTCTACCATCGCACCGCTCGCCATCGGCAGGGAATTCATTCTCACACTTTAGAACCGAAATGGTCGCGTACAGTGCGGTTTCAGAGAAACTTCCTCCCGCGAACGCTTAAGTTGTGGAATGAGCTCCCTGCCAAGGTTTTCTGCAAGGACTACAGTATGGAGTTCTTCAAGAAAGAAGTTATTAGATTTCTGAAGGGTCGGCAACGCGCAAGTGATACCCCTGGTGTTGCAAGCGTCCATAGGCTACGGTGACCGCTTACCATCAGGCGGGCCGTAAGCTTGTTAGCCACCTTAGTGGTATAAAAAAAAAAAAAAAAAAAAAAAAAAAAAAACTACATCTCATTGTGAGATGCGGAAACAGCAATAACAAAACATTTGTTAAACAAAAAAACGTTTTGTTACCATATTCCGTTTACTTTTAATTTTTTGTTTACTTTAAAATAGTATTATAAACAAAATCATCAACTTTTATCCAGTGATCTTCTGGAATATACATAATATGAGAAGGGCTTCACTAAGCCAAGTATATTTAGGTATATTATTTAAACTTTTATGTCGTCATTTATGAGAATTAAGATTGAAAAGAAAAATAGTTAATTAACAATTATTGATAGAATCAGGCGTTATTTTGCAGAAAATTCATTATTGGGATAAAATGTTTTTACAAGCTAGTAACATTTTATCATAATTAATAAATGTATGACTTTTTGAAAAATTTACTTTATTTTGTTAACAACTTGTATTTATTCTTTCAAATCAAGTCTGGATGATTCAAATTTATACTTGTAAATATAAAAACCAGGGTATCATCAGCTTATATTGGTCCACTGCTGAACATAAGCCTCCTGTATGGCGCGCCATTTCTCCCGGTCCTATGCCTTCCGCATCCAGTCACCACCAGCCACATTTTTAAGGTCGTCGGTCCACCGGGCTGCAGGGCGTCCCACGCTTCACCTTCCCAAACGCGGTCTCCACTGACTGAAGACTTGACGAAGTTTACCAAATGCTGCCCACCCTAGCTGGATCCTCCTATCGGCTTCCGTCTCAAAATTGTTCAGGCCCAGTTGGATTTTCTGTCCAAGGTACACATAGTCCTGGACAATTTCGAATAAGGTACCCGCAACGTATACTGGCATTGGCTCGACGTGTTGGTTGAATTTGACTTTTGTCTTATCCAAATTCATGCCAAGGCTCACTCGTCGAGAGGATTCATCTAGGGAGTGCAGCATTTTGCTCAGTTCTTCTCATAGATATAGAATGTATAAGATCAACTATGCCAATTGAAAAACGAAACAGAAAAAAAATTGCAAATGTGTGAGTGGAATAGTGTTGTCAAACAACACTATTGATAATTTTACCTGCACAAAATTATTGCAAACTAGCGCGCTGGTGAAATTAAATATTACCCATGTCGCGTTTACACTCGCGCCACACAGCCTCGGAACGCGTTGTCGGACAAAGCAAACTGTTTACACGCTTTTGCTCGTACATGTGCCCAATAACATAGCGTTGAATGCAAGAGTGTAAACATACCATTAGAACCTAAACTATTAGAAATATAATCACGTCTTATAGGAAATTTAAAAATCTAATCACTTTCTTCTTAAAGAACCCCATATCGTAGTCCCTCGAGAAAACCTCAGCAGGGAGCTTATTCCACAACTTAAGCGTTCGCGGGAGTAAGTTCCTCTCAAACCGCACTGTTTGTGACCATTTAGGTTACGAAGAGTGAGAATGATTTCACTGTCGATGGCGAGCGGAGCGATGGTAGAAAGTAGCTGTGGAAATTATTTCAAACAATTCCTCAAAACACAGAACATATTATACAAGCGGTAAAACACACACATGGAGGCAAAATCTCTTCTCAGACCTAAAGGTTCGATACGACTTGTGAGTTTGGGATCGTCGACGATTCTTACTGCTCGTCGTTGAACCGAATCCTAGAGATGGCAGGAGTACTCCATATGGGGCCGGACTTGTGATTTGTAAAGCAACAACCTTTGCCCTGAGGTGAAGTATCGCTTCGCTCTGTTGAGTACTCCTGGTTTCTTGGACGCCAGCTTCACCTTGGTTTCCAAATGGTCGCCAAACTGGATATAGCTGGAGGTGTCAACACCAAAGATCCCAATACACTTGGAAATGGTTAGTGCTGTGGTCTGGAATGGTAGGACCACAGTAAATGGGATTTTCTTAGCGGTGAACGCGCAGACTTGTGTCTTTACTGGGTTGAATTCTGAAACGCTTAACGCCCGCCGGACCTCCCGCTGTGTTATGGAGATTTCTGGCATAGTCTTACCGCATCACGGTAAAGTAGGTGGTACAGCTCCTTCGTTATTGATATTTGAGTTTGAGGCGATGAGACTGTCCAGTAAATCGGCTTTCTCTCTAGCACTATGGGAGAATCGGTTTTAGCTGTGGTGGTAACGACCACTGACAAAAGTTTCCCTTGGCAGCTTAACAAGCGACCAAAAAGCATGACTCCCAGAGGGATAGCTTGCAAGTCGCCCACCTATTTTGCCGATGAATTGGAACTTAGCTCTGGCGATTACTTTCTTACTGAATCTCGAGGCAGCATTGAATTTGCGTTTTAACTCAGACGTATTCAGATCCTTATTGTTCGAACCGTGGTCCAAGCCTCATATGCAGTTTGCTTGAGAATTTTAGCTTCATTACAAGACCTATTAAACCACGGTCTTTTTTTGACATCGACAGCTACTCGAGGGTTAGAAATGTAACATTTCATGCCAGCGAAGATTGTCTCAGTGACTGCGGCTGCGCAGATGTCAGGAACTTCTGAGCTGAAGCAGAGCTGCTTCCACGGGTACGATGCATAAAAATCCCGCAATCCATCTCAATCTGCTGACTTATAATGCCACACACAACGCCAATTAATTGGCGCAGAGGAAACGGTTAGTGTGCATGACACTTGATTCCGGGCGAGAGAGTGGTCAAAGGAGCCAAGAGGCGCATCCACTGAGACGGAATGTCAGTTCGGACGTTTTAGCACTCCTAGCCTCTATATTAGGTATGCTCGTTGGAGAAAGTATGAGTTAAGAGAATTTTGTTTGAGTAATTGTAAATAATAAAAACCAAATTTAATTGATAAGTCTCAATTTTTTATATTGAAAGTATCTAAATTTAACATATTTAACATTATTTAGTAATAATACTAAAACTATAAGAACATTAAATATAGAAACTATTTGTAAGTAGACTTCTGGTGAACAAAACACCGTCATAAAAACTAAGTATTTTATATTATTTTTCATCATGCAACCTCTTACAATTCACCCCCGCCGTGCGCGTAATACATATTGCATTTCATACTAATTCTATAAATGTGGCTCGAACGGCGCGTACGATGCGGACAAATGTGCGATCACCTTTGGATGGCTACGAATAATTATCTTATTAATATTCTATACATGTATAATTACATATATCGATACTGATGTTGCCGGACGTCACCTTGTCAAGCTCTATGGTAACTAAATGTCTACATATTTTACGCAAAATACCCTCCAAATCCTTATTTAACAACGAAATAATGGTACTCAGTAAATCTAGACAAAAAAAATCCATCTGTGATTTAAATTGTTTTTTATTTCGTAAAATTCTCAACTAAAACTGATAAAATATGCATATGACAACAATGCAGTAAAAACCTGTGAAATGTGTACTTATTCGAATTATTATCTCTTGTGACTTTACATTTACTCACAGCACAAGACACCATAGTTACCTACAAAATTAAAAATTTGTATGTTAATCCAGGATTATTTTTAAAAAAATTCATTCGCCTTAAGAGAAACGCTATGTCCTCTTACTTGTGGTCATAATCATCATCATCATAATTTTAATGAACGTGTTTCTATTTATACCGCAGTTAGAGCTTCTCATAGACTTTATTATGTATACGCATGACGTCAGCGCTATGTCAATCTCTATCGTAACTAAATGATTACATATTTTACACAAAATATCCCCCAAATCTTGATTTAGCAATGAAATATGGTATTAAATCAAGAGAATAATATATAAACTACAATTCAAATTCTTTTTACGTTAATTTTTCGAATAAATTCGATGAAATATAATTAACAACAAAGCAGTAAAAAAAATCATAAATCACCGGTAAAACGTGTATTTATTCGGATTATTGCGACTTGTAACGTCACATTGGCTCACAAAATAGATACCAAATTTACAATTTAAATATTCTAAAGTATAAATCAAGGATTCAAGGAGGAAAACAGAAAATTCCAATCGCTATAAAATAGACCCGCCGATATCGCCGCTTATCAATGTAATTATTGTCACATTCGGCCATTTTCTTCTATCTCATTTTCTCATAGGCACTATGCACTTAATTTGTATTTCTCTTTCCTACACTTTATTGGCCTTTTGAACGTAGTGTAAATCCTATGTCTATGGTTCTTCCAATGACTCTGCCATAATAACGTTGTCGTCGGCAAACTTTAGTTGTGCGATGTATTCGCCGTCTATGTTTATGCCCCGCCCAGCCCAGTCCAAGGTTTTGAAGACATCTTCTAGCGCGTTGGTGAACAGTTTCGGGGATATGACGTCCCCCTGTCTTACACCTCTACGCAGCGGGATGGCACTTGTCCTATGGTCTTGGAACTGGACGGTCATCGTAACAGCGTTGTAGAGTCATCGCAGCACCTCAATATATCGCCAGTCTATACCACATCGCTGCAGAGAATCTAGCACAGCCCAGGTTTCAATGGAGTCAAAGGCTTTCTCGTAGTCCACAAACGCCATACACAGCGGCTGATTATACGTGAGTTTTTTTGTATAATCTGCCGTACAGTATGAATTAGATCTACGGTACTAAAGCCTTTACGAAACCCAGCCTGTTCTGGTGGCTGAAACTCGTCACGTCTTCCAGCGAGACGATTCGGTGCGACTCTAGAGAACAGCTTATACACGTGGCTTAGAAGCGATACCGGTCGGTAGTTCTTAAGTAGAGTTTTATTTTCCTTTTTGAAGAATACCACCACACTTCCATGCCACCCCTTCGGTGTTGTTCTGTTATAGATGAGAAAATTAAAAAGCTTTGCTAACTCTTTAAGGACTGAAGTGCCGCAGACTTTTAGAGAGCTTAGTCGTAATGCCGTCATCGCCCGGAGCTTTGTTGTTTCTAAGCTGTTCCAGAGCCGCCCTAATCTCACTTTGGTCAACGTCCGGGATATCCTCGGTAAATTGGCGCGTCATCTTGGCTCTTGGATCATCAGTTATGAGGGATGTGGGCCTAGCCGCATGTGACATGTAGAGTTGTCCATAAAATAATTGGGCTTCTGCTGAGATATCTGGTTTGGAGGTAACTATTGTGCCATCTGCAGTTTTTAGTTGCAAGCTGACGCTTAAAACTTTCGATCCTGTATTCTGCTCAATTGCAAGCTCAATGCTGCGTGTGCGGGAGCCTCGAAGGTCGCCCGTTTAGAAATCTTGTATCTGACGAAGACTTTTTGGTAGATACCATCTTGTTCTTGTCTGGGGTCTCAGGCAAAAGTTTGGACTCTCTAGTCTTGTTCTGCGGTGGGTAAAATTTGCATCCCATTTCTTTTACCGTCTTCACCAAATTGTTGGTCATTATGTCAACGTCGCCTGTGGTTTCCAGCGAATCGAATCTATTTTTAAGTTCCAGATGAAACTTGTCGGATCCTACAGTAGACTTTATTAGACTATCTCTTTCGGCCTTGTAATTGATATTTTGAGTGCCTCTAACAAGTCTGTGATCACTCCCAGTATTGAACCTGTTGATCACTCAGACAACTTTAAATATGTTCCATTTATGTGCCATAATAAAATCTATCTCATTCCTAGTCACAGGCGTTGGGACTTCGCCAGGTCCACCTTCTATGGGCACTCTTCTTGTAGAACGAGTTCATATAAAAGAGTTCGAGAAAGTTTATCAGTATTTGTCCCCTGTGATTTCGCTGACCCAAGCCATAAAACCTCTTATCACAGCGCTGTAGTTAGCCTTAGCCTAGTTATGAAGGGCCTTGGTGATATCTTCTTTATATTTGGCTTTGGCTTCTTCTTCAGAGTAAGACGAGGTTGGTGCATACACCTGTACCACCTTCAGAGAGTATCTGTTGGTGAGCTTTAGGACAAGTGTTGCTACTCGAGTCAAAACACTACTGATTTCCACAAAATCACCTTCATCATCACGTCATCACCTTCTTGAAAGTAAAATAAGTTTCCTGACTTCAGGGTCAGCATGTCCTTGCCCTGTCTACGGACTACTGATAAACCCAGTACATGCCAGTTTATGTGACTTAGTTCTTCCTAACTCATCTAACCTCATCGTGCGCCCATTGTACGTTGCCAAATGTAATCGTCGTTTTTGGTAGCCTTTTTCGTAACCCGGGTTCCTAGCACCCTCTACCCAACTAGTTTACCGACCGCTACCGTACCGGGAACAATGTGGCTGCCGGGAACTAAGGGCCGTTTTTTTTTGCTCTCACCATATTGGGTTTTGCCCAAAGTCACCACGCTACTACGACTACTACCTAATTTTGCTGCTGCCCAACATCAGTCTGTGTTTGAGGTTGAGAAATAAGAACCCTTTTACCTCTATGTCGCCTTTTACGACTACCCAGGAAGATAGGGAGTGATCCAATTCTGTTCTGCCGGAACCACACGGCAAAAAGAAACATGTAACTACAAATATAGAAAAAAAAACCGAAAACTGGTAATTATAAACATGTTGGAAGAACTATCTAAGCATAATAAGTTTGTTTGGAACCCTTGGTCCACGAGTCATAGTCGCACTTGGCCCGTTTTTTTTATTTTGCGTAGAGTTAAGAAGTTATTTACTAAAATAAAGTATCTTGATAGCGATTGTTCAACTCTAATTAATGTGTTTTGCAGCCTTGACCACTACGTTAGACTAATTAGATGATGAACCGAACGACTCGTGACACAGGATATTATAATAAGTATTCGGAACCAAATACGTAACTAAAACAATAAAAAAATAATGACAACAAAAGTAAAATCTGGCGATAAAGAACAGACAATTTAAATTAACTTTATTATAATCAAAAAACCAGACATTAGACAAACATACATAGCTCGCAGAATCTATTAACGATGGGGAAGACATCGTAGCTCGCAGAGCCTATAAACGATGGGGAAGCCATCGTAGCTAGCTCGCAGAGCTATAAACGATAAGGAAGACATCGAAGCTCCCAGAGCCCAACAAAGATGGGGAAGCCATCGTAGCTCGCAAAACCTATCGACGATTTAATAGGCATCGTAGCTTGCAAAACCTATCTTCGGTGGGGAAAGCTTTGTAGCTCGCAGAACCTATTAACGATTTTGAAGGCATCGTAGTTCGCTGTTGTTAGATATTGCTCTAGAACTTTGTCAGTAATTTTAAAATGAAAAATTTATTTTAAAGAATTACAAACACGTATAAATAAATAGTAAGTATCTAATTATATACTCGTTAGGTAAAAAGGAAGTAGAAACGCTAGCGAACGTCTTATCGCAGTAAATACTTTATAGTGATAGTGCGGAGCGATAATAGATGGTGTCAGTGTGTTTTTTGAATAAAAACTATCGGAACACCGGGTTTGTTCCTTTTTTCCATAAGATAACATTCAAGTGTAAGGGCCGTAACATTCAAGGGCCGATTCCTGTCTTTTACCAGGGAGCCCTAAGGTATCATAGAATGGCTCTGCATAGCCAGTAGAGTCATCGTCAGACACTCCTGTGTCAAATAGCTAATTAGCACTGATACTTTGTGCTAGCTTGATATTATGAACAAATTGTAATACACGAACGGCCCGATGAAGATCCAAAGAAGGAAATGCCAATGGAAACCGAAGAAATTAAGAGATAAGTTGTATTTCTGTAATAAATTTCGCATAGAGTAAGACACCCTAAATGATGCTAATCGTTTCATAGTTAAAAAAGCATTAGAATACAAAAGATCTCCTTAAGTGACCTAGTTTCATTAGCAGTAAGTTCCCTAAATAAAGATAGATAGTACGTACACGAGTCTCTTGGATACGTGAAAAAAGATATATTTTTATTTCTCTTGCTATTGTTCATACACACAGTACAGTAAATAGCCATACTAAGACCGTTAAACACTTTGTTCAGTATAACGTTGATGGTTTTGTTTTTAAATATTTACTTTACTAATTTTGAAACAAATACAAACGCGTGATGTGCTCGACCTGAGAATGTCAACTAGCAGTTTCCAGTGTGTCGATTACGTAAAGTTGTTGCTAACAATTCTCGTCTGAAATCCATAGAAGTAAGATATACTTTGCGCATTTGAAATTCCGTATGAAATTCATCGATTGTCGCGAGACCGCAATGTATATCTTATTTCTATCGAGAATTGTTGGCAACAACTTACGTAATCGAGGCTCTGTAAGTATACATATATTAATCTATGACTAGCAGAGTCGGAGTAAACCGGTATTTGTCGACGAGCGGCTTGTACGCGAACTCGTCGGTGAATGTCACGCACACACCTCCATTCCTTGTAGTAACCTACCTATAGTTTCGCGGTTATATGTAGCTGTGCCTCTATTGGGATATTTACTCATGTGGCTACACTGGTGCTGCATTGAACGACTAGGTACGTTTTTTTGGTGCTTAGTACTTATACTAGTTACGGGCCACAGATTAAGGCCTATGTTATATATGTTACGGACTTTGGCTACTAAGATGGTGCCAATTCATTTCAAACGCATAGTACCTAAAAGAGCCATTGTTTTTTTTGACAATAAGGACGCGTTCGTTTTGGGTTGCAGAATCATTATTTTCATTACTTTTGTCACCTGTAATCCGTTCGTTTAGCATTGGTATCAAAAATATCAAAATTTTAGTATCATCTGTGACAAACTGTCATGCGTTTCGTTTACGATATTTTCGTCACTGTTACCACCGAAAAATGAAACTTTAGACCCATGTCTGGAGGTGGGGTTTTTGTGTTAGTCTGTCAAACTCCCTATACATATTCATTGTTGATGGTAGTGTGTGTGAGTTTATCGCAGTGTATGTTCGTCAACCGTTTGTTTTGCAAGTTTTGCAACCAAAAATTTTGTTAGTAACATTTCAAAGCTACACGAACGATAAGTGTCGATGGCAAAACTGGCGTTATCAAAAGTGTGAAAAGGATCAATCGTCGTTAAGTATCTAACAAACGAGCCCTGTTTGTCTAAAAACTCATAAGTATTAGGCATCAGCATAGTATTAAAATATTTGTGTAAAGCATGTTGAAAACAAGTACTTAACATGTTCTTTGTATCTTAAATATTAGTGGAGAAAATACACTAATTGCGAACGTCATAAACAAAAAACCACAGGGAGCTTATGTGCTCCTTACTTACAAAATACCAATTCTACAACGAAGATAATAAAGAAATAATATACCTTCATTTGAGATACCCTGAAGGTAGGAAACTTCGAAGAAAATATATGATAATTGCCAAATTTATGACAACCGTCAATTTAAACAAATATTTTTATTTTCATAGCAAAACGCAGTTTATAACACTCTTGCATGAAACCAACTTCAAATTGTAATTCAGTTCAGATTTTTGGAAATAAGTAATTTATTAGTCCCTTTTTAGTGTATCTTTTTGAACCCGTTTTTTTTTTATTTTGTCCTGAAGACTTACTAGTAGATGTGAGGGCATCATCTAACGAAGCAGGAGATCCTTGATTACTCTTGTAGCTAATCTCTTTTAATTTTGCATCCATTTTTTCTTAACAAGTACTTAATCTAAAATCACAAAAAAAAATATCTCAAAACAAGTATAGTACTCTACTACGCTTGAGACCAAAAATAATTTACAAAAAAAAAAATTACATTTTCTTTCTCATCGCTACTTTTAAAATTTATTTCATTAGCGGATATATACTGTTTTGTCTCATAAATTTGTTGGACAATGACTTATAATTCGGATACACTTACTTTTTCGTTGAGACAGACAGAAAGCTGTAATCACGGACAACGTATCCTGTCAGCAGCTAATTGCAGATTGTATTACACTGTGAGTTTCTTCTTAATATATTTCACGTGCCCTGTCCTTATATAATATAGTAACGCACTAATTTGTTAGTTCTATAATATATATTACTAAATACAAAGGGGAGTGTATGTGTATACCTTACTTTTAAGATAAGTGCCAATAACTATAGACTTAGGCTAAACTTTGATAGTGGCCCAATTTTATTTGTTTTTATCATATTTAAATGTTTTAAATCTTGTCTTCTGCAAACAAACTAATCTTGTTGGTATTTTTTTTTATTTTATTTTCTGGCATCTGTTATCTACGTGTATGCTTGTTACCAATATTTAAAACGCGCATATTGGGTAATTGGATGTTTGCTACTTAACCACGCCAGAACGGCTGAACGGATCTGGATGAAATTTAGCACAAAGATGGATTATAGTGTTAGTGTAACTATTATAGTGTTCTTGATATTCTGTTGATTATATGAATTCTTATGTTTCCATTTGAATTAATTAATTTTTATAATGATGGTTACAGAATTAAACCAAGATGATGAATGTTATATTAAATTACGCTTACTTTTTTAAAAAAAACTGTATATTTATCTTCTATATAGAGGTTCTCAATGTGACTTTACGGCTATACATATGTTTACTTATATATTGATATGCATGTATGTGTATATGTATATATATATGTTATAGTTTTATTATATTAATATGCCAAAAATATTCATACAAAAATAATAGTAGTACATTGTGACACAAATGAGCTAGGCAGCTCATTACATACGAGGTTGTGGGGTGCAGCTCAAGCCAAAGACTAGGGTGTAATTTAGTCGAGTGTGTATTGAGCAGAGCTCACGGGTGTCATACGACTGTTTTCAACATACTTGAAGTAAATACTTATATTTATGTTAAAATGTTTTAAGAAGTTAATATTTTATAGAATCTTATAGTTTTGATATGTTTTCACAAAAACGTTGGATTTATTAAAAGTAAGAACTTAGTTCATAAGCATAATTTCTTCGAGCTAATTTTGTTTTATATATTCTATAAAGTAAAAGGCACGAGTGCGGGTGTTTTCATTATATTTTTATTATTAATAAATTTATATATATCACATCATAAACCATTTTTGTGTGTGTTACAGTTACAGTAGGTAAGTATATATAAAAAATAATAAAGAAGCATTAGTTATTCTTAAAATCTTATTTTTGTACCTATTTTTAATTCTGTTTAATTTATAATTTTGTTTTAAATTTTTACCACGTATTTACTACACTCGTACGCTAATATTGCGTCCATTACTGATAGATCTGTTTGAAACAATAAACATTAATTGGAATAATAGCTCAGTAAACAGTGTCTAAAAATAAAAGTTGTAAATTAGATTGTCAAGGTTATTTTTTGAAGTTTTAAGAGATTGCTCTTTTAATATTGTGATACACAACAAGAGTGTTAATGTATTAATTTATCAGTCACGTGTTAGATAAACATTATGACGTTATCTACGCCAATGTTAAGAGTAAAATTGACTAATTTAAAACAATTGCGCCATGATTACATTTTGTTTGTTTATGTTTATTAAAACAAGGTAAATAGAGACAAGAGACGCCACAGATTCGCTTCATCTCTGCCACACTTCTGCAACCAGTTTTATTACAGCTGGCTAGGAAATGCGTTCTGCAATTCTCTATATGTCTATGGTATAGACCCACCAACTTACCTACCTAAAATCTGAATAATGATCCTAATGTCACAACCTAAACAAAACATTTATTTCTTTCCAATACAGATTCACAAAAAATAAACAAACAAATTTCTGATTTCTGATGTAAACAACTAAGAAAGAGAATTTTATGAAAATTAAAAAAAAAATAGGAAAAGGTGTCCTATTTCTTTTTAATTGTCATAAAATTCTCTTTTTAACGTTTTTTAATAGGACTTTAAAAAATTTTACCTTCAAAGCTATTTTTTTGGATTTCGTATCTAAAATGCTGCAACTGTCCGTTCAACCATTAATATAGGCTTCTTTCTTTAAGACTGAATTGAAGTAGGCAGATGCCTCAAATTTTCACAGACACGGGTCTCTGACGGATTTCCTTACAAACAAATTTGAATTTAGTTTAGTATAAATTTAAGGGACTTCTCTATAAAATATTTTTTTTTTGTTTTAGTTATATCAAAGTACTAGGTACATAGAAGCTATATATAATCTCTATAGTATCAATATCAGTTGTCTAGTACCTACCCATAGCATAAGTTTTACTTAATTTTAAGCTGTGTGAGACATAAAAAGTAATAATTTTCTACTAACTGCAATAAAAAGTTTTAAACGCCCATACGAAAATCGAACTTTTTGTGGCCCCAGTGCGAAATAACTCCCAGGTTAGTTCAAAAAACCGTATAAAATTGCATTTCGTACTCGATTTGGCCAGTTAAATTTTTAGCGCGGCTATAAGAACGGCCGATAGACCGGCAAGAATGAAGCTGGCTGCTTCGTGCCGCGCCGCGTCGCATGGTCATTCATTCTTTTAAAAGACATAATTTTTTCGGGAAAAAATGTTTAATGTCTACTTCACCTGAAATAGTGAATAAAGCTGCAAACGCAAAACTTGCTACCGAAAAGTCTTCAAAATTGTACGAGCATTATTGCAGATTGGAGGAAAAGGAAAAACATTGCGTCTTTTTCCGTAAACGTTTTATTCTAATAAACATCGTCTTATTCTTTTTTAACCGACTTCAACAAAAGGAGGAAGTACTCAATTCGGATGTTTCTATATTTTTTTTATGTTTGTTCTGGCATAACTTCGTCATATATAGACGGATTTGCAAAATTCCTTTTTTTTTTTTTGTTGAAGAGTATACTTCTAAAGTGGCCCCATAAAAACTTAAACTTTTGGTCAAAAAAAATAAATGGTGTTAATTTGGAAACTGGTGAAACGCCTTTTATGTTGATGATAGTATAAAATTTTGTAAGAGTATAGATGTTTTCAGTGTACGAAAAAAGCAATTCGTCACTCAAAAGTAAAAAATTGAAAAAATTTAACAAAAAACCGGCTTTACAAAGATGCACTAATAAGGTAAAAATAATTATTTTTTTCCAAAAATCGGACCTGAATAACAGTTTGAAATTGGTGTCTATGTACCTAACAGACTTCATGTGCATCTTTTGAAGCCGGTTGTTTATTTTTGTTAAATAGTTTTTAAAAATCAGCTGCTAAAACCAACCTTGCCAAACTACAAACGACCCAAAACAAAATAGTTAAACATTTCTTCACCTAAATTATCTAACCCCATCTACCATAGTATATTAAATAATGAAACTAATGACATTAAATCAAATGAACAGATATAACACTTGTATGCCAGTGAGATTAATTCTGATGAAAGATATTCATACGTCCATAACATTTACTGTAAAGTTGCATACGTAAAAGTGATCACTGACATATCCGAACAATATTTGCCTACCAATTAAACCCTAGAACTAAGTTGTATGGCTTAAAAAATATTGTGTTTGAAGGGGCTCAAATATAACAAGCTTCCAAATGATCTTAAAAGCATTCAATCACCATTACTGTTCAAAAGGAAGCTAAAATATCATATCCCTTACGAGTAAAGAACCAAATATATGTAACTGTATGTATGTATGGATATATATATATAAGTATGTGTATATCTATTCATATTACAAAGATCGCCATATCCCGGTCTGTCTGTCCGTTTGTTTTCTCTCCACACGAGATTTATACAATTATATAACTGTGGTATTTGGCCACATTATAGGATATGCTGCCTGGGCCTGCGCCTACGCACGCGTGCACTACATTATATAGTTTTTGTTCGATTGCGATTAATTAGAATTAACGCGGGCAAGGCTGCGGAAAACAGCCAGTGAGTATATCTGGATATATATATACTACTACTATAACAAACTTTAGCAAGTCTCATTTATTTTGATTTTGATTTAGTATCACAACAAAACATTTACTTCATCTACTCTTCAAACTACAGTTAAAATAATACTGTCCCGTTTTTCATCCCGTTTCTAAAGCATAAAAAATATTTCCGTACATGTTACATGTAATACGAATTAAACTAAACCTACTTTACCTATTCTACATCGATTACTACACTAAATCGAAATGGCTTTCATTTTTATATAACACGGGCGCGTTCGTTTTGGGACTCAGAATCATTATTTTCATTAGGGAAGACCGAGAGGATTTGAAACAAAGTTTATTTGATACAGTACCGTTTTCTCGGAACTTAAAACCGTTAGCGAGTTGGCAAAGTCGCTTTTCAACCACTTCCCTCCGCCCGCTGACGTATTAGTTCGCGTCGGTGTGATGTTAGTCGCGCGGTTATGGAGTTCTGCATGCCATGTGACAAAAATCGTGAAAAGTAAGTTTTTAACGTTTTTTTACGATGCCTTCATTTTAATAAGGGTTTTTTTTTCGGTTTAAGTTATATATGTTTCGAAAGCTCAGTTACTAAAGATTTATTATATTTATTTAGTACAATTTATTTCTGTGTATTTGCTTCTTGATTGCGGATTATATAAAAATTGGGAGGTTTTTTCTTACTGAGGAGATTTGAAACAGGCTGTTTTAACTCTCCTCGTTTTCAATTGTATACCAGACAGCAGTTAATAAATAACAGGAACAAAAAAAATGTTTTTTGAGGTGATTTATTTTGTTTCAGCATGCCTACTGATTATAAAAGAAAGACTGACAGAGGACAACTCACCATGAGTTGCGAAATATGATCTCACAGCAGAAACAGTAACTTTGCGACAGAAAAGTCTCCGTGACGCGGCTTCGAGTTACAACCTGAACCATCCCTTCCTCTACAAATATATTTAAAAAAACGGCTTATGCAAGTTAACGAAACAGTGACTGCTCCAACAGTTGGATATCCCGAAAAGACTGTTTATATAGCTTCAAATGAAAAGGTATTTTGAGACTATCTTTAAAACTGCGCTACTGCTAACTTAAGGAAGCCAGAACTTTTGCCTATAGGTTGGCTGTAGAATATAATAAAAAAAATCCTGCTTCTTGGACTGAGCATGAAATGGCTGGAGAGGCTTGGCTTCGTTCTTTTATGAAACGTCATCCTGTTTTCTCTGAGACTACCTCAATCTACAAGTACCTATCGCTCGAGCTACAAGTTTTAATAGAACAAACGTGCCCCTTCTTTTTTAAAAAAAATATTTTTAATTTTTTTCAGAAATATTGATCAAGACTGATTGTAATATTTTAGAAACGACTAAAAGTTAATAATTATTTTATGTCAAAAATTGTAAAGAATGTAAAAGATTTTATTTATCTGACTGTTATTTTAATTAAAGATACGAATAGGTCGTTATGGTACTTTTAACTAATTAAGGAGTTGATTATTTGTATTATACCTGTAGTTACCTACTTAATGATATATCAGTACAAAATATTAACAAAAAAGTTTGTTTCGTACTTAAGTTTTTTTTAATGAATACCTTTAAATTATATCATCATTTTTATTTTACAGCCCTGATTACTTCTCAAATATTGTATGTTTCAACTCTCCTCAACCCTTGTTTCATTTTACCTCGGTATGAGGGGAGTTGAAACAAGTTGACTTGTTACGGTAAAGTCGATTTTTCACCACAATATTTAACGCTTATAATTTCTTGATGACTATATATGATATATATCATACGATTTTTGTCTATAGTATTTGGTGTATAAAACAAAATGTCAAAATTGTTTTAACTACCCTCGGTCTCCCCTACTTTTGTCACCTGTCCATTCGTTGATCATCTGTAACAAACTGTCATGCGTTCGTTAACGGTATTTTTGTTATTTTTGTCACTTTTGCCACCGACAAATGAAATTTTAGACCCATGTCTGGAGGTGGGGTTTTTGTGTTAATCTGGAAAACTGCCTATACATATTTATTGTTTATGGTAGAGTGTGTGTGTATGTTTTATTGTAGTGTGTGTACGTCAACCGTTCAAATGTTATCAGTAACGTTTCAAAGCTACACGAACGATATGTGTCGGTGACAAAACTGGCGTTATCAAAAGTGTGAAAAGTATCAATCGTTGGAATTCTTAATCCCAAAACGAACGCGCCCTATGTAATAGATACCGTTATTATCTTGTTTTACGCCGATTGCAAGTAGTTTGACCACTAGCTTAGTTATGACAACTTCCTACCCACATCAATTACGCATTTTATTCAGACATCATGCATACGTTGGTAACAGCCTGATTGATTTGTTTTTTCTCGTACACTTTTTTTTTACATTCTTAATCTGTAATTTACGCAGCACCTATACTATACATAGCTTATACTTAAGTTGTATTTAAGTATTTATATCTAAATGTATTTAATGACCTGTGTTTCTCAATTCAGTGAATGTCTTTAATTATTTTGATAAATAAATTTCTTAAACCATATTACATAACTCATTCGTAACTTCAATTTGGACAGTTAAGCAATTTTATGCTTATCTACTTATATTTGTGTTTTTCTTGAGTTTCGAGTTTCTAAGCATAATATGTACATATGCTGACTGATATTCATAATATAAGTGTTGCATCACACTAATGCCAATTTTATTATTTCTTGTTTCTTTACAGAAATTATAGATCTTATCGTGATCTTTATTTCAGATGACAGCTGTCATTACTAAACTACACTAGAAAAGTTTGCATTTCAAGGTTGCATTTCCGAAAATATTGATATCAAAATGGCGGACGGAGCCTCCGTGGCAACTTTTCTGACCTTGGCTGGCTGTTTGGTCTCTATATAGTGTCGTTGTAAGTTTACACCATTTCAATATGGCGACTGTAGTTCTGATATTTGATGTACGAGTCAGAAAATTTTGTTGCACTATAACGTTCCTTTAGTTATCGAGTGGTGTACTTAATTAATAATTACTTTTTGAATGTAGATGATAGATATGGGGCTGTAACACCAAACTGTATCATCTGATTTTTTTGTCATTAGTTTTCTGAATTCGCGTAAAAAATGTATCGGTGGTTTCAAGAAATTCCGCTATCAGTGGGAAGAAGTAGTGAGACCACTAGCCCTAAACGAATGGGATCACGAGTTCAGTGGGACAGCATTGGTGGTATTATTGCAAGTATCAAAATATGCAGCATAAATGGCCTTATTTTTTTATTTCGTTGATTTAGTAGTTCGATCTTTTTACAGCTTCAGGGGACCGTAGACTTTAGCACCTATTTGATATAAATTTGAACTTGGCAACTCCACGCGATCAGGAAAAAAAAAGCTTTTTGACAGGCAGACGGACAAATAAGGTGATCCTATAAGGGTTCCATTTTTTTCTTTTAGGGCACGAAACCCTAAAAAATACTATAATGCTACTAATATTATCATTGTGAAAGTTTGTTACTGGATAACGTCGCAACGGGGCATCCAATTAAGCTTAAAGGCACAGAGTTTGTTAAAGAGACTACTATTAGCTATGCTACTTTTTAAAATTAAAAGTTTTAACGGGAATAACCATAGCTATAGGTACAACTTTAGCTTGCCATAACAAACTTCTTTAGTTATAATCAAGGAATTGCCATAGGATTCCACGCCAGTAATCAAATTTATGGTGAACCGACCCGCGGTCAACAATAAGTAGCTTTGTAATTCATCAAAATTGGTTTTAAAAAAAATAGGTAACGAAGTTTTTCAGATATAATTCTCATTGTATGGAACTCTTAACTTAATCTTGCCGGTTTTTTTTTAATGGACATTAAAACCGGTTGTACTCAGATGTATTCTCGTATGGAAATGTATAGGTGACTACACACATGCCAGATGATGAATATTGGGGCTCACAATAGGTACATCACTTATCTTTGTATCGTCAAAATTGGTTTCTGCTATATTAATAAAATCTTGAAAAATTGTTTATAATAAATAGAACATTGGCAAAAATTAAACTTGATTTTGTGATTTTTTCCATCGAAAATTTTTTGTTGCATTGTGTTTCTGCTTACATCAGACCTTGGATTTATAAGATAGTATCTGTATGTTTTTTCATTATTTATTTGGAATAGATATACTGGCTGAAAATTCAATTCTACTATGGGCTATTTACCTTTATACCCCGTTTTAATGACTTCTCTTCGTGTTATCTCAGTTACGTATTTTATTCCGAATTTTTACTCTAACATCCTGTGCTGTCATTCGGTACAGCACCCAATTAGTCTTAAATATACATCAAGGTTGCAAAACACATTAATTAGAGATGAACAATATAAGTCGTTATCAGGGTATGACGTTATTAAAGATAAATTCGTTAGTTCGTTAAGCTATCTACGCTAAGAAAGAAACTGGACAACAGGATCTCTGATTGAACCCTGGTGGCTCCTTAGAGGAAATGCTGTGCTTTATGTATACCTGCTATTATAAGCATGCATTATAGTCGTTTTTTTAAAAATTAAACAAATAAACAAAGCGAAAACACACAAACTTTTCTTTTTCAAGGCCAAATGGATAAAACCTGACTATCCATCTATCTTTTTGTCACATTGCATCTATGATTGTGATAAAAGCAGAAAGTACCTAATATTTATGAACCGCCATATCACTAAATAAAAATTTAGGTGCCTCCATACATAGAACATGCTTATATATGTTTAGTTGTTGAAGTAGTTTATGTGTGTACGGTATGCGATTTCTTAGCCAATAGTGAGAAGGCATATATTAGTAGGTAAGGCATCATCTTTATTAAAATCGGCTCTCAACCAGCAAAGCAAATCTTTGAGCTCTATTTTCTAACCTGCATTCAAATTTATGTTAGAATAACATTTGCCTGCGGTTCCCCCCGCCCTAAATTCGGTAATCGGTGTAGGATTTCAACGGCAACTCTTCAGTAATAGAAAAAAACCAACTTACACTTGACATTTAGCCCATGTCCTTCCCCGAGATCCACTACTATTTCTGTGCCAAATTTCATCTTAATCGGTACAGCATTTTAAGCGTAAAGAGGCATTTGAAAGACAAACAGACAGAGTTAATATTGCATTTATTTTACTAGTATGGATATGGATATGAAGCTCATTGAAATACAGTTGACGTTATCCAAATCGAATAGGTCATTGCCGAGAAATCGGTAAACACACATAAAAAAAATCCACTTTTGAAGACGTTTAAAAACTAATTTAAATTAGAATTAGTTTTTGACAGTTTACAATTATTCTTTTTTTGCCTGATCAATAATCACGGTTTTAAAACAAAAACAACCCGGCAAGAACGAGTGTTTCTCGCGCACCGAAGGTTCCATACAAATCATGTAGGTAGTTCTTTCATCATGAGATCAAATCACAGATTTATGCCTTAATTATCAGATTTTGGTTTATTCTATATTTGTGATGCAACATCTTGCTTCTCGCCAAATTTCATAATTCTAGGTTAATAGGAAGTACCCCATAGGTTTTGATTGATTTGTGTTACAATATAATAATAACGTTTATTGAGTCACTTTCTTAGCCTAAGATACAATGTAAGTAATTAGAAGTAAAAAACTTTACATTCTTACACAATATAGATACTAAGTAGTTATTTTAATACATAATCTAACATCCACTAGTGGGTAAGTATCAAAAAGAAAAGAAAACATTCCTTTTGTGGCTAATGGCGATTCGATGTTCCCCTCCGGTCGAACTAATTATAAAATTGTATTTCGACCGGTGGTGATTGTCGACTTTACGCAGGTTGACAATGCAAACCGGTTATAATTCCTGACCTCGTCAGACATCATAACACAGTATATTCAATATGTTAAGATAAGTTTTTAACTGTTTATTTTAGTTAGTTGTTTTATCTATTATATAGTTATATAATATTATTTTATATTTATAGTATTAAGTTAATGGTTAGTTATTGAGTAAATAGTTTAATATTAAGTAAAAATTATTAAATTAAAAAAAAAAAAAAACTTATAAATATTACACTAGGTACTTTCTTATAATTTTATACCTTACATCTATATACAGATACACTTTCACTGATGCATTTATTTTTATAGAACTTTCACAGATATATCTAGGTATAAATGTATTATGCCTCAGAGCTAAGTATGTCTGTTGGTATAACTTGTGTGTGTGTGTTGAGGGTGTGTGTGTGTGTGTGTGTGTGTGTGTGTGTGTGTGTGTATGTTTTATTTGTATACTGATATCTAATTATATAATAGGTTTGATTAATAGTTCTGTTTCATTGTAGTTCAGACTTTTCAGGTAGCATGTTACTAGTTTTTTACAAGCATTGGATTTTTTTTCATTAAGACATGGTATTTTTTTACATAATGTGTTATATACATAGGGTCCTATAAATTGTTTATGTTTTTGTGCAAATTTAGTTTTGCATTGAGGGATTTGGAATATTTTATCTTTTCTCCGTTTTATTACTTTTTTACTGGCTTTCTTATGCTGATCGAGAATGATGGATAGTAAAAACAGTTGTCTGACAGTTAGAACTTCTGCAGTTTTATAGATATGTGTAGTTGAGAATCTGTCATGCTTAAAAAACATAACCTTTAGAACAGCTCTTTGTGTTCTTTCTAATGAAATGAGGTTCGATTTGTTGCATCCACCCCAAGAACTTACACAGTAACTCAGTAGTGATTGGCATAGTGCATAATATGTTGATATTAGTTGTTTTCTGTCACAAACGTGTCTAAGGGTTTTAAATATATATATTAACTTCCTGATTCGGTTCGACAGTAGCAGTGTATGTTCTTTCCAGCTTAGGTTTTTATCTATTATTATGCCAAGATATTTGAGTGAAGAAGTATGTGTTATAAGTGGACAGTTACAGTTTTCATTGCGTTCAGGACATACATGAGCTTTAATGTTTATAGTACTCTGTGTAGGCTGCGAATACGGTCTTATGCTAAATGTAATGAACTTAGTTTTCTTAGTATTTAGGGTTAGGAGGTTATTTTTTAGCCATATGTTAACTTTATCGAAGCCCTTACTAGCAACTGAACTAACGTCTTCCCAAGTGTTTCCCTTGAACAAAAGAACCGTGTCATCTGCAAATGTTATTACATGTCCGCCTTGAAGAGATATTTGACACAAATCATTTATATACATTAAAAACAGTGTCGGCCCTAGAATACTTCCCTGTGGCACACCAAATTCAATAGATTTTTCTTCGCTTAAATAATCTCCTATTCTAACTACTTGTTTTCTATTTGTTAGATAGTCTCTTAGGAGTTTGTGTTGAGTTCCACGTATACCGTACACATCAAGTTTGTCTAAAAGCAGTGGTATAGAGACAGTGTCGAACGCTTTAGCTAGGTCCAGAAATATGCCAAGACTTTTTTTATTGTTATCTAAAGTATTGGTGATTGTTGTACAAAGATTTTCTAGTGCATCATTTGTTGATATAAATTTTCTGAATCCATATTGATTAGTCGATAGCAGATTGTTTGCTTCTAGATAATGTACTAGTTGGTTTTTTATTATTTTTTCAAAGATTTTTGAGAGGGTGGGTAGAAGTTATATTGGCCTGTAGTTTTCGACACTGTCTCTGCTTCCTGCTTTGTATACTGGGATAATTATAGACCTTTTTAACGAGTTAGGAAAGATTCCATGCTCAAAACATCTGTTGCAGAGAGTAGCTATAGGTGCAGATAAAATATCTATACCAAGCTTAAATAATTTTGTTGGAATGCCGTCCCATCCACTTGACTCATTATTTTTAAGCGATCTTATTATAAGCTTGATTTCATCTTTATCGGTCGGTAGTAATACAAAAGAATTCATGCAACGGTTATTAAATAATCTTTTCCTGTACGTGTTTCTGTCATTTTCCTTGCTATTCAACAGTATGTCATTGGCTAATTTAGTTCCTACATTTGTAAAATATAAATTTATGTGATTTAGGGATTCCACTGGGCTAGGCTGTAGGTTTAGTAGTTCAGTATTTGGTATTTTATCACTTTTTAAATAACAAATTTGTTTAATACTTTCCCACTGTTTCTTTAAGTTGTTTTTATTTTTTTGTAATTCAGTTTTAAAATAGTCATTCTTAAGATTTCTTAACATTTTATTACAGGTGTTTCTATATCTTAAGTAGGTAATGTTCAGTATTGTGTTTTCCGGATCTTTCTTTCTTTTTTTGTTTAGTCTGTCGCGATTTCGTATGCATCTAATTAATCCTTCTGTTATCCATGGTTTTAGATTTCGTTTAATTCTAGGTATGGTAACGTACGTAGTAAACTTTTGGATACATCTCAAGATCATGGAGATAAACTCATCTGTGGCTTCATTAGGATGTGGCTTTTGAAGACAATCTTCCCAGTCGATTGCTGACAGCTCATTTATAACAGCACTGTAATCCACTTTTTTTATTTGGGGTATTATTTTTATGTTTTTTGGTGGTCCGTTATGAATCGATAAGATTAAAGAGTAATGGTCGGTGATTGTAGTGGTACAAACAACAGTTTTTGTCAGATTTTTTGTTTTTATAAAGCAGTGGTCTAAGCAACTATCTCCTCTTGTTGGTAAGTTATGTGATGGTAGTAGCCCAAATGAAGCAAGCAGATTAAGGTAGTTTGTTGATCGGTTGTCACTCATTTCATTTATTGTGTTTATGTTTATATCTCCAGTCAAAATTATTTTTTTATAGTCTTTTAATTGAATAAGAATAAAGTTCAGTGAATTTAAAAAAACATCGATGTTTGGAAAGGATGGCGGTCTGTATAAACATACAACCGCAATATCTTTTTTATATGTAAGTATTAGACAGTTCATTTCATTAGCATAAGCAGGTTCAAAAACTTCGAATTGATATTGTTTTTTAATGTAAATTACAATCCCGTCATTTTGATTAATACGTCTTGTTGTTGCATGCGTATTGAAACCTTGCATATTGGGTATATTGTTCGTTTTAGAGAGCCAACATTCTGTGAGAATAATCAAGTCTTCATTGATACCTAGTCTGTCTATCAGTATATTAAAGTCATCAAAATTGTGGTTTATGCTGCGAATATTTTGAACTATGATATTAAATGTATTTTCAGTTTTGTAAGTATGATTTTTGCATCGTTCGGGTACGTCCTCCACAACTGCTGTGCCGGCATTGACAGTTTTGTCAATGTCAGAGTATACATTATCTAAGTCTGCCATTGTACCACCTGTGTAATATAATATTATATAAAGTTTTTTTCACAGCAGTTAAGGTAAATTTTTGTACAAGCTCGATGCAATATGTCCATAATTGTTTTATTGTTATTGAGTGTATAGCTAGTGAGGTTATGTGTATGTAAGTATGTGTGTTTTTGTTAGAGTATTTACCATTATAACTTAGAATTAAGAGTATTAAGTAAACAAAAAATATTATCATAAATAAGAAGCTAAGAAGCTAGCAGAACAGTTAAGAATAGATATAATAATTACATTACCTAATAGGATTTTTATTTCTGATTGAGGAAAAGTATTTCTTAAGCATAGTCATAGCTTTTCTACAGGGTTTTCCGTGTGTAATTCCTCAATTTGTTCTTTAGATTTAATAATTATTGCAGGACTGTCTTCGGTTTTTCTGACTAGAACTCTTCCGTTTGATATCCAACAGAATTTATAGCCGTATTTTTTTACGAGATCTCTAGCTAAATAGTGCAGCTTTCGCATTTTAGATGTAAGTTTTTCGTTAATATAAATAGGATTCATTTGTTCTTTAAAGCCCATAGTTGTAGTATTTAATCTATTCGATTTGTTGGCTTTTTTTGCTGCTATCATTACATTTTTTCTCAAAGTTTGTGTTGATAATATGCGACAAAAAACACCGTATATTGGGCATAATTTATTTGTTGCATTGACTTAGCAGCTTGATTTTTTTACAACTTTAAGTGTCCGTAGACTTTGGTACTTCATTTTAATGTAAAGTTGATACCTCCATACATTGAGTAAAAGGGTCTTGACAGACAGGCAGCCAATTTCTGTTATTGTGTTACAACTACAAATTAACGAATTTCAGATTTTTTCCTATATTTGTTCCTTGCTTCGTGTTAAATTTCATGATTCTAGGACAGTGGAAAGTGCCTGGTTTTTATTAGTCTTGCAACAAATAAGTATATTTTATTTTACTGAACTTATGCGTTGATCCCGATGCCTGGGGGTGACCGTTTGTCTGTCTTATCGTCAGTAGGGGCCTAGTCTTCATCTGACGAGCGCCTTTATAGTTAGTTCCACAGTCGGAGCGAATTAAACTCGGCAACCCTAGACGACTGACAAACCGAGATAAACAGGTCATAAACGTTTCCGTTGATAAGGCAGAAACGACCTTCAAATGGACGGCCTTGGTCGAAAAACAGGCGAAAACACAGATGTAGGCCTTCACAGTTTTCGCCTTAGGGAACGTAGAAGTTTTCAAAATTCAAATAGTTTATTTTTTAAAAATAGGATAGTACACTATCACTTTTTTTTGACGTCAGTATAATAGGCAAGGAATTTATAAACTACTACCGTTTCGGAATCAAGATGGCGTTCTGGGGAGAAGAAACGGCGAAAGAAACTCTCCAGCTGTCGCTCTTTTCAATTTTAATTGTATAACGATTGGTACATTTCCATATATAAGTACTATGATAACAACATTTTAGTTTTTATCTATAAGATAGTTTTTATTTGAATAGTAAGCTTCTGTTTAACAAAATTTTTAAACTTTTTTAAATTCAGTTTACATACTTCTGCAGGGATTTGTTGTAAAAACGGACACATTGTCCTTTAAATGATTTATCAATTTTTTCAAGCTTTGTGTGTATCAGAGCCAGTTTGTGTCTATTTCTTGTATTTCGATATTGAACATATAAATACAATTGTATATTGCTCGAATAGACCTCTTCTGCAGTACAAATATTGTCTGTATATCGGTTGCGTGTCCCCATAATAGGATACCATAGGACATCACACTAGTAGTAGTAGAAGTAAAGTAACTAAAGTATACTAGTCGGGCTGTAGCTTCGTCTGTGTCTACTATATCTCCAAGTGTCGTTTAGTTTTAGGTCTTATAACAATTTTTTCCATTTATTCTCAGTTAACAATTCAATTTGCACTTACTGTCCACAATGGTCAGAAGTAAGGTTATTTATAATACTTTTATTTGTAACTGTAATACAATCTGTAAAAATATTATCTATGCATGTTGCTGTATTGGCTGTTATTCTAGTCGGTGATAGAAATATATTTTTACAGTTGAATGATTGAAATAGACTTTTTAATTTCATGCCTAAGGAGAACTTTTCTTTTAACAAATCTATATCGAAATCTCCGCAAACAAATACTTTTTTATTTTTTTTACAAATAATGGATCGAGCCCCTCAATTTTATTTTAAATAAAAATCTCGTTGTAGTAAGGCCATCATAGCACCTAAGCCAGCATGTAAGTTTTTCAGGTGCCTATCCCGAATGATAAGTTTTGTTAACGGACTCGGAAGGATTAATGGATGACGAGCCACCCACACGTATCACGTCGTGATCGTCAATAAAGGGGTTCAGTCGAGGAACGGCTCCATTTAATTTGCACCTACCGTTGCGTAAGGTGGAGAACACAGTCTCAAAATGCTCAGACTGAACAGAACGAACCCAAAATATTAAAGCCTGGCAACGCTCTTCAATGGACAGAATCGCATCAGGCAATTTCGCTGATTTGTTTTGACACTTGTGGTAAAAACCTGTTACGCCAAGGAACTTGTCTATATCTAGCCAACATTCAATGTTCATGAATATGATAGGGAGGCCCGTTGCCTAAACTAAATTGAAATTGAAATACGTGGGACGCAAATGGGCTCCACCTTACGCCACGTTTCTCGTTTTGAATTGCGCGCCCGACGAGCCGCGCGCGGTTACCACTTAGCTGTGCCGAACAATAATTATAGTTAAAAATATACTAGCTGACCGGGCAGACATTGTCCTGCATGATACCGACTGCAGCGCCATCTGCCGGGCTGATTTGTGAATCTTTAAACCATCCAGGGCGCCACCAAACGCATACAAAAAAAAATCATTCAAATCGGTCCAGCCGTTTAGGGGGAGTACAGTAACATACACACGCATAGTAGAATTATATATATTTAAATATTAGTATTTGATATTAATTTCAATTTGATACCTTGGCGCGTTCCTGGAAAAGAAGGTTTTGACACACAGACAGACAGACCGTCTTAGGGTTGCTCGCTTTTTTCCTTTTGAAGTACGGAACCCTAAAAACACTAACTTTCGCTTTTATAACATTAGTGATACCTATGTTCACCGAAACCACAGCAATACCACAGAATAAGGAATAGTAGTAGTACTAGCCATACGTCGGTTTTGCAATCGAATTTGCTATCGAACGTACGTAAAATATAAAAACATCGAAAAACGAATAGATGCTTATGAGATTTTTGTTTCTTAAATTTTGTTATGCCTAAATTAGTGGATTGGCTAGTTTCGCACTCGTCTTGTCTAACTTAATTTGTTTTGACGTGTTGGAAATAGGAGGTGTGTTGTGCCGTGTTCGACCAATTTGACAGTTCAACTTACGTGAATTGTTTTTCTACGGTAATGTTAATTTTTTATCTGTGGTATACTAACCTTATTCGCAATAAGAAAATGACTCAATTAGTTGAATGGGGTCACTAGGGACTACAATTAAAATAAAAATATAAAATAATAAGAAATAAATAAAACAGACCACCTATTTATTAAATATATTATAATCATATTTAAAAAAAAAATGTTAAAGAAAAAAAAATTAAGTCAATATGGCTAATTTGCGGACCGCGTGGGAATCAGATAGTTAAACAACCCCTTTTTTTTAAAACTTTTTTTTTAAATTGTGTTGACCCCATGCGTCTAATAAGGGTAAATTAATATGCTGGCCACTGTTTTGAAAAAAGATACAATATAAAATGTAAATAAGATATATCAATCATAGGTAAGTTTATTTCGATATTAATAATAAGAAGTAAGTTTATTTTACATAGTTTTAACAAGAAGTGTTTGATCGAAATGTTTAGAGTTTTTTCAGTTAACTCAAACAACAATGTGCACATCTATAGATATGGAACCCTACACTAAGCATGGCCCTGGTATTATTTTTACCGGGGTTTTTTTTGTAAAAAAAAAGGTACTGTGAGTTTTAAATGAGTTGGCATACGAGTTTGGTCAGGCGCCATATTGACACCAGATTGGCGCCACATTATACGTAAGTTCTTACGGTGTGTTCGGTGCCCCGTACTAGTTACGGGCTTTGGCCACCACTGGTTAAATTAGCCAATTTATTGGACACCTAGGCAGATAGTCAATTATGGAAAAGAGAGAAACAGAAATCGCACTGTATAAGTCATGTAAGATGCGGAGCGAGCAAAGCGAGCGGAGCGTTCCAGTGAAGTTTTATATAATAATCTATTCAGTTATATAATAATTTCATTTCCATACTTAACTATCTGCCTAGGCACCCAATTAACTGGCTATTTAACCAGATGGCTGCGACATAGATACGACGCCATTGATAAATATGCATACATACATAAATATGTCATAGAAACACTAAATAATAACTCAGTTTTTTTAATATTAAGACATTTTTATACATCTGCGTTGATAGCAAAGTTCTATCAAAGCTCTTCTTGCTTATCACCAATGAAAAAACAGTTTAAGAAGCAATAAAAGTCTTCTTAAAAAATTACATTTTGCGAATGACGAACGAATCGTTCACATATAATCGTCATTTTAGGGACACAACTAGCATATGCTTTATAACTCTACCGGATGTTCGAGACACACGAGACATTTTAAACCGACTTTAAAAAAAGAAATAGGTTCTTAATTTCGACGGAATCTTTTTATTTATGTATGTGAGGAATTTGCTCGAAGGCGCCTTGGCCGATTTGGAAAATTCTTTTTTTTGTTTGAAAGGGTATACTTTCTAGGTGGTCCCATGGTAGTCAGGATATAATCATAGGATCCTGTAGACATCGAGGAAACTCTTAAAATGTTTATAGGCACACTTAAAGCGATTTGGGTATTTATTTAGTGTACGAGCAATAAGCCAATAGGTCACTAAAGTAAAGAAGTGATTTACACTTCACTTGCACGATACCAACTTCAAACTGTAATTTAGATCAGATTTTTTAAAATTTTTACTTTACCTTTTTAGTGCATCTTTTTAAAATCGGTTGTTGTTTTTGTCAAACAGTTTATATTCACTTATATACTCTTTGTTTATTCTTTTTTACAAAGTCAACTTATAATTAAATGTAAATATTTAGCATTAAGGTCAAGTTTTTTGTGTGTAGGTCACAAAATATTATGTTGTGCAGAAATAAAAATATCAATCTTTAAAGAAAAAACATTAAAAATATACTATATTTTTTTATAATATCGGTAATAAAGTGACATTTAAATTGTGGGTGCAAGTGACTAATAAAATTTGATAAAACAAAAGTGAAATTAATATACATCTACTTACTTCACAAAACAAAAGCATAAACAGTGGCTCGCTAACACTTATAGAAATAACTATTAAATATTTAGATGAATAAAGTACTTACTGTCATATATGTCTTATGTTCAGAATTTTTGTGTGATCTTTTTTAAAACTTTGAAAATAAACGTTTCTCTAATTTCTGTCATATTTGCAGGTAAAATTTAACCCGCTTACTAAACTAAAGTTGAAACCATTGAATTTAAAACGAAGTTAATAGCTAAAAAAAATGGAACAAAACCGTTGCATCAACTTCAAATAATATCTAACTAATAAGCAGATACCTCCTCCTATAAAGTAGGAGCCACTTTTCGAAGAAAATAAAGAAAACAACAATAAAATGGATCGAAATGAAAAGAAAACCTTAGACGAAGCCATCTCGCTTGCAGGTAAATATAAATATATGACATCGTGTAAAACTTATTGGAATCACTTGTGATATTAAATCATCTCATTTTCTTACAGGGTTTGGGAAGTACAATATATT
The DNA here is from genome assembly GCA_946406115.1 of Apoda limacodes. Classification (NCBI taxonomy): domain Eukaryota; kingdom Metazoa; phylum Arthropoda; class Insecta; order Lepidoptera; family Limacodidae; genus Apoda; species Apoda limacodes. The sequence goes on from OX291554.1 coordinate 4,491,013, forward strand.
TATGTTAGTGACATGTTGCCTGCTGGTGTTGTCCATGTGCGTAGACATATTTGGTTTCTCTGTGGTGTTGCCTCCAGCAGCTTGTGATTTGGGACTCACTACAGCACAACAAGGACTGATATCTGCAGTTCCATTAGTAGGTAAAATATAATCCTTTATAAATTATCTATCAGAACAGACATTCAATTAACATACTAGTCGCGCTTCAACGAAAATTTGCGTTAATTTCTGCACAACATTCTAGTCTTTATTAGTCATTTTATTTTTTTATGGAATCACTGGCATTGATAAATTAAGATAATCAAATCTACATTAATTTAATTCCAGGTGTGATGATATCCTCATACTGGTGGGGCCTCTGCGCTGATACTCTGGGTCGTCGAATGGCGTTGCTGATCTCCATGCCGATAGCTGTTCTTTTAAATTTATTAGCTGGTCTGGCACCAAACTATTATTATTTAACAGCGTTTAAGTTTCTTTCAGCTTGTTTGTAAGTTAATCATGTTTTAATATATTTTGGATTAACTATTTACTTACCTACCATATACAATTTCTTTAGGAAAATTAAAAAAAACTATATAATATACTAATGTACATATAACAGAGTGAGGGCGGATTTTGTAAGTTTCTTTATGTATGGAGGGTAATAAGATCCACTGGAACGATTTGAAACATTCGTTCACTGTTTGAAAACTACATTATTCTAGACCGATGTAGGTTATATTATGTATAAAAGAGAAAGGGACGATAGCGAAACAACGTTCGCCAGGTCAGCTAGTATCTTATTTTAATTACTTAAAAGCATGCTAATAATTTAATTCAAAACTTAAAATATTTATTCACGATTCAACAAATTATTAGTAGTAGATGTAAATTGTGATTTATTTTGACCTTGTTTTACTACGCGATTCTGGTTTGATAATATGCCCACAGTGATGGGCCTTGAGGCCCATACAAGGCTAAAATATTTTTACAGTTATACGTGCCGCAATCGGTTTTCCTGCAAGTGTGATTTTAGAAAGTTGCTAATCTAGCTAGAAGCGCTCGAGAATCTGACAACATGCTAACAACAAACAATCATTAGAAAATAAACGCTTTCTTCTCACTTTTCGTATTAATTTTGATTGCGTAATTTTTACTGAAAAGGTCAGGACATTATTCAGGTATCATACAAAATTGTACCCAAATTTCAAAGTGCCAGCCATAAGTAAAAATGTCTGCCCTGTTTGGAACATCGATAGACGAATATTTTACTATGGCAACACATTTCTACAAACATTGTAGGATAATGAAATAAAAAAATGAGCATGTTGGCAAATGAGCTCTGTGAGCATTCCTTTATCAGTGACTATAGTACTGTAGTAGTAGTATATTACTAAAGTACTATATAATATCACTATGGGTTTGTGACATAAGAACATATTTTATTAAGCTTTGAACGGTTATTTAGCCTGACTGAAATATTTAAGACTAGCGAGCGAACTTAATTTCCGGTAGTAAGTCGGTTTTATTTCAAGTTATCCGCTTTTATCCCTTTCTAATGATTAAACTGTTACAGCAGGTGGTACCACCGAGGAGTTGAGTACATATTCCATTGTGATCTGTTTTGCTTGGCGTTTTCATTTTCGTAGTCATCAGTTGTATTTTTAACCAGGTTAAAAAAGGTGTAGGTAATGTTTTTGTGTGTATATGGTACGGTATCATTACGCATTTACATTTGGTAAGGACTAATTAAATACTAAATGCACAGGAGTTGAAGAATATTCGCAGAAATTAATAAATAAATAAAAACCCGACTGTAAAAAAAAATAACAAAAAGCAATAAACAAGTGGATGTAAAACATACCAAATATTGAACTATAAGCAGACGCAACTCACTAGTTTAAGCAATCTGTACTACTACTTGAACTTGCATTAAAATGAGTCCCGCCTGCTTATAATATAGTAAAGTATTTGGTATGTTTTAGCACTTGTGTATTGCTTTTTGTTATTTAACTAAATATTCTGGGAATATTTTAAGCGTCTACCTGTTACCATTATCAATATCGAGCAAAAAAAATCACATTTGCTGTATGGGAGCCCCCTCAAATATTACTTTTATTCTGTTTTTTAGTATTTTTTGTAATACGGACAACAGAAATACATCTTCTGTTAAAATTTCAACTGTCCAACTATCACGGTTCATGAGATATAGCCTGGTGACAGACGGACGGACAGAGGAGTCTTAGTAATAGGGTTCAGCCCTTTGGGTGCGGAACCCTTAAAAGCAATAAATTAATATGTTCTTTATGTTTTTGCAGTCGGGTTTTTTTATTTACAGCTTTTTAGTTTTAGTTTTTGCAATATTTATTTTGCGTAGTGCGTGGTGCTTCATATAAGTCCATAGGGTGCAAAAATTCACGCGCGGAAACAAACAGCTACAAATCTGTACCAAACTACAGAATGTTAATTGGCCTGCGGTTTTTTCTGAACAGGAAACAATTCACGCCTCACAAACTTTACGAAAAATAACCAAAAGGCAAGGGAAATCAGATGATTGGTATGAAATTTGTGCATTTGACATTTTAAAGAAAAAAACTGCTTTTATAGTTTTGTATTTTAGAGTTTCGTAGCCAATACCACACCTTATAAAGTTTTATCATATCCTTCCTTCTGTTCATTTGATGGTTTTAAGGGATACCTAAGTAATTTGACGCCTAATAGTTCCGTTTATTTAATTTTAGGGTTCCGTAGCCATGTGATAAAAACCCGCACCCTTATAGCTTCTAAATGCCTATTCATTATCCCGCTTGACTTACTTAGGGTTCCAAAGAAAAATTATAATTTGCTAAACTCCTTCGAGACAAATAAAAAAAAAAGTAAAAAAAGAATTTTTTAAAAACTTACTTTTCTAAAAAAAACATTAGAATCATATAAAAATTCAATCAAAACAAAAATTGTACTAAAAAGCAAAAAAAAATTTTTCAAAATGAATATTTTTTTTATATATCCACGTACGACTGCAAGAAAAGCAAGGCGTGTGCTACACGCGAATATTTGACGTGCTAGAGTTTTAGTGGATATTAATTGAGAGTTTATCAAGTGATTGTAAGTAAGTAAGTATAGCAAATATTCTGCTATTATGTCTGCTTACGGGGTTTCTTTTTTTCTTTTTAGTGGATTTAGAGTCCGTTAATGTTTTTGGTTAAAAAAAAAGGATCTTGGGTAATATTTTATCAATAAATATCTTTTTCACTCAATAAGATCAAATCATTGTTTTTCGGAGGCCAACAAATATATACAACCAGGAGTTTTCAACCGAAAAAACATTCAAAGTAACAGTTTTAGAGATGTGGCACCATAATAAAAAATGATCATATAGACATGGCGCGTATACAGATAATTTTTTTTTTTTTCTGTTGGCCAGCATTTTCATTTTTGGGCTCAATATAAATAATCTCATTTGTGACGAATGAAGGAAGTGATACTTCTGTCAGTTTTCATTAATTATTTTGTTGTTGTGTAAGACTGTTTGATGATTGAAAAACTTGTAGCTCGTCATCAACGAATGCTGCGGCCTATGTGTGGTGTGGAGAGAGCACGCCGGCGAGACATCGCGGGAAATTTATGTTCTTGATGGCCGGCACTACCATGCTGGGGCAGTTCGTCATAGGCTGTGAGTTAATTTTACAACATGACATATACTTACATTATTTTAATCTGGGATAGACTTTCTTAAATCAGAAATATTCACATCTTTTGTCAGATCGTTTGTATCGCCTGCAAAAATACTAAAGTTTTCAGTAACTTATAAAGAAATCTCCTTCTGACATACCTAACTATTTTGCAATAACTCAAACAACAACTTGTAATAAACAGCCCTATGAAACTATCTACTGCAGTAGTAGTCTTTTTGTACACACCTCTATTTTTCTGAGCGCAGCGGTATTCAATATTGTTTTAATTGAATATTAATTGCTCTCATCTGATCTGTTGGTTTTTAGGGTTCCGTAATCAAATGGCAACAAGAGAACCCTTAAAGTTTCGTCATGTCAGTCCGTCCGTCAGTCCGTATGTCACAGCCTTGAACGGTCGTCATTGCATCGATTCTAATAAGATTTTACAGGGATGTGCCTTGTGTGAACTGTCGCCGTTCTATTTTAAAATATACTTGAAAAAAAATATTTCAGGATAGCTCTTCATTACATTAAATTTATCAAAATAAAACGTAATTGAGGTTCCTAGATATTTTTTTCTAAAACCGAGATCCCGGGCTCAAAACCACATATTTTAAAAATCAGAAAACATTACCAAATTAAGAGTTTATAAATACTACCAACGATAGGTAATTTAAACAAAATCGTTTTATTAGTTTTTGAAATATATCTACAATAATTCTCATTCTACGGAACCCTAACTTTATGTGTGTACAAAATGCACCCGGCTCGTTTTAGGATAAGGCGAAAAAAAAGCACGGGCTGGTATCCGTCCCCTTTAAGGGCTGATTTCATTTGAAGTTACGGTGTATGGCGTCCACGCAGTACCCGTATTCCTTACCCCTTACTGTACTTTAGGAATCTTGTTCATTTGATTGGTGCGATGAGGGCATAGCATATGGCGGATGCTTGATCGGTGAATGAGGCTAGGTTAACTACAGGTTCTTAGCGAATAAAATGTCCTTTATAATAATCTTTTGTTATTTTATTCCAGTATTTGCTATTCCAATTTTCCTTTTAACATTCCGAATCCCTATACCTGGGTTTTCTATGGAGTATCGACCATGGCGGTTACTAATGCAAGTCAATAGCATTCCGGGTCTATTGGGGCTGATTGGTGTTCTCTTCTTGCACGAAAGCCCTAAATTCTACCTTAGCAAAGGTCTCCAGGAGAGAACACTGGAAGTGTTAAGATCCATGTATGCTTCGAATACAGGATTAGAAAGAGAAACATTTATTGTAAGTATTTATGCCATTTATTTATTTAATAAAGATTGAACACTACAAATATCACAGTAAATTAGGTAACATACGGAGAATACAAACGTAGGCCTCTTAATTTAAGGAATTAAAAAAGAAGACTTTAAAGAAAAAAGAGAAATTAAATTTACTAAACATGAGAATCTAGACGAAAGAATTTTGTATACTTATTTAAAGTTTCTGAAACCCCTTTCTCCAAGATTCTCACATATAATGAATACCCAGCCCCATTTTCTACATCAGCGATGTTCAGGACAGTATATAGAGGTAGACATTCAGGAGATTGCTCATGGTCAAGGTTGCATTACTTACGCAGGCTAATATAAAAGTGAGCGCTTATTAGAAGTTTCACTGTTTCGCTGGCAACATTAAATCATTATTAAAACTAACCTAAAATAAACCACGTAACATTTTAGATTGTTAAATTATTGCACATTTCCAGTTTATGATTAGCATAAGTAAATTTTCTAATGAATTAAATTTTGAATTTTGGATTTTACATTTTTTATATAATTCAGGTAAAATCCGTGTCTCTCGATGAAAACTATTTACCTCCACAAGCTGGTGTTAACTTCTTTCGTAAATTATGGAATCAAACAGCGCCCTTGTTCAAACCACCACTCCTCAAGAACTCTATAAAGATGTATTATTTAATGCTCACTGCTTATATGGTGTAAGTAATATTATTTTTAATACTAAGCTTTAGATATTCTTAAAATTCTGGGTCCACTAAAAAGTCCTGCTCAACCCAATAAGTTTAAGGCAGCATTCTGATGATTTTAAAACGATGCTTTGTCACCAGCTAGTTGCCAAATTTTTATTACAGTATTTTTCATCACACTAACTTGTAAACAATGTCATTACGTGCTGGTAAAGCGGGTGACGGGACGAGACTTTTCTTTGCGAAATTTTGCTTTCCTCAAGGCAAAGCGGGCGATAATGACATATGAAATGCATCTTGTGCGCAATGCGCTACGTAGGTATTTTGTCTTTTTTATCAAGTATGTATAAATGCGCCTTCGTGGTTCAAGATATGAACTACGCGCCAAGCGAGCAACTATACATTGTTACCATCAGCCAAAAATTTTTAATTTTCCACTCCCAAATGTGATGAAAATGATGATGTAAATCATTATGTGTAACACGGGCCGTACAAAAATTACAAACTTGAGTAATAAAACCTTTGGGTCTTTGGCATTAGGCTTCTAAGGTAACACAATGTACTATTATTTTATATATGCCATTTAGGTGCTGCTTGTAACAAATCTACCCTATTTTTACTCTAATCAGTTTTCACTACGACTGGAGTCAAAGTCTATCGTAATTTGGGATCCAACCAACCCGATTTTGTTTAATTATAATTCCTACTCTTCGGATTCTGTATCGAAAAACTGAACAAATCCAAAAACACTTTTGTTGATGTCCATCTCAAATTACTATATAGACGTCCGTTCTGCTCAGTGCCGCACATGCAACTAGAGTTTGAAAAAAATCATGGTATAAAATATATTATTTGTATCATGGTATACTAGAGCATTATTATGCAACTCAAACGCATTCGACAAAGTTGACGATAAATTAATAAAATGCTGGTGACTAACGTACGCATGTGTAACTTTTCGGAAGAGAAGACCTCGTTTATTTACATCGTGATAAAAATGTGGCAGGAAACGCAAAGCAATATCTTCAAATACTTTGACACATATTTGAACGCATCGCGGTCCCCCCTGTACAAGTAGAACCTGCTCTCCCCTCCGTTTATCAGTTCTACTATATATGTATCGTATCTATTTCCATTTCAGATTAAAATTCTTCTGACCTATATATTCAAACTAATTTTTAGTTTCACTAAAAAATAAGCAAAAATGTGTGAATACTCGAACATGTCTTTAATTTAAAAAAAAAAAACTGGGGTCGCGTTTAGGTCAGGTAGGTCATAATTTTGGCTTCTTAATTTTATAAATTATAATAATATTTTCATGTTTCAGATCAACAGGATATACCATGTGGATCCCGACAATGACAAACGCCTACTTCGATGGCTCGGATCAATCGGGAAAATCATTCTGTGAAGTCGCAAGCACAGCCGCTACGAGTAATATAAACAATTCAACTGTAAGGTTCTTGTTGACTTTTTTTTACTTTTATTACGTCAACATTATTTTGTTACATTATTTGTACCATATGGTGAGTGTTAATAAGGATACTACCGTTTCTTAATAGAGACATAGATAGACAAATATGGAAGGTATACCCATGGATTGGTTAAATATTTAAATTTAGTTAAGATCGGTCTAAGAAAAAAAAAGAATTTTTGACTTTGATTATTTAGACGATCTTCTTTATATGTCTGTTTACACTGCACGACACGTAAGTTTCTGCCTCGAGGACCACTATTGTTAATTTCATTCACGGTGGGTGAATGATATTAACAAATCTATACGATAGAATTATTGCTCCGTATTTTAATACGTGGTGATGCGCACTCTAGTTGACAACATAACCTTCTATGACTGGGTGCACTGGCGGTGCGTAAATCGTAAGCAATGATTTTGAATTCGAATTAAAAAGAATTTGATAGGAATTATTTACCTTGAAATTAATTAAATGCATACGAGATGGAGACAATCAGTGAAAATAAAAAAAAATGGCTACATTAATTTCCAGCTCGTTTCGAGCACTATTGCAGCAATCGCAGCATTTTTAGGGTTCCGTACCTGAAGGGTAATTAGCGGAACCCTATTATTAAGGCTCCGCTGTACGTCCGTCCGTCCGTCCGTCTGTTACCAGGCTGTATCTCATGAACCGTAACAGTTGGACATTTGAAATTTTCACAGAAAATGTGTTTCTATTGCCGCTAAAACAACAAATAATAAAAAACAGTATAAAATAAATGTTTAAGGGGGCTCCCATACAACAAACGTTATTTTTTTGCCAAATTTATAGATAATAGTACGGAACCCTTCGTGCGTGAGTCCGGCTGACACTTGGTCGTTTTTTTTTTGCATGAAGATGCGTAGGATTTCATATACCTAAGCCCATTGACTGCAAAAATTCCATGCGGAAATGCACCGCAACTCTGAAGCAAACCAAATAAATCTGCTCGCATGCATGCTTATTTCTCGAAATAATTTTTAATAAATCTTTTTTGTACCTTTTCAGAGACCAGTAGACTGCGATAATGCTATCAAGCCCTTTACTCTTTATGCCGTGATGTCTTACTCCGCGGGCTGTGGTATTTTCAACGTTCTTCTTTCTCTGATTGTTGGACCTCTTGGCAAAAAGAATACAACTCTGCTTGTTTATATCGTCGCTGTCGTCGCTGGTTTGCTGCTGCTCTTCATCAAGATTCCTATTTTTAGTATTGTTTTGTTCAGTACGTTTCTCTACATTGGTCTTATTTTGGGAAACGTTAACACATACCTGATGGAGCTGAATCCAACTCACTTACGGTAAGCACTCACTATAAGGATTAAAGATTCTGTATTTTGCTCGCATAACATCAAATTATTGGTTAAAGTACCATAAGTATTCAAATTTCTTAAGACGCACTACTACCTGAATTACGATTTTCTGGCAAAGAATTTTGCGGATCCGCTGAAAAGATCTTACTAAAAATTATAAATTTTGTTTTTCGGGGTATAGTTTGAACCCACACGATTAACGAAACTCTTGTTCGATAGAAAATCCTTAACTGACCCGTTTTCACTCTTTTTAGGATTCCATAACTCAAAAGATAAAAAGGAACCCTTATAGGATCACTTTGTTTTCCGTTTGTCTGTCTGTCAAGACCCTTTTTCTCAGAAACGCGTAAAGGTATCAAGTTGAAATTAAAATCAAATACTTAGATCTACGGTCCCTTGAAGCTGTAAAAAAATCAAGGTTCTAAGTCAACGCAATAAAAAATAGCAAGAAGGGGGATAGTCAGTCGACTTTCCTTCTCTGAAGTTCTATGTTACTGTAGATCATGTTTCCCTATTCTGTGCCATTCTCTGGTGCTCTTGCACTTGGAAATTGGAAAATTGAATCTGGAACTTCGTACTGGAACCAGGTCGTGGACTTACGAGTCGAGAGGATTTGATATCCTAAACTGTTATCCTTTTCTGGAATCCGGAGCGTGGAACTGTAAACTGGAATCTGGTCCTGGAACTCTGTTCCGGAACCTGGAATCTGGAATCTAGAACCCTGTTGACAAAGGTCGACATTAGATCACTAAGGTACTCCAATCGCGACCAATGCCATGTCCTGCTTTTTTGCCCTTATCGTTTTGGATCTGGTGTCCGTTTCACAAGCAAAGCAGAGCGTAAAAATTGGAAGCGAAGGAAAAAGAATTTGGAAAAAAAAGGACAAGATAATATGCGAAACTAAAAGAATTGTAAATATGGAAAAAGGCGGAGCTATTGCTAACGATTCAGTATATATGTACACTTCCCCAATTTTGGGGTTCCTTCAAGAACAAAGTGAGCGGGGTGGCCTGCCGCGAACAACTAAGTTTCAATGTGGCGCGCCCCAACGATAACAGTTTTATATGAGCGGTGACGCGCGTGTGAAATTGGGAGTAAGTGTTGTGTGTTCGTTTGTGTAGGTGAATCTGTGCAATGATCGGTTCGCGTTCGTTACCAAATATGGTAGCGAAGAGGTGCATTTCTGGTTTCTTAAATTGTGTTAGTGAATTTTGAGGGTCTTAATACAAAGGTTGTGCTCTAGTTACGGAAGGTTACGAGTATTCGTTAACGACATTGACGTTTTCGAGAGTTTAAATATCATAATATAAAAAGGATAACGGGTCGTTTGGGATATTGAAAATTAGTAAAAAATTAATAAAAATAATTAAATTTCAAGGATTCGACCTTTAAGGCTCGGACACGTCACACAAGATATAATAATAAAATATTATTAATTTATTTCTTGTATTCCAATGAAAATCTTGGTGAGTTGAGATGTAGCTCCTCTACTCTCGCACGTTTATTTACATATTGCGTCATCCTTATTTTTCCTCAAGTTTTCTGTCACGTAGTACTGTTTCTTAAAGTTTTCTAAAAACTGTCAAAGGCGATATATTATAAAGGTGATATAAATTTTAATTTGGATGTTTGTATTTTATTTTTATGTATTTTCGGGCATAAATACGTCATATATAGACGGATTTTCAAAATTCTTTTTTTATTTAAAAGGGTATACTTGCGAAGTGGTCTCATATTAATGTTCTGAATTTAAAATTTAAATTTTTGATAAAAAAATAGTTGCTGTTAATTTGGAACTGGTGAAACATCTTTTATGTTGATGATTGTATAAAATTTTGTTACGAGTATCAATGTTTTTAGTGTTTGAGAAATAAAGCAATTCGTCACTCAAAAGTAAAAAACAAAATTATACAATCAACAACATAAAAGGCGTTTCACCAGTTCCAAATTAACACCAATTATTTTTTGTATCTAAAATTTAAGTTTTAAATTCACAACATTAATACGAGACCACCTCGGAAGTATACCCTATAAAAAAAATTGAAAATCCGTCCATACATGACGGAGTAATGCCCGAACATACATTAAAATAAAATAAAAACATCCGAATTGAAATTTATAGCTACGTCCAGCGCCAACATTACAAATAAATCTTGAAGATTCGTTACTTAATATGTACTCTTACTTCCAGCACTGAACGTTCAAAGTGATAAAGATATTAATATTTCAACATGTGTGATCCACAGTGGGATGGCAACTTGCCTGTCAGTTGTGGTGGCTCGAGGGTCTGGGTTCTTCAGCGTGCAAATGATAGCGTTGTTACTTGGAGAACATTGTGCGCCTACTATTGTAGCCTACATTGCTCTTATCATATGTAAGTATATACATGTATGTATACGTTTTATTCGTAACTATTTAACATTTGAAACTTATTTCTTGAACTATCAGTTTATAGATACAACAAATCACAAAATTCAAGGATCATACAAAAATCGTCAAATTATGCTAATAAATTCGAATGAAATGAAATATTATATAGGTAGGTTTTCGGTAGTCACCTGCTACTTGAGCACACACCCCTTGTGTGGGATAAAGAATAGATATGAAGACAGGGTCGTTTTGATTTGTATGATAAGTATACCTGTTATTGGTTCCTATGCAGTATTTTGAACGCACGATTTTAATTTCCAAATTTTTTTTCTTATCTTTGCCTACATTTAGCCCACCGGGATCTGACAAAAAATCGCCAAAGTGAATGAATTAAAATTGAAACGAAACTCATGTACCTGCCATTGTAGGTTTTCAGTAGCCACTAGCTTCTCGAGAGGGGTTTGAGGTGTATAATAGATATAAAGACATATGTATATATATTTTGTTTAATTTAATGCATTTTATTTCAGTACTTTTATAATTTGCAGAATGCAGAATAAAAAAAGTTAGATATACTATATAATTCTATATATAACTTTACACTACAGTAAACTTTACTAAGGTAATCAAAAAGTCTATATCGATAACAAACTTTTTGCACTTTTGTATTTTTTCTCTAAAATGCATTATTTTGGAGTTAACTGCAAGAAAAACGGAGAAAATAAATATATATTGTATTATACAGACAATAATAGGTTTTGAATAGCCAAATATAAATGTGTACTGGCTACTTAATTTTATACTTTTCCCTGAGGAGTTGTATTTGAGTATGTACCGATTAGACCGATTTGCTTCATCGACATTTTTAAGAATTGATCACCTAGAATAGAATTAATTAGATTTTTAGAAATATTGATCCGGCGAATAAATTTTATGAATATTAATTCATAAATTCTTCTATTCTTATAAAACTCAGTTCAGTTGGATTTTTGAGGGCACTAAATTAAAATCTTTTATCAGTTTTTTATTAATTTCAGAAAGCGGATCAAATATGGCGTCAAAAAAATTTTTTATATCAAAGCGTGATCTGAAATTATGATAATAGAGATTTAAATAGATATTTAGATCTAAAATTGTTATGGACAAAATCGGTTCATAAGTTTTTAGATATCCGCAACAATTCTCATTCTACAGAACCCTAACTTAATGAGTGTACGGCACGCACTTAGTCGTTTTTTTTTTCTTTTTCTGGTTGACTAGTTACTAACACATCTACAACTACTATTTGTTATACTACTCCTACTACTTGAACTAACTTTGCTTAAGACTCCCTGAAGGACTACACGAAATCCGAGGTAAGCAGGTTTAAGTCTTGGGTCGATATCGTGGCTGCATTTTTGCTATAAGAATAAAAGTATTTGTTTATATTGATCCTATAGATTTAAGTGATGCAAACGAATATATAAAAATTTAAAATAGAAAACATTTCGCTACTCTCCTGTTTACCCAGGGTTTCTGCCGCAATGTTCCAGAGTGACAATTTCATCCAGACTGGAATATTAAACATTTACTAGATAATGTGTGAATATTACATTGTTTCAGCGGGACTTCTAGTGGCGTTAACTTTACCCCCAGATGATGCGAAGAAAGAAGTTGAATAGAGAACAAGGATCTTAGTCCAATCAAAATCTTAGTCAAATAGTATAATCATTTTAATATTTTGAAGAAAAAGCGAAGTGAACCCGCCGAGGAAAAGTGAATGATCTCTAGTGATCTCCAATCATTTTTGAACAAAATTAGACAAAGTTCTCATCGGTAACCCGTTAGTAGAAATGTATTCTAATGATTAAAAGACTGACTTGGTTCAAGAATGCATACATTTTCAAATCCCTATTTCTTCGGATTTTTCAACCAGGTTCTAAAAAGATAAAAAATCTATCTACTTCAAGGATAAATAAAATAAAATAAAATAAAATAAAATAAAAAAGCCTTTATTTTCTACTGCGAACATAACATAAAATTCACCTAAAAATTACAGATTAGGTATTGTTCCTACTATTATCTAGTTCTTCTACAGCAGTCGCCTGATCGGCGTAGGTCTCCCCTAAATCTGTCCATACGTCTCTCTTCCTTACCTTTCTCATCCATGTGTGCCCGCATCGTTGGGTGAAGATGTCCCTCCATCTTTTTCTCGGTCTTCCCTATTGTCGTTTCTCGAAACGAATCTTTTTATTCAAATGGGTTACTAAGAACACTTTCGAATCGTCAAGTAAATTAACTACAACTAGCTTTACAAACTAATTACAATACTGTTTTATTGCGTGCGTCCAATAGGTAATCTTTGTAAAATCACAAACGAAACATAAAATTATAGTGTATCAACTAATAAATACATGTTTTGTATTTAAACATTAAATAAATAAGATTTACAATGTAAATAGTTTGATTAAAAAAAAACAATCAATATTTATGTAATATTTCAATATTATTGATTAATTGCCTATTGTTTTTCAGATTGCATAGGGGGGGGGCACCATGTGATACGTTAAAAGTTTTCAATTATTCTGTGACGGAATTAAAAGCATCTGCCGAGAAAAATATATTCATATAACATATAATATTACATAGCAGACGTACATATATATATAATAAGAATACAAAGAAGTTTGCAAGAGCAGACCAGCCTCCACAGGCGGCACCCGTTCACAAGTATGACACATGAATCAGCCTTCGCTTCGCTCAACCATGTTTTAGGGAACGTAACGACCCGACACACACGCCACCACCGCAAAGACACTTTGAGAGAGCATGACACACTCAAGCAACTCCAATAAAACTTCGATTTTACTATATTCATATAACATATAATATTACAGAGCAGACGTACATATACACATATTACATAAACACATACATACATATTTACAAAAATGCAAATAAATAAATAAATAGGTATTCATAACATATTAAGGATAATATAAGATACACATACATGCACATATTCATATATACACATACAGACAAATATTAATTGATTTAAAAATTACAGACTGATTTAAAAAAATTTGAATAATTAACAGACTGATTTAAAAAATTTTAAATACTTTTTGACATGTTCATTAAGGCTTGAATCGCGCATCTAGTGGTATCCATTCTGTTGCCCGTTTTGACCATCTCGTGTTTTCTTGTCTGCATAAATGGCCTGCCCATTTTCATTTTAGTTGTCTTACCCTTTTTTTCAGGTCAGTTGTCTTTTGTATTGTTGTATTTCTGGCTCTGTCCGATAATTTCATTCCTAACATACACCTCTCTCTATTTTCCGCTGGCAAATGGCAATGTTTTCTTCGTCCTCTTTTCTTAACGCCCACGTCTGGCATCCATAGCTAAGGCTAAGGAATTATAGCATTTATTTTTCAATATTTCTTTCAGGCCCCAGAACTTTTTCCAGGCTAGAGCTATTCTCCTTTGAACCTCTTTCACTGATGTGTTTTCGAATGATACAAGTTGTCCAAGATACACATAATCCTGAATATATATTCTATTACTATACCATCTATCGTTACGTTTACAACTTGCCCATTTGTCATTATTTTGGTTTTAGATGGATTAATTGTCACTCCTACTCCTTTACTCTTACTAGCTAGCTCTCTTATCATTTCTTCCAGTTCGAATGCACTCCTCACAAACACCACTATATCGTCCGCAAAGCGGAGTTGATTGAGTACCTCGCCATCGACTATTATTCCTTTATTTTCCCATGTGAGTTCTTTGAAAACAGATTCCAGCACAGCGAAAAATATTGGGGACAGCGGGTCTCCTTGTCTAACGCCTCTTTGGATTGGTAACTCCGACCCTTCGCGTTCCAGTCGTACTCTTGAGGAGCACTTTCAGTAGATGAATCTGAATAGGTTTACGTACTTCTTGTATACCTTTTTGTGTGAGTGCATTCCATATTGATTTGTGGTTAAGCGAGTCAAAGGCTTTTCTGTAATCTATGAAGCATATTCTTTTGTCTTCTCTATTAACTGAGTAACGGCTTGGATGTGATCAACTTTTGAGTATCCTTTACGAAAGCCAGCTTGCTCGCGCGTTAGGTGTCCGTCTAGACTGTTACTTATTCTCTTTAGAATGATTTTCGAAAATATTTTGTATAGGTTTGCCAGGAGGCTAAGCGGCCTATAGTTGTTTAGGTCAGAGCGATCTCCCTTTTTATGAATGAGGATTATTGTTGATTTGGACCATTGCTCAGGTGTTGATTCTTGCTGTAAAATACTATTAAACTTCAAGGATAACAAATTATAATAAAACACAACCGATTTGGACCCAAATAAAACGTCGTCGCAGAGAAAATAATAAAGTTACTTTATTAACCCGCCGCATCGAGTTCAAAACGGAGCAGTAAAAGTCTTATTACAATGAAGTTACACACTCATAGTGACATCAGTTAGTGTCTGAAGTTGTCATGTGAAAACTGAAAAATATTACGAAAGTACCCCAAATGCGGGGTGCTTTCATGCATAGTTTGGGATACTTACATTTTTTCATACAGGGACAGATTCGAACACAAAAATAAAGACTATGGTAAATGCCGTAAAAAATATTTATTGAAGTAGTAATTGGCTTAGTTGAGTTCCCATGCTCCTATCAACTTAATAAAAATATTCTAGAAAAATGTGAGAAAATAATAATAAAGGTAGATGTTACAATAATGATGATATTGATAAGTATTTGTTTTTTTGTGTCATTAAATATTCAATCATACAATGCAAATACATATATTTGAATACTAGACTTTGCCAGCGGCTCCGCCAGGCCTCCGATTATTCCCGCAGGGACTTTTGAACTTTTAGGGATAAAAAGTAGCCTATATGCTATTCCAGGACCTAAGAGAGGTAGGGCAATGCAAGTACTCCCTCGAATATGCCACCCGAACAAATAAAGCGGAGCGTAGCGAGTACTTGTCGAATGAGTGGCCCGAAGTGGGGAAGTACCTCCACCTTACAGAAAACCGCGGCCACAATAACACTAACATTGAGTAGTGTTGTGTTCCTGGCCGTGAGTAAGGTTGCCAGAGTTCTTTGAGGATTCGCTGCGCGGACAGTGGAGGACCGGCGGTGCTTGTTGTTGTCATTGCTCGACGTAGACGCTGTATGCTGGTACGGCGGTCAGGGAGACCTGATGAAACAGCTGACCGCTGGCCGGCCGCAGGTTGAACGGGTTCCCGAACCCAGGGATCACTTAATATCCGCCCTGGGAGGCTGATCCGCCAGCCTGTGTAAAGTCTCTGAAGTGGTAGTAGTGCCGGAGAAGGAGACCGGAGTGGACCAGGCTATTACAACAGAGGGGGACCGCCGTGCCAGCAACCGTATCATCTGTGCCATGCTTCGGCAGTTCTAGTACCGCACCTTTTGTCCTCTAAGCTGTCTATGCAGTGAATCCTAATTTTAAGTCTAATAAACTTTTTTAAAAAATGGCCATAAGAACGAAAAGGAAAAGAGTTTTTACAGCGGCTACTCCATTCACATATAACGTGATTTTTGTAACATCAGGGGTATTCACGCAAATCTTAACGCAGTCCACCACTACTCGAGACTGCGCAGCCGACCATAATATTTTTTTAACGGAGACGCAGATATCCTGCCCGGTCGACACCTCATACCTTCATTATCCCAGCTACAAACTCCAGCACAATTTTGTGAGTCGTGCCGGTGTATGTATGTTCGTCTGGAAGGATATCTGCTGTCGCCGCCTTCATAGCCTTAAAGACAGGGACCTGTCGATATTGTGGGTGCGCGTAGATTACGGCGGCCACACTCGTATCTATGCGTGCCTCATAGCGGTGACACGGACGTAACTCGACTCTTCACGCACCTGAGTTTGACGACTGATAAAGTTCTAGAGCAATATCCCACAGCAGAACTAGTTATTTTGGGAGACTTAAACGCCATCGTGAGTGGCTCAGTTCTCGAACCAATAACTATGCAGGGATATCTGCTCATGAATTTGCTCTGACCTATGGATTCTCTCACCTGGTACTTTCTCCAACGAGAAGGCCAGATATAGAGGACCATACAAGCTCCTTAATGGACTTTCTGCTGACTACACGTCCGTACGGATATTTCGTCTCAGTGGATGCGCCTTAAGGCTCCTCGGACCACTGTCTCGTTCGGAATCAAGTGTCATGCACATAACCCGATCCATCTGGGTCAACTAATTGGCGTCGTGTGTGGCATTATAAGTCGGCAGACTGGGATGGATTGCGAGAATTTTATGCATCGTACCCGTGGGAGCAGATCTTCTTTAGCGCAGAAGATCCTGATGTCTGCGCAGCCGCAGTCACTGAGACAATCCTCGCTGGTATGGAATGTTATATTCCTAACACGCGAGTAGCTGCCGGCATCAAAAAACGACCGTGGTTTAATAGGTTTGCAGAAAAGCTAAAATTCTTAAGCCATCTGCATATGAGGCTCGGACCACGGCTCGTAATAATAAGGATCCGAATATTTCTGAGGTAAAACGCAAATTAAATGCTGCCTCGAGGTTCAGTAAGAAAGCAACTGCAGTATGAAAGCAAAATTCCAATTCATCGGCAAAATAGGTGGGCGACTTGCGAGCTTTCCTTCTGGGAGTCGTGCTTTCTGGTCGCTTGCCAAAGCTGCCGAAGGGAACTTTTACCAGTCGTCGTTACCACCACTGCGAAAGACCGATGGTGACTTGGCCCATAGTGCTAAAGAGAAAGCCGATCTACTGGGCAGTCTCTTTGCCTCGAACTCGAACATGAACGATGAAGGCGCTGTACCACCTACTATACCGTGGTGCAGTTAGACCATGCCGGAAATCTTCATAACACAGCGGGAGGTCCGGCGGGCGTTGCTTTCTCAAGACGTTCATAAGTCGACTGGGCCAGACGGTATACCAGCAGTGGTGCTTAAGCAGTGTGCTCTTCACGCTTTCCTACCATACTAGCCAATTTCCGTCTTTATGGAAGACTGCGAATGTGCACCCGGTGCCAAAAAAGAGCGATAGATCAGATCCATCGAATTACAGGTCTATCGCTTTTACCTCTCTCCTCACCAAGGGTTGATCAACACACAGCTTTTGAGATACCTAGGAAAACACGACCTGATCAGTTGTTGACGGTAGTTGCTCTGATATCATGGACATTAATGCTGGTGTCCCGCAAGGCTCTGTGCTGTCTCCTACGCTGTTTCTACTGCATATCAATGACATGTTGGACATCAACAACATACATTGCTATGCAGATGACAGTACTGGAGACGCTTTTTACACGGGTCGTGCAAACATCCCTCGTTCCGTTGTGGAGGAAAACCGCGGAGAACTTGTGTCTCAAATCGAGACCACACTGTCCCTGGTCTCTGACTGGGGACGGGTACACTTGGTCCGATTCAACCCTACAAAGACACAAGTGTGCGGGTTCACCGCTAAGAAAACTCCATTTACTGTGGTCCCACAATTCCAGAACACTCCCCTCTCCATCTCCAACAGCATTGGGATCCTTGGTGTCGACATCTCCAGCGATGTTTAGTTCCGAGATCATTTACAAGATAAGGTGAAGCTGGCGTCCAAAAAACTTGGTGTACTCTACAGAGCGAAGCAGTACTTCACGTCGGGGCAAAGCTTGTTACTTTACAAGTCGCGGGTTCGGCCGCATATAGAGTACTGCTGCCATCTCTGGGCAGGTGCAACCGGATACCAGCTTGGCTCTTTTGACTCGGTTCAACGACGGGCTGTGAGAATTGTCGACGATTCCAAACTCACTTGCGGTATCGAGCCCTTAAGTCTGAGGAGAGACTTTGCCTCACTGTGTGTGTTCTACCGCTTGTTCAATGGGTTGTGTTCTGAGGAATTGTTCGAAATGATGCCCACGGCTACTTTCTACCATCGCACCGCTCGCCATCGGCAGGGAATTCATTCTCACACTTTAGAACCTAAATGGTCGCGTACAGTGCGGTTTCAGAGAAACTTCCTCCCGCGAACGCTTAAGTTGTGGAATGAGCTCCCTGCCAAGGTTTTCTGCAAGGACTACAGTATGGAGTTCTTCAAGAATGAAGTTATTAGATTTCTGAAGGGTCGGCAACGCGCAAGTGATACCCCTGGTGTTGCAAGCGTCCATATGCTACGGTGACCGCTTACCATCAGGCGGGCTGTAAGCTTGTTTGCCACAATAGTGGTATTAAAAAAAAAAAAAAAACTTTACTAAATAAACTTAAAGTTAAAGTAATCAAAAAACATGATTCACTCCACCAGTGACGTAAAATACCTAAGGTAACCGTCGAATATAGGTAAGTTTGTACCTTTGAGCGTGCGATATGTTGACTACATGCAGACATACAAAAAGCGCTCAACCTATTTCAGAACCTTATAATGTTGTTATCATGTTATCAATACGTAATTAAACTATTTAAAATAAGTAAACTTGTTTCATTCAAAAATAATCATTCACTAATTATTGATTTTCCCGTATCTTGTATTTATGAAAAATTGTGTGTTTCGCATGACTGAAAATTGATTTTGGGTTTCGTGCCTTACACTCTGGGCACTCACGCCACAAAGCAACTTTTCAGCCTTGCATAACAAATAACTATTTTCTTCTTGTGTGTATTCAAATACTACTTATTTAAAAAACATCATACTGTGAAGCGTTAAATTGCTTTGTTCGTTGAATCAATTATTGCTCCTGAATACTGTTGGCAGTAGGTAAGTACCCAACTATGGTATTTGTGTGACTAACCGCGAGGGTGACCTACTTTCCTTAACAAATGTCAGTGACGTTTGCTTGTATTCTATAAGTGTTCGTTTTGAAACTCATTTGATTATTCTCGGGTTGTACATGACCATCCTTGAAAACTATTCCTGGAAATTTCCGAAACTGTCGTATTTTTAGGAATACTCGGAACATAAGTTATATCATATTCCAGTACTAAGACAATAACCCGAGCAAAAATACCTTTAAACAAACACAAAAAATATTTAAGTGCATACCGTTGGACGCTGTCGGCTGGAGACCGGCAATTGTGCGGACGTATGAGGGATACCTACGTTCAGCAGCAGACGACTTCCCGTCGAAACAACGACAATGATCTTGACGACAGACTTCTAACTTCCTGTGCCAAAACGGCTATTGCTGTTGTCACCCGGGTAACTTCCAAACGACCCGAATACATCACCTCCATTCAGTAAAAGCTAGTTTTGATTCACCGCATATTCATTATTCAAATGTTACTATTCATGTTTCATGCATTAATTGTATGCATGAAGGTCGGAATTTTGCCCGATAGCACCCAATTTCAATGAAAACTTTTGCATTTTTGACGGGTAAAAAAGAGTGCCATTAACTCAATAGTGTGTGGATAAGAAAATATAAAAGGTAACTCTTTATTTAAAAGTAATTAACAAAAGTAAATATTTAAACAAGGTAACAATTTAGGCAATCTTATCGCTGTTGAGCGATTTCTTCCAGACAACCCTGTTCTTATAGAGAATAAATAAATTTCGTGGTAGGTGGTGAATTGCATGCACAGGAAAGTATTGTACATGTTTATTATTTATGTTTATAAATAAATGAATAACATATACATATATGATAAAATACATAGAAATATATATTAATATATACATTTATATATACATACAAATTTATTAATTCCAAGGATTCCAAGGTATGGGGACATTTTTAGGAAAACGATTTTCAGATAACAATAATTATCAATAAATCTGAAAATATTTCAAGAAATTTATAGAAGGTTGTTTAGATATTCTAAAATTACAGGAAAGAAGATTATAACTTTAATTTTTTTTTATTATATATTTTTTTATTTATAAATAAATAAATATACTATATTTAATATATTTTATAGACATAAGTTTACACAAACACATCTCTCACTATACATACGACTCTTCATACACTGATTTTCTACTACACTCGTGAAGGAAATGAAAATTATTGTTAGCAAGTGTTTACTATAATAAGAAGTGCGGAAGTGTACGTTAAACAGACAAAGTGAAAAGACTATCGTAATAAATCTCCAACACCCAGGATTGCAACTTTACCCTGAGTTTTATAAACTCAGGTAATCTCCGGGGACACAACTTCAATGGCGAGAATAAAGCTTAGTACTTATTGATGAATGATTTATTTTCTACTCTACTGTGTTCTATCTACTATATACCTGATGGTAAGCGGTCACCGTAGCCTATGGACGCTTGCAACACCAGGGGTATCACTTGCGCGTTGCCGACCCTTCAGAAATCTAATAACTTCTTTCTTGAAGAACTCCATACTGTAGTCCTTGCAGAAAACCTTGGCAGGTAGCTCATTCCACAACTTCAACGTTCGCGAGAGGAAGTTTCTCTGAAACCGCACTGTACGCGACCATTTAGGTTCTAAAGTGTGAGAATGAATTCCCTGCCGATGGCGAGCGGTGCGATGGTAGAAAGTAGACGTGGGCATCATTTCGAACAATTCCTCAGAACACAACCCATTGTACAAGCGGTAGAACACACACAGTGAGGCAAAGTCTCTCCTCAGACTTAAGTGCTCGATACCGCAAGTGAGTTTGGAATCGTCGACAATTCTCACAGCCCGTCGTTGAACCGAGTCAAAAGAGCCAAGCTGGTATCCGGGTGCACCTGCCCAGAGATGGCAGCAGTACTCCATATGGGGCCGAACTTGCGACTTGTAAAGTAACAACCTTTGCCCCGACGTGAAGTACTGCTTCGCTCTGTTGAGTACACCAAGTTTTTTGGACTACAGTGAATGGAGTTTTCTTAGCGGTGAACGCGCACACTTGTGTCTTTGTAGGGTTGAATCGGACCAAATTTACCCGTCCCCAGTCAGAGACCTGGGACAGTGTGGTCTCGATTTGAGACACAAGTTCTCCGCGGTTTTCCTCCACAACGGAACGAGGGATGTTTGCACGACCCGTGTAAAAAGCGTCTCCAGTACTGTCATCTGCATAGCAATGTATGTTGTTGATGTCCAACATGTCATTGATATGCAGTAGAAACAGCGTAGGAGATAGCACAGAGTCTTGCGGGACACCAGCATTAATGTCCATGCTATCAGAGCAACTACCGTCAACTACGGTTCGTATGCGTCTGCCGGACAAAAAGCTAGCCACCCATTTGCACAAACCCTCGGGCACTCCGTAAGATGGCAACTTGGATTTGAATCTGATGATGAACTTGGGAAGACCCCGGTGCAAATGGCGGTTTGTTTTCCATTTTTACCCATGGTTGACTGGCATTAAGTTCACCATTTGTATAAGTGTGGTATAAAGATTGTAAAAAAAAATATATTTAACTAAAACCTTCTATTATTGAAAACAAAATATAGCCTATGTCCACCCAGAAAGTCCATTCCCAATTTTGTGAAAAAAATATTAAAAAAATCGATTCAGTAGTTCCAGAGATTACTTCCTACAAACAAACACACACACTTAGAAACTTTACCTATTTATAATATTAAAATAGATTATATATATTTTATAGCTACATGAATAACGTCTTTAAGACCATGTAGTGCTAATAAAATATATGGAGACGTTTTTCTTTTACTAAGTATTTGCTATAATTTAATTTGAAGGCATAAGATATTTTTTACCACGTAATAAAAATTAATAATTTATCAGTGATTTTATTTAATTTACAACAAAACGATCACATTACATCAATTCATACATAGAAAAAAACCATTTTCAACACAATTGCTCAAAAAATGCATTTACGAATCTCTCATTGTTCGCAAGTTCAAAATTACGCAATGCAATGAACGTGCGGTAAAAAAGGTACTCTCACATAACCACCAGTTTTGCCGTATACGCTCCGTTTTATGGAGCAAACCAAACAGCTAAACTCTACATCGATTTGCGGTTTTTATGCGTACACCTAGGACTATAATCTAAGAAACACTAATTATAAGATGCCATGTACAATAGTATATATATAGTAGTATGTGACATACACATACATATACTTACTTAAACAAAAATGTAGCAGATAGAAGAAATAAAATATCACAAGAAGAGGATAAGCTTTAGAAGATAGCAGAGTTTAATAATTAGTTCAATAATGCACTTTTATTAGTTGTTTAAATTCATAACGTGATTGTGCTTTTCTACCTTTGAAGCAGGTAAGGAATTCCACAGGTTGATTGAAAATACAGTAAATGATTTATCATAAAAATGTGATTAATGGGAAGGAACTTTTAATAAAAGATCGGATGAGGACTGTATTGAATAATAGTATTCAAAACGCCCCTTTTAAATAAAGTAGGTCGAAGCATAATACAATACAGAGTAGAGAAGTAAAAGTATGTGAGTATTTCTGCGTAATCGTATAGGAAGCCATTTAAGTTGTTTGCGGTATTCGGAGATATGGTCATATTTGCGCAATACAAATATGAACCTAATGCATAGCTTTTGAAGACGTTCTTATTTGTCAAGCTGGTCTTCAGTGAGGTTGAGATAGCCAGCGGTGGCATAGTCGAGAATAGGACGAAGAAGAGATTGTACAAGCGAAATTTTAGTTTTAGTTGGAAGAAAATTTTTTAACCTACGTAAAGAAGCAACTGATGAGAACATCTTCCGCTTGACCTCCTTGATTTGTTCAACCAAGGATAGAGTTTGATCGAGTAAAAGCTTTTCAACAGTTTCACTGTATGGTATCACAACTTAATTTAAATAAACTGGTGCTACTGTATCCCAGCTGGTTTTACAAAGTAAGCATGAACTACCAATGATTGTTACTTTAGTTTTAGCGGGATTGACTAATAGGCCATATGACTTACTCCAATTTGAAATTATCGCTAAATCAAAATTCGTAGTATCTACTGTAGTTTTGTAGTCTTTTAGAGTGTCATGAGTGTATATTTGAAGGTCGTCTGCATACAAGTGGTAGAGAGAAGAAATGCATTGAGTAATAGAATTGATGAATAGAGCAAAAATCAAAGGTGACAACACGCCACCTTTGGGTACACCTGAAGATACAGTGCACCAATACGAGGAAGAATGCCCAATGTTGATGCGCTGTCGGCGCCCATGTAAGTAACTAAGAAACCATTCAACCTCTGTTGGAGATATGTTAATAGAACATAGTATACCCAATAAAATATCAAAGTCGACATTGTTAAAAACATTGCTGAAATCAAGCAAAGCGAGTATAGTAAATTGCTTTTTTTCCATTGCCATAAGTATGTCGTCAGTGGTTTTGATAAGTACCGTTGTCGTGCTGAATCCAGGATGGAAACCGAACTGACAACAATTGAAAAGGTTGTTTCTTGTTAAAAAATGTTTAGTAAAAAATGTATTAGGCGTTCAAGGACTTTTTAGAGGAAAGGAAGAATAGAAATAGGTCTGTAATCGGAAAAAACTGGAAGATTAGTGTTCTTATGTAAAGGAATAATCTGAGTATCCTTCTAAGGTGACGGGAATTGGTTAGTGGAAATAGAATTATTTAGGATATGGGTAATTATTAGGATGAGGATATCAAGTAGAGGAAGACTCATTTTACGAATGATACAATCACTGCCAACGAAATCCGAAGTAATGGATAGTATGTTCTTCTTAACATCACAATCAGTGAATTGTGAGAAGCTAAATGATGGGAAGGTGGGAGTAGATAGTGGTGGAAGATTTTTAAGTGTATCATATTTTGAACTGTCATTGTAAGTGACAGTAAAAGCAATATATTGGTTTAGAGAATTAAGGTTGACATCTTGTGGAAGTTTATATGAATTAGATTTGCCAACTCCCAAAGTACGAAGAAATTTCCAAAATTTAGTGAGATCACCATTTTCGACAAATATATGCATGTGAAGTAATTGGGCATCTCTATATAGCCTGTTGCAGCGATTACGAAATATTATGAAACACTCTCGGTTCACTTCTGATGGGCTACTTTTATTTTTGATTTTTGCATTATTTCTTTTTTTCATTAGTGACTCAAGCTTGCACCAGGGCGCTGGCAATTGTTTGACTCTTATTGGCCGTACATCGTATAGTTGGGTCAAAAATGTGTTAAATATTTCAATATGATCATCTGCTGTGTCTGCATGTACAACTATCGACCAGTAAATTTTAAAAGCATACGCAATTAAACTGTCCGTCTTCAATTTACTACAATTTCTCTGCAGAAGGATTCTCGGATTTGTCTTGGGAGAACGAATTTTGTAGGAAAGATATAGATGACCATGGTAAGAAAACGCATTCGCAGACCGCAGAACATGTACCATATGAAGAAACAGTTTGAGAAGAAGAAACGCTAGTTAGATCTAGAAGTGAAGGTAGACAATGAGGAAGAAAATGAGTAGGACCGAACGGAAAAATTTCCATATTAACAGAGTGAACAAAGATATTCAGGGTGTTAGAGCGCTAATTATTTTTAACAGGCATGTATTAAAGTCACCCATTATGATATTATGGGAACATAATGAAGTATAATCTACTAATAACTTTTCGTACAAATTGAAGAAGTTCACGTTGCAGGAGGGGAAAGGACAGGGGTCATACTGAGGACTCTTATCAGACATTCTTATGATAGTAAAAGGAATGTGGGATCGGAGGTATATCGCATC
This sequence comes from Apoda limacodes, assembly GCA_946406115.1. Taxonomy (NCBI): domain Eukaryota; kingdom Metazoa; phylum Arthropoda; class Insecta; order Lepidoptera; family Limacodidae; genus Apoda; species Apoda limacodes. Next base: position 4,516,398 of record OX291554.1, read on the forward strand.
ACCACCACTCATTCTTAATCTTCAAAGGTCGCCAGCATATCAGAATAATGTGCAAGAATACTCTGTTCATTCATATAAACAAGATCGAAATTTTTCAGTACCCCTGAGAACTGTGAATCTAGAGTTTCGCTAAGCGAGGGAATACTTAGGAAACTGTCATTGCTCAGACCTTCAGGGATAGAGGAGGGGGAATGATAATCAGCACTTTGATTGCTACTATCTGTTTCCATAGCATTATGAAAATTAAAAAAACCGGTTGCACTCCGGGAGTGCCGGCAGAAGTGAAAACATACAACCTGGATATAACATTTTAACATGTGTAATCCGCACTTTCATATTTTCATCAACCCACTTTCCTCTTACTTTTTATTCGTCCGATAGAGTTCAACAATTTTTAACCATCACAAAAAAAGTGCACAACGCCGCTAAAGAAGTTTTCACTTCAAACACAATGTTTTTATTTTGCCTATTATCCTATTATGACGTGGCATTATGGTTTCCGTCCTGCAAATTTTCGATCAGCCTGATGCGAGTTTATCATTTTTTACTCATCACAAAAAAAGTGCACAACGCCGCTAATAAAGTTTTCACTTCAATAAATATATATGAACTAAAATTTTATATTCTATAGGTCTATAAATAGGAAAATATACTAAATAAATTGACTTACTATATAACAATCACCCACCAGTTCGTTAAATAGTATCAACAGTAGGTACAATAAGTTTTTATGCATAATTTAGAAACTTTATAAAGTTTATTAACTAAATTTTAATTCACATCTACACCACGAATATACACTTTTACTAGCTGTACAACATCCACAAATATCTTATTCAAATTAACTTTAACCTATATTATGAAAAGAATAATCATCAAAATTTTGATATTTCGAAGGAAAGGCAAAGGAATTATGCGGTTTGAATCGGTATACAAAAGACATGACGAAAAATTGTCATGAAACACCCACTGAGAAAAGAGAATTATCTCCAGTAATACCCTACAGTAAAACAGTCATCTTTTCATTTCAAACCGTTAGTAAAAATGTATTCTAATGACTTAAATACGATGAAGGAAATAATAAAGTTACTTTATTAACACGTCGAGGTTAAACCGGACCACTAAATTCAAATGCATTTTAAAACAATGACGACAGACACTCATAGCTGTACTACCTCTTTAATATAATCTAAACTACCTACTGGCATTTCGCAAATTATCATAAGATGGATTCATTAAAATATAACATTACTGTAAGATCCGTTATCGGCTATGACCGCAGTTTCATTACTTCAGAAGATATTAGATGTATATTTTGACACTACATTTCGGTAAGAACTATGACCTGGACTTACCGTTAGTGTCTTAAAAGTTGTCATGTGATAATTGGGAAATCAGACGAAAGTTACTTTACTTTAGTTACCACGGCTACTTTCTACCATCACACCGCTCGCCATCGGCAGGGAATTCATTCTCACACTTTAGAACCGAAATGGTCGCGTACAGAGCAGTTTCAGAGAAACTTCCACCCGCGAACGCTTAGGTTGTGGAATGAGCTCCCTGCCAAGGTTTTCTCGAAAGACTACAGTATGGGGTTCTTCAAAAAAGAAGTTATTAGATTTCTGAACGGTCGGCAGCGCGCAAGTGATGCCCTTGGTGTTGCAAGCGTCCATAGGCTACGGTGACCGCTTACCATCAAGCGGACCGTAGGCTTGTTTGCCACCTTAGTGAAAAGACCAAAAAAAAAAAAAAAAAGTACTCCGAATGTGGGGTGCTCTCGGGCATAGTGTAGGATACTTACATTCATTTACACAGTTAATACTAACCTCAATATAAGTATAGTGACCATTACAAAATCTGAAATATAAACATCCCATCAAAAACATAAATTTGAAATGAGAGCCAAGTTCAATATTATGATATATGCCTTGGATGTTGACTTCAACGACAAAAGAAGTGAGATCTAAATGGGTGCCAAGTTCAATGGTCAGTCCTGGAATTTATTTAAAACAACATAAAATATCATTTCTTCTTATAACTTAGGATAATATATTGTAGCCTATGGTCTGACTTGGCTAGTTCCCATATACGAATTATTATGTTCGATGGCTAGTTTCTACCAGCAAGCCAAATTTTTAGGAATAATAAAATAAGAACCAACAAGTAACAGTTTTAGAACTTGCGAAGGCTAGAATATAATTCGTATATGAGAAACTAGCCAAGTCAGAGCCACAAAAGTGTTACATATGGTAAAGTCGAAGCATCCTTCGAGGAGTACCTTAAACTTTTATATGCAAAAGCGAATATTTTATAATAATTATATGCAAGAGCGAATTCAGATTAGAGTCTGAACATCTGTATATGCCATAACCATGTTTGATATAAAAAAGATAGCTTGCCTTATGCAGAAGGATATTTTGAGTGCGTTAGATAATTTGCACGTACAGATAATTTTAAATGGCCTCGATACAAAGAGGGAAAGCAGGTCATTAAATTCATCCTTCCAGATCACTGGGAAAAATTCCTACTGATATCTAATAAATTCGGAGAATCAAGCACTTATAGTGAGATAGCGGAGGCTATAAGAGGATAAGTTGGTAAAAAAGATCCTCATTTTCAGTTTAATGAAATAAAGTAGAAGGAATCAGAAGGCATCGAACCCCTTCTATTCCGTATATTAGCACAAGCTAAACAATGGGGCGTAGCCTCACACCAAAGTGGAGGAGTAAAATCCAAAATCTAGGAATATTAACTCTTGCACAGCTGTCTGAAATAGTCACCAAATTTGCGGAAGATTTAGTCGTTGATGGAGTAGCCTCTATGAAAATTTTATCGGAGCGACATCAAATATATGTGCCCCCAGTAATGCCGACAACTCGTTTTAGCGCAAATGTAAGATCGTCAGGGAGAGATGCACAACCTGGCCCATCGCAGCAACATTTCAGGACACCATACAACTACTGTTAACTAAAGATGAATTAATTCAATATCCCCTTGTGAGCGTAGCAAGTAGCGAAGCGAAGTAAATAGGACCGTTTACACGACGCCAAATATGAGAAATTTTTATAGTAGAAGCGAATACGACTGCCACGGACAGGTATACGTCGGGAGATCAACGGGACATTCAGCGTAAGGAGAGTGGTCTACAGTGGAATGAGGAAGCAGTGGACTGTCATGATGATAATAATATGCTGATGAACAATGATGAGTTGTTATAGGTTTCAATTTATTAATGTAATAAGAAATATAGGTGTAGCATCGATAGTGGATTGGTATTGCTCATATTACCCTGGGAAATATATGAGGAAATATTTCGTCAATTCAAGTTGAAAGAACCAGAAATCTCTGTATTATCAGCGAAAGGTCCAGTATTCACAGGATATAAGCTGAGAAATAAGTGTGTAAAAATTTCTCAGGAATCTTTTTTACAGCATTTTATTGTAACTAAAGCATGTAAACATGTTATTTAAGGGAATATTATTTAAGGAATTTTATGCGAAGGTATGAATAACTGCATACTCAACTTGTGTAATCGTTTAAAAGATATTTGTATCATTAAAACATGCGAATCATATGTCATGAAACGGGTACCAAAAGATATTGATAATATTTGTTCTTAAAAAGTAATTAAAGGATAATGATGAAAAAATATTCTCCAAAGTTTATAGTCCAAGAGTTGGGGCAACTCCCAATTAGAGATGTATAGGAATAAAATTGGTAACAAATTACAAAATAGGTTTACATTTAGTATGCAAAGAGGAGAAAGTAGAATTTAACATTTCTAAGGAATTAAAAGAATGGCAAACGACGAACAAAGTCAATGGTGGCCGAGGGGTTTTAAATTTCACTTCACGTCCCAAGTGGAGGAGGTTCGAACGGCGTGTATCAATGAGTTTTTTCTTAATTTCTCAAGTACACTTCATTTACACCACTGGCTTTTCTTTGGAGGAAAACATCGTAAGGAAACCTGCATACGCCCAAAAAAAGGTATGTGAATACAATCCACAATCCCCACTGGGCTCGCGTGTGGACCTATGGCCCAAATAACCCTCGCTTATGAGGGTAGGCCGTGCCCCAACAGTGGGTAACCTTAACCCTTAACCTTTAAGATTACATTTCCAATTCCTAAGTAGAATTCAGTGATTTTATGATTTTTTGGCCTCAATCGGGCTCCGCCAAATTAGTTCAGTTACTCAGAGACGGTAAACAAGCACGTTTATCGTAGGTCGCAGTATCCTCAACCAAAAGGCGGCTTGTGCTCAAAGTCACCATTTCTTTACCCATAAAAAATTTACCTTTTAACTAGATAATGAATAACACTATAATATTATAAAGGCGAAAGTTTGTGAATGTGTATTTATGTTTGTTTCTTCTTCACGCTCAAACGCGTGGACCAACATATAGGTATCATCCTGAAAAAATATTGTATTTTCGAGGGATGAGCAAGGAATCAGATATGGCTCGATAACTGAATTTAGCGCGGATGGAACCGCGGGGACAGCTAGTAACATTATAAAATAACAAAAGTTTTTTTTACACTGACCGGCGCTGCGTGCATGTTTAGTAACTACCTAAAATGGGAACAGTGTTTAAATCCATAACAGTTACCATTGAGGCGCACGTTTGTGTTGTGTGTCACGCAATAACACATCATATCTACGCGAGCGGCAATGGTAAAAGGCATAAGAAATAATACGTAAAAGCTAAACAATGGATTTTTAACATCAATTCCCTTGAAATTACAAAATAAGCACGCTGATTACCGGGTCATGCCTATTTTTTTTTTTATATAACAGACGACATTGACATCTCCAATCAATCAGTCGCTCAGTATCTTTTATTCTGTAGCCCACTTCTCCGCTGCACTTGGATAAATTGAGGTGCCATTTTAAATTTAGATACCTAGATGTTGATTGAGCTCGGTACTTGCGCCGCCGCTCCGCCCACCGCGCCGGCTTTCATTCATGCTTGTAATATACATATACCTATAGATATGTTCGCAGACGCATCTGTGTTCAGTCTCTTTCCTACGATTTATCTATAGCGAAACGTTTTAGTTATAGGTATGCTTTACCAAGCTAGCCGCGTCGACCAGTCACCGCACGCAGTCATTTATCCGAATTATCTTTTTTATTCATAGATTTTTTTTTATTTCTTCAAAGAATATGTCTTTGTTTGTCCATAATTTAACTTTTTAAAATGTTGAAGTGCGAAGCCACGTTTAACATAAGATACGATCTTCTAAGTGAAGTCCGCGACGAGATTCTGCAAAAACCCCTAAAACCCTAACCACTATTGCCTTTGCAGAGTGAATTTTCTATAAGCATTTTGCCACGTTAGAGGCCGCCTATACGGACGTGATTTACAATCTCGGGGATACCGACGTTGGCCCCTACCGAACCCAGTTTTCCGACATGCATAGCTTTATGTTGGATATGGAGATGAGGAATGCCATGCATTCAACCGAAATCATCATAAAACCAACCGACCAAATTACGGTTTCTGTCGAATTTGTCTGTCTTAGCGACCCATCTCCGCTATCGCCGTGCAAATCTCCTTCACCGCGATTTCACGAGCAGATCGCGCTGGTAGGACAACCGTTGTCCTACACTCTCCCCGACTACAACGATAAACCAAAGGCAACCGATCCCGTCAGTATAAACGAACTCGTATCTGATCATCCGTCCGTCACGCGATTCGTCTGTCCGTCGCGCCGATCCGTCACCCGTCGGATTCGTACCGTCAGCAGCACGAATGCAACTAAAGCGCGATTGCACCTTTTGCAACTCAATGTTGCACACGTTGTTTGGGTGCGAGCAGTATGCCGACCTAAATCCCTTCAATACCGCGAGCTAGTCCGACAAGTCCCACCGAGCTGTACTAACACAGCATACCGAACCGGTCCGCCCGCAGTACGCTCGCAGCACACGAGCTGTTGAAACCAATGCAACTCCGCGTTGCACATGTCCCCCGGCTCTGAGCTATTTTTAGCTATGACCATGCAACGCGCATGGGCTCTGATAGCCGACATGTATAGATGGTGTTCTTCAAAACACCCCAGCCGCCAAACTGACCGCAGTTTATTTACATCGCAGTACCCGTCTGCGTGGAGGTCCAAAAATAGGTCCGGTCCGCGAGCTAGTATACACACACGTCACCGCGTACATCACCGTGCACGTTACCGCATGAAAGACGTGTCTATCCGCGCCTTAGCCCATCTACCGTGAGAGGGAAAGGACCCACCCGTCACCGCAGACGGAACCCGCTACCCGCTAATCCCGATTAAAACTTCATCCCGCGCCACTTAATTGCCGCTCCGATTAAACATTTTTTAATTTCTAATTTATACACTTTAGGTGTAAGTCACAGTTTAGTTTTAACTTCCTTTTTTGATTTAATATCTTTTACCAAGTTATGTAGTTGTCAGCCGCGTTTTTTAACCGCCCGCATGTGTTGCTCATGTCTCTCCGTCTTTACAGATTTTATTTAAAATAATTTATTATTTTTTACTTTCTAAAATAAGTTTTTATTTTTTGCTTAAGCTTTGATGCATATTAACATCAAAATATCTAGTTATACTCAGCGTTCTCAACCGCCTGCATAAACCGTTAATTAGCATGCCAAACCCCCGACTTTGCCGCTTTGATCAAATTAACTTATTTAACCTAATTGAATAAAAACATTCCGATTAAGTTTTTTCTTTATTTTCTGATTTGATTTATGATGTCAATCAACCGTACCGATTACATACTCAAATCCGTAAACACAATTGCAAACTCGTTGTATGTACTTACCTATTACTTTACCGCCATACAAACAAACACCCGTACGGCTAACTTACAACAACAATATGTAGTTCTACCCGTAACCGTTTCTCACACATTCCAGGTTGTAGGAATGCGTTGAAGATATCTTACTTATAACTTAGCACTGCGTAACTTATATGTTTGTTTAGGTACACATCACACCGAAACAGATAACTTGTTTTAAACTCAGTCTCACCGATATGTACCAACAATTTATTATATAGATAAGTACTTAACTAGGTATCAGTGTAACCACTTATGACCGTCCATTACTTAATTTGTAAAATTAAAACTTTGATGAACTTGCCCACCTACGGAACGCTATAATCTCCAGAGGCATCTCTCCAAACAATCTTTCGTCCACGAAATCCTCCGTATCACGGAACATATTCTTTGATGCAGCGAAAGCCTTCGACAAAGTCTGCCACAACGGTTTAATTTATAAACTGTATAACTTTCAGTTGCCAGACCGTCTCGTGCTCATCATACGAGACTACTTGTCGAATCGTAGCTTTCGCTATAAAGTTGAAGGCACTCTCTCTCTCTCCCCCGTCCCATAGAAGCAGGAGTCCCGCGTCCGTCCTCGCCCCTATCTTGTACCTTCTGTACACCAACGACATCCCTAAAACGAACTTTTTTGTTTTGTTTATTAATACTGTAAGACATTGATTATTTCTTAGTGATGAATACATAAACTGTCTTTTGTTTATATTAGATACTTTTTTATGTTGTGCTTGTGCTTTATATTTCATGTTTTTTATGTTTGTAATGGAAAGTGTCCTTTTATGATAGGGAGGGCATTTTCCAATATTTTAATTGGACGCTGTAAGAGAAAGGGAAAAAAGAAATGCCCTTGCTGAGTTTCTTGCCGGTTCTTCTCAGTACAAGGTCTCCCGCCCTGTAGACTTACGAACCGATGGCGTAGTGACATTCATTAGTGCTCAATTATTGAAGCCTAAACTGAATAAATTATATATTGAATATTGAATTGATAGGTACTGCAGCGTGCGGGGGCGTAAATATGCTGCTTCTACCTATTTCTATTTAGGTATCGGGATCCCTGCTAATAAAAAGACAACATCGGGAGTTCTTTTCTGTATTCAGATGTTCTTTTCTATCGCCACAAGACATACATAGATTCATCTACTACCTAGGAGAATTATTATACAATATTAAACTTATCTGCAACACATCTTCTTCGATTAGGCCATCCTTCAATAGGCCTCGGGTCGTCGTTTCGATGCATTGGATAAAATATGCATTAGGACATTAAATCGCGATGGTGGCGATGCTTGGAATATTTTGGATACTGGAGTATCTTACTTTAAGTCCACTGGCAATGTAAAGCTATTCTACCAATTCTAGGGCTCCCTGATATAGACAGGAATCGACCCTCCAAATTTATATAGACTTGTCCGATCTATATTTTTCACTTGAATGTCAATTAATAACAAAATAATGACAAGCTCGAAATTCCGATTGTTTTTATTTAAAAACGCACTGACACCATCTATTATGTTTCCTTAAAACCACTACGAAGTATTTGCTGCGTAAAAACGTTCGCTAGCCTATTTACTTCCTTTACATTCAACAAGAGGTCGTAACCTCTACAGTACCCAATTAGCTCTCTTTGCGGACGATACCGTTATTTATACCACCGACAGGCAAGTGAGTCGAATCACTAAGAGACTCCAACTCGCTATCACTGCTCTTGGCGAGTGGTGTCGGAAATGGAGAATCGAAGTGAATACCGACAAAGGCTCTGCCGTTCTCTTTACCTCAGGCCGCCCTCCGCGGCCATCTCCCCTCTCACTCTACGGTCATGCCATCCCCTGGGAAAACAAGACCAAATATCTCGGTGTGACCATGGATAAGCGTTTGAACTTCCGCAATCACACCAAAATAGTTAGAGACCGAGCCGCCTCTGTCCCATTAATCCCATGATAGGCAAGTACAGAAAGATGTCGGTTACAAATAAGCTGAATCTTCACACAACTTGTATGATAGCACACCGCCCAATTCTAGCATATGTCGTTTATGCGTTGTCTAAACGCAATCGCCATAAACTCCGTACCCTCCAAAACCGCTTTCTCAGACCTACACAGGGACTTCGAGCTCCCTACGATTCCCCAATATTTCAAAGACCTGGCAGTCCGCTTTTTCGAGCGTGCACAAAACCACCCGAATCAACAAATTGTCGAATCGAAAAACCGTCCATCTTAATGATCCGTGAACGAAACACAAGGACCAGTTTACTTGGTTGTTTTATGTGTTCAAAATTAGTTTCCGAAACGTCTAGACATTAGAACGTAAATTAACTAAACACTAACGTGTTATCTATGCTACCCGTCGACCGTTTTAATAATTTATTTTATAGTACAAGTTCGAATATACGGATATTCGAACTCATTCGAACATTTTTATTTTCTTATCTGTAAGTTAATGTAATGTAAGTGTAAGTCATCTTGGTTACCTACTTACAATTGATTTTCGTAAGCAACGCGCCATTAAAATTGCCCTTAGCACACTAAGTTGCAATCCCGTGTCAAGCTACTGTATTAGCTTAAGTTATTTTAACATTTATAAAAGGTTTACTTTTTCTATTTAATTTATTATTCTTTAAGAATAGTAGGTAATCCGCCGATAGTTTATATTTAATTTCAGTCGCCGTCGATTCCGTACTTACAATAAGTTTTATTTAAGTAAACATTGCACTTGACAATGTACCTGCCGTAGGGTTCCGTAAACATATAGTGCAATTTAAGGCACATACCGCTCCTCTGATAGGAGCCGTTTCTTCAATCATATCTGGGTTGTGCCGATGTCTATTTCTGGAGACTCGTCTTACGCCGTTTTAATAAACACTTTGTGTTTGGTTTATCAACGTTTATATTAAATTAAGATCGTTTAATCAAGGCTACCGCTTCAACATTTATCAACAAATTTTTTGTGTATTTTTTATTTAACCCTCCGAAGGATCCACTGTTCATTACCGATCAAACCATAGTTTTGATCTAAAATTCGCCCCTCGAATTTGCTCGCATATATTTTATATATAAATAAAAAAAATCCCTACACCCGACTACCGACCGTACGTTATAACTGACATAATTCTACGGGACCCAATGTACGACTACGTGACCATACCGACACCGACACCTTCGGTGGAAAGGTACCCAAGGCGCCTTGCAAGTAGGGCATGAATATCGGAATCTCGGAATATCGAAATCCCGAAATCTCGGAACCTTAAGTGCGATATTATAATTCCGATACTGAGTAGTCCAATATCGTAATATCGGAATTAGTCATATATTGTTTTAATTTTAAAATAAGACGTAAATGGTGCCAGCGGCGCTCCGTTGTGCGGGCGATTTGATGACCTTCTTATGGAGCTGCTAAATAGTTACAGAATGATATCCAAGAACAGGGCACGTTGCTTAAAAAAATCTTAGGGGGGGCCGAGTCCCCGAAATCATAACAAAACTATAAAATATTAGGGCTCAGTGCATAGAGTTGGCGCAACTGCTAACGAAGGGCTAGGACGAGAGTATTGAAAGGCAAATCTACACTTCTTACAACGTCGCCTTGCCTTGAACGACTTCCGCTGCCTTATTAACAATGAGTTAGCCAAAAATTGCTAACGCGCGGTGCCCGCGCAAGCAGTTAGCGGTATTGCTCTAGACATCGAATTATAAAAGGAAATCGCCTACTGACGGCTACGAAAACGCTCAGCGGTAAGCTTTGTTCAAAAATTGTCAATATTTTGTTGAGGTATAGCACTATCTCTTTCTGTCGTACACAAAATCGTTTTCCCCATCGCTACTGTTACGTTACATATCTGTCCATCATATTAAATACTAAGCATTGAGAGCTACTCCTCTGTAGTACTTACATAACATGATTCTTTGTACAGGGACTGTCCTATTAAATATGATGCCAAAATATCTATCATAGCTTAAGTTTGATTAAACCTTATATATGTATAGTTGCACTTATTTGATTGACAAGTCTGAACAAGAGAAAACAACGCTGAATAATAGGTATTAAAATTGTATCTTTTAATATCTTGCCCACACTTAAAAGATACTTCATTATGTTATATATCCAGTAAAGAATAGTTTCTGTTGCTGAGTGTAATATGTTATGCATATTTTAGGGCTGTGCACAAAAAGTCAGTACTAAGGAATTCTTTAAAAATCAATCCACCGATATCTTATTATTTTTACTTGTTTCAATATTAAAGAGATGATGTTGATGTTTTATTTCAGGTTGCCTGTCATTGTCACAACCAGTGAAGTAATGTTTTTTTATATTATTTCAGTAATCTTGGAAATGCAATTTTAAGAATGTGAACTGTAGACGCACTATTAGCAAAAGTATTACAAAAGTCAAGTACTTAAAACATCAACAAAGGATTATTTCTGTTTTAAATGGATCGAATACTGTAGCGGGATACCACAGTAGAATTAGATTAAGTACTTGAATTGAAATAATATAATAAAAATTTCAATAAAAATTCTTCTCAATTTATTTTGTGCTATTATTTAACTAAAACCTATCATTTCATAACTGTTCTATCACTAACAAAATGTCTTTGGAATTGATGGTGGCATGAGAATGAAGAAGTTTTCATTATTCCTATGACTACGGTCTCTAATCATGAACCTTCTTTCTCCTTTGTTAATAAGCTCTACGAGCACTCTTATTACTCTGTAAGGATCTCCAAGCGTTGCATTTTCTATTGCCTGAAGAGCAGTTTTGAGCTTATGAGGTGAACAGTCCTGAGCACTAATCACAGTTTTATAAAATTTCCCACTTTTGACCTATACACTTGGCGAAAGCTGGTTGACAAAAGTTAATCATGGTTAAAGATGATCCAGCAGCTAAAGTGAGGCTTGCTTTTTACTAAAGGCCATGATCTATTGTAGAAGTAAGTGTTGACTGCCATCATTGAATATTGATTTACTACACTTAAAATTAAACCTGAGCCCTTATAAGTTCTAGATGTGGTTACACAATAAAAACTTGTGTATTCATTATATTAAGTGTATGGTTTGTTCATACACTCTTTAAGTCATCATCAACGAACAATGATGAACTTTTGTTTGTAAATAAGTTGTTGGTAAGTGATAGATCAATAGTTTTATTACAAGTGATGCCCTATTTATTGCACGTGTCCATAGGCTGTGGTGACCGTTTCCCATCAGGTGGACCGCAAGCTAAGCAAGTATAAAAAAAAGCTGGTTTGTTTTTACAGTTTATTGTATTATGGTAATTGGAATATGGAATTATGGTAACAATTGCATTCCATGTGTGCTTGTTCAGTGTAGTCAGTAAAATATATTTCATTTATTCCTTAGTAACATTTATTTATTAATATATAGATAGTACTGCTGACTACCCTTTGTCCTTTCTTATTTGCAGAAAAGTTGCAGTATTTACAAATTCAGGTGTTGATTCCATTTTGTTATCATGACAGGATATGTATATCAACCTTGTAACATATCTTCATCATATTATCTGCAGAATAATTTAGAAAATTAGCTATAAACAATATGGTATTAAGGTAAAAAGTAAGTTATAATAAGTAGGTCCTGGAGCTAAGCAGCAAATTCTAGAGTTTGAAAAGAGTAATGGAAGAAATCCTACTACTGCTTTATGTTTAGTTAGTTAGTGACAATGATGAAATGAAATTTTACACGCACAGATTATTATTAGAATTGAGCAACAAATATTTTATAATGATTATACTGTTGAGTAATAATCAGCTGATTAAGTTTATTCCAAAACTACTTTTTAATTGCAATATTGTGTTTAAGAACACCTGTAGGCTATGCTGTAGGACAGTATTTGCTCTCTGCCTTATAGAAATATATAAATTGGCAGATTAATTCTAATTCACTTTGATTACCTATGTTCACAATATAATTCTTAAAGTTTTTTTTTGAATTGAGTTGCCCTAATGATTAAATACTATTGTTGTGAGCGTTGGGTAGGTATACTTGCAGAAAACTGACCAAACATAAAAGAAACGGTAGTAAGGTATCTCAATTTAAACAAATACCACTTCAATTGTTTGGTATATTTTAGGTTGTAGGTTTTAACTGCAAGTTTTCCTACTTCATTTATGGTGTAATGAATAAGTAAGTCCCAGTATTTTATAGGCAATTTTGGGTTTTCAATCAGCACAGTCAGTTTCTCTGGTATTTTTTTCACTATTATTAGCGAGTTAAAATTCACAAACACACACAAAATTAACCAAAACACTAGTTTAAACAGAAAATTGTATTAGGTACGACAAAGCGTATTCTGACCTCGCACACTGGTTTCTGTTGTCAAATTTCAAATCAATGTTTTGAAAATGTCTAAAGTCTTTAATTTTATTAATATTAGCTTTGCAATCAGAAACCGATCAGTTTGCAGCCATTAAAAAGGTAAACGCAAATTTGACAGTTCATATGGCTTGCTAACCGCTCGCTAATCGTGATTGTTGTCATACATAATTCCGATATGACGCGAAGCGATTGAAAATGCATTTTTAACTCCTAAATCGCCTGATAGAGGCGCTAGCATCGACTTATCGCTACTTGCATCGCGACCGCTGCTTCATAATTCGAAATCGGTGTTTAACAGCGATTATTGCGAAATATGAGGCTCTTGCTCTGACCCCGCATGGTGATAACCCCGGAACTTTTTTAGTTCTTGTCCTCAAGTCAAAGGAAGGCAGTCTCTAAATTTTTTGACTGGTATCGCGAATACGACTTACTAGGTAAATTATAAATAGTATATAGCAGACACAATATTGAAATTCGTGTTCAGTAAACTTGAGAAGCAAAACACATTATCTGAAATCATGTCTCGCTATGAACTTGCAAAGCTTAATACAAAAGATGACAACTAATAGCAGTAGTACCATTCCTACCTTTACAATTCTTAAAGTTTCTTTTCAAAAGGCGTCAAATATTTCAAACCAACGAGTAAAAACGTTTATAATGCGTATGCATGTCCTAAACCTTCAAACTGTCACTGAAACAAATACTATGTTGAGGTAGTTTTATTACTTTCCGACTACCTAACTAAACTACCCAACCACTACAAGGTACAAGGTTTGATATGATTTTGAACAAGAATTTGAGAAAATCTGAAAACATAGGAAGGCCTGTGGACGCCAATTTTTACCTTTTTGAAACTATAATAGCTTATTAACTTGTATGCGACAAAAACGGAATGAGGGATTAGTGTATATATAACATGCGTACAGAGCGTTTGTATTTTATATAAGTTTTGCCTGAGTGTTAAAGTAAGCGTGATTTTCGTCAGCTGCATATTTTTGACTGAAATGCTAGAAGCCTTTAATTTATTGAGAACTAGCTGTCCCGGCGAACGTTGTTCCGCTGCCGTCCCTCTGTACCCGGCGAAAGTTGGTTTTTACCTATAGTGCCCGAGCCCGGCTCGCACTTGACATATCGAGATAAAAACTATCCTATCTTTTAAGTTGGATCAAATAACAGATATTTACGAAGTTTGATCAAAATCGGTTCAGTAGTTTAGGAGTCCATTGAGGACAAACATTGTGACACGAGATTTATATATATTAAGATGAACTATCAAGTTTCTCTCTTAAAAACATAAACATAATGGTAGTAAATAAGTAGTTTCGTTCCATTTGTTTCCAATTGTATTTTTTTAAAGATGATTTTGAGTTTTTTTATTTAATTAGTAGCAGTATAGAAGTAGTAGAAGAGTAGCGGAGTGGAATTTCTATAAACGCATTATGAAAAAAGAGGTGGTTTTCTAAATAGTATAGGATTAATAGTTTTATTCTCATGTTATTTTTTTTTTAATCTGACTGAATCTGACGCCCAATTCTCCGATACACTTTTGGAGGTCTCCGCAACAGCGAAGCAGTGCTACAGGATTTATAAGGAAAAATAATGAAACCCCCGTTACTACGTTATTTCTCAGATGAGTTAGAGTTAAGAATGCAAATAGCAAAGGATGAGAGCGAAACGTGTTTAGGAGCAATAATGCTACGGGGCAAATCTGAAAAAGAAATGTTTCCGATAACGTGTGTGTCAAGAAAGCTTTCATAAGCAGAAAAAATAAAATTTAATCACAGAGGAGGAATGCTTAGCATTAGTTTCGGCATTAATTTTTTTAGGAGCTATGTATGGGGAAAACGATACTGGTAGATACTGAACATAAAGCATTGTGTTGGTTAGCGAATTTAACGGGTAGGATTGCGCGATGGATTTTAACATTGCAACCATTCCACTTTACGGTCAATCATATAAAGGGAGCAAAAAATTCTTTGGCCGATTACACGTCACGATATGCAAGTGAGGACGTGAAACAAACGAAGGCACAAGTGGACTTCCAAGATAATTTAATGGTTTTATCGATTCATCGTAGTCATTTAGTAAAAGAACAAAATTCGGGATGAATTTTGCATAGGTATACGAAATAGGTTAGCTAATCGAGGCGTAAATAGCTTTAAGGGGTTTGATATTAAAGAAAATGTGGTAATGCATTTACGAAAATTTATGGGACAAGACGTATATAGATATGATATACCGAGAGCACTCATGAATAACATTCTATCAGAAATTTACGATGACTCAATGTTAGGAGGTTACTTAGGAATATTTAAGAGTTTGGGAAACTTTCAAGAGAAGTATTATAGTCCAGGCGTTTATTAAATCATATGAAATTTGTCAAAAAAGAAAGCGGTGTAATCAAAAGGAATTATTACAGCCAATTACACCAAAACCGATAGGGGAAAGATTCCTCGTAGATATATTAGGACCGTGAAGAACAACTAGTCGAAGTTATCGATATTTAATCATTGCAGCGAAGGCAATTCCTATATGTCATACGGAAAATGTATTAGGATTTATTGAGGATGATATTTTTCTAACATAGGGGTCGTGAGCGGAGATTTGTACAGATCGTGCGTCAGTTTTTCGATCAAGGGTCATGGTTAGAGTTTTAGAATTATATGGTATACGGCATATCATTAGTAGTATATCACATCCAATGTCAAACGGTCAAGCAGAAATAGGAATAAAAACAATCAGAAAGAAGTCAGCAAAATACGACGGTGAAAGGCAGGAGAGTTACGATTTATTAGTGCGTAAAAAGACTCACCCGTAAAATATTTCGAAACATCACACGAAATTTTGTCTATTCGAGATATTCTTGGGGAGAGTCCAAAAACAGTTAGTGACAATAATTTATCGAATATACCTCGAATACCATTAGACCCCAGAGAGACTTGAGAGTTAGTAATACGGCAGATAAACCAACAGGTAGTGCAAAAGGTTCAATGACCGGACACTATTTGTCTCTGTTGCACGCGCATTATTATTTGCCGTCACGCTCGCACAGATGCAATGACCGACTGCTGTCATCAGAAATTACTACTATTTTAACAACTGACACAGGTAAAAAGTGAAAGGTCAACGTACGAATTTCTTCCTGCTAACCGTTATCACAAGCATAGGTCAGGTTTTCTTATAAACTAACGAAAAATTTTTTAAGGGCCGTACGTAATTACAAGGTTATTGCATAATTAAAATGCAATGTTACAAAACATTCGGACTAGGAGAGATATCGGTCCCATACATTTTAATAAGATAAAAAGGAGTAGGGCATAGTATGATAAATTGCAAGTTGGCGTAAGTATTGTTTGTGTTGTGTATCAAACGGCATCTCTGACACTGCAAACATTTATTGGGCAGGGAAGATATGAATTTAAAGTGTTTGTGGGCTAAATAAATATGAACCGAATTTGTTCAGAACCATTTTATATCGATGATTTTCGTTAAAAGTATTTACGAAACTCTATTATCGTTGTTTTTTCACGATTTTTTTAACGCACAGTTAAAAAGTGAGAAGTACAGGGGATATTTATCATTTTTTGTATCATAATTAAAGTAACTGTAATCAATCATCATCGACATGGTATCAGGTAACGTTAACTGCTTTTCAAAGGCTCCACCTATTTTTATCTGCAGCAGCGAACCGCCTGTACAATATTATTTTATTTTAATACGGCGGTAAAATCTTAAATTGCTTCTGTTTTCAACAGTTAACAGCATTTATTGAAACTTTTGACTCCCCCGCTCCTTTCCCCCCTTTCCTCCCAAAACGTCCCGATCTGCGGTTTTTAATTTTTTTTCTGATGCTATTACAAATAACAGAAAATAATCTACATTAAATTCTCTATAACGTTGACCCACAAATTATTTGACAGGCAGTTACCTATTAAACTTAGGAAATAATATCTGCCCAACTTTTTTATTAAAAAGCGGTCGACCTACAAATCAAGACCTAACTTACCATCGCGTCGAATGAGTATTCGTTAGCGATTTACAGGTCACAGCGCAGACGCCGCTGGGAGTCACGAATTTATAAATAATGTAGTAATTATTGTAGTTGCCAGGTTTGGATGTCCTGTCAAAATAACCAGTGATCAAGGACGCCAGTTTGAATCACATCTCTTCAAAGCGATAACGACATTGGTTGGTGCACACCATTTTGGTGCACACATCCAGCTTCCAACGATATGGTCGAGCGCCTACACAGACAGATGAAGGCAGCCATCATGTGCCACGCAGGTTCGCAGTGGACTGAGGCCCTTCCATTATTTCTCCTCGGCATACGCAGTGCCTGGAAGGAGGACTTACAGGCTTCACTAACAGAGCTTGTATACGGAGAACCACTGCGCCTTCCTGGTCAGTTCATATCGCCTACAGACGACCATACAGCAGCTGATGTATTGGACCAGTCAACACGTCTCCGAGCTCACATGGCCAAGCACTCACCTCGACCAACCTCATGGCACAGGAGTGGACCATTTTATGTACCACGAGACCTATCAGAGACATCTCACGTCTTTTGCGACATGACCACGTACGCAGACCTCTAGAACCACCTTAGGCTGGACCATATCGAGTACTACAGAGGTTTCCTAAATTTTTCAAGCTGGATATCAAAGGCAAGCCAGTTAATGTTTCAATTGATCGTCTGAAACCAGCTTATATCTTGAAGGAAGCCAACCAGCAATCTGCAGCTCCACTACCATCTTCCACATCCACCACAACAGAGACACACCCGCAGCGGTAGAAGAGTACATTTCCCGGATTACTATCGATCGTAGTAACGATCTCGACGAGGAAGTACTGTGGTGGTATGTCAGCGGATGTAAAACGGGTGCGCGCAAAATGCACATCCATATGTTTACGACCTAACGGTCTAACGGCGTGACGTCAGCCTGGCTTGTAGCGATATAATATGGTCTGCTACACCACTAAGGTGGCAAACAAGCTTGCGGTTCGCCTAATGGTAAGCGGTCACAACAGCCTGTCTGTCTGCCCTGACGTGAAGTACTGCTTCACTCTGTTGAGTACACAAGTTTTTTGGACGCCAGCTTCACCTTGTCTTGCAAATGATCTCGGAACTGAACATCGCTGGTGATGACAACACCAAGGATCCCAATGCTCCTAGAGAGGGAGAGAAGAATTGTGGGACCACATTAAATGGGGTTTACTTAGCGGTGAACGCGCAGACTTGTGTCTTCATAGAGTTGAATCGGACCAAGTTTTCCCGTCCCCAATCAGAGACCATGGACAGAGTGGTCTCGATTCTAGACACAAGTTCTCC
Organism: Apoda limacodes; assembly: GCA_946406115.1. Classification (NCBI taxonomy): domain Eukaryota; kingdom Metazoa; phylum Arthropoda; class Insecta; order Lepidoptera; family Limacodidae; genus Apoda; species Apoda limacodes. Next base: position 4,534,868 of record OX291554.1, read on the forward strand.
ACGCTTTTCCTCGAACGAGGGATGTTAGCACGGCCCGTGTAATAAGCGTCTCCAGTGCTGTCGTCTGCATAGCAATGTATGTGGTTGATGTCCAACATGTCATTGATATGCAGTAGCAACAGCGTAGGAGATAGCACAGAGCCTTGCGGGACACCAGCATTAATGTCCATGATATCAGAGCAACTACCGTCAACTACGGCTCGTATGCGTCTGTCGGACAAAAAGCTAGTCACCCATTTGTACAAACCCTCGGGCACTTCGTAAGATGGCAACTTCGATAGAAGACCCCGGTGCCGGTGCCAGACCCGATCGAACGCCTTCGCTATGTCCAGGCTACATGCCAATGCCTCCCCCAGGCCCTCAATGGCTAGTGCCCATCGGTGTGTGAGATACACTAGAACGTCACCAGTCGAGCAACCGTGGCAAAATATTGATGGTCGCTGACCAGGTCGTGTTTTTCTAGGTTTCTTAGAAGCTGTCTATTGATCACACGCCCCATCATCTTGGAAAGGGTAGAGGTAATAGCGATTGACCTGTCATTCCATGGAACTGATCTATCGCCCTTTTTGGGCACCGGGTGCGCATTCGCAGTCTTCCATGAAGACAGATATCGTCTAAATGGTAGGAGAGCGCGAAGAGGCGCTTCTTCGCTCTCGTGAGTACAGGATACAACTCAGGAGCACACAATTTAAGCACCACTGCTGGTATACCGTCTAGCCCACTCGACTTATGAACGTCTAGAGAAAGCAACGCCCGCTGGACCTCCGGAGATTTCCGGCGTGGTCTAACCGCACCACGGTATAGTAGGTCGTACAACGCCTATGTCGTTCATATTCGAGTTTGAGGCAAAGTGATTACCAAGTAGATCAGCTTTCTCTTTAGACTACTTTAGTTGGTGGTAGTGACGACTGGCAAACGTTTCCTTCGGCAACTTTAGCAAGCGACCAGAAAGCACGATTCCCAGAGGGATAGCTCGCTAGTCGCTCACCTATTTTGCTGAAGAATTGGATTTTAGCTCTGGCAGTTGCTTTCTTACTGCACCTCAAGGTAGCGTTTAATCTGCGTTTTAACTAATATTTGGATCCTTATAGAGCCGTGGTCCAAGCCTCAAACGCAGATTGCTTGAGTTAGTTTTTTTGCAAGACCAATTAAACACGGTCGATTTTTGACACCGGCAGCTACTCGCGGGTTAGGAATAAAACATTCCATACCAGCGAGTATTGTCTCGGTGACTGCGTCTGCGCAGACGTCAGGATCTTCTGAGCTAAAGCAGAGCTACCTCCAAGGCTGCGATGCGTAAAATTTACGCAATACATCTTAGTCTGCCGACTTATAATGCCACACACGACGCCAATTAGTTGGCTCAGATGGATCTGGTTGTGTGCATGACACTTGAGTCCGAACGAGACAGTGGTCCGAGGAGCCAAGAGGCGCATCCACTGAAACGGAATATCCGTCCGAAATATCCATTTGCGCTAAAAATAGTCTATTAAACATAAGTATCCATAATGACACATTTTTAATTTAATTTAATACAAAAATATAAAATAAAATTAGTCATTAAATAACCCACCCCTGATCATTCCTGGTGCAAAGGTGCCCATAATGCTTGCCACATTACCTGAGCGTGAGTCTCCTGTCACTTTATTTAGTTTGTGGCCTATTTCTCCCACGAAACACTTCGCATCCACACTCCAACTTGGGCAGTCTCCACTGCTACAGGTACAAAATGATAAAGCGACTCCAAGCAAGCGTATTTAAGCCTTTTTTTGAGCAGGCGTCTTCGGCAGCGGCAGATGCAAAGAGCAGGGTGCGACTCAGGTGACTTGCGGCAACAGTGCTGACGCAAGTTGCGTCCCAGATCAGGCACTTCCCATTTTTCCATGGCACCAGAGACAGCCCGTCTGGTCTTTTACCATCAGACCTGCTGAGACCTGGAGGCTCAAGCAAGCAGGGGACATTGGCCGATATAAGGGCTCTACGAACTATGTCATTCAGGGCATGGTGACGCGGAAATCTCCCAATGCACCGCCGACAACTCAGGGCGTGAAAACCATTGGCCTCCAACATGGAACCGCAGGTGCATATATGAGGTTCACACATTTTACAGCCCAGACGGAGAGCCACCGCAATACGCAAAGAGTCATCATCGAGAAGAGTGCCCAGGTGAGGCGAAGGAACCGCTTGTAACCAAGCCCCGGACTCAGGTTGCGTCACAGCTCGTAGTCTGGCCTTATCGACTCCCAACGCACCCTCTAGCAATTGCTCTTGAAGCCTCTTTACCCCAACATCATCCCACGCCCGCTGAACATGCAACAATTCTGGAACTGTAGCACCCGAGTTAAGGGCTAACCAAGCTGACACAGCATCAGACGTAAAAGGGATACTTCCCCCGTCACCATTAGAAGGAAGTAAAACAGTGACTAGGTTGGCAACCCCGTGCGCAGACGCCAGGAAAGCCGGCAGACCCACTTCCTTAGCGCAACGTATCCCGAGACCACCACATCGGACAGGGAGAGCTGCCTGAATCCACTGGGGACCATCAAGGGAGACATTAAGAAATGACTCAACAACCAATTTTAAACTTTCATCAAAAGATGAAATTTACTCAGGGCAGAGCCAAGTTGGCGTAGTCCGCAATAAATAGGTGACCTTCGGAAGAGCGAAGCTCATGCGCAACAGGATGATCGCCACGTGTGCGGAAAGAGCCTTAAGACGTTCGTGAGCGGAAAGGAGAAAATGTTTTCTTGCATTTATGGCCTTAGGGACTCCAGAAATAAATATTGGGGAACCTAATAAGTTTAAGTCAGGAGTAGAAATTTCCTTAAGGCCAGGTAAAAGAGAATGAAAAAGAGAAATGTGTGTTCGAGCCTCAGTTCCACAGGCGAAGAACTCGCACTTCGAGGGATTAACCTCTAGACCCAGGTCTTTAAGGCGGGAAACTAAGGCCTCCAGATCCTGAAACACGTCTTCTGGTTTACTCCCGATTGTGCCATCGTCTAGGTACCAGACGTTAAGAGCAGATTTGAGATCAGAGATTGCTTTGTGAATAGCCAGGCTAAACACAAGCGGACCGAGTGGGTTTCCCTGCTGGGCTCCCACTTTTGAAAGAATAAGATTTTTTTAGAAGAAAAGGTTGGAAGGATGTCTATAGACTTGATGAAGGAAAGGGAAGAGAGACGGGATTTTATCCTTGACCTCATTCAACAGAACGTCTCTTTCCAAAGAGTTGAACGCGTTGCGAACATCAAGTTTCAGCAAAATATTGCCTTCATTCTGCGGAGCCATGAGAAACGTTCGCGTGGCGTGGATAGCAGCCTCACAACCCAGACGTGTGCCAAATCCCAGTTGGTGCGGCTGCAAGTAACTGGCTATTTCTTCTTTGACAGAGAAGCAAGCTAGTTTGGCAGCCAAGCGGCGAAAAACGCTGCCCACCGCTATTGGTCTTAAACCACCATCTTTTTTGTTCAAAGCAAAAAGGGAGGCCCCGTAAAGATAAGGACACACAAGAGGACTTAACTGACCACTGAGCAGAAAGTTTGCTAGCTTGGTTAAACACCCTATAAGGCGCCTCCCGTTTTCACCCGCCGACATGGAGGTCAACTCTTTAAGATGTGCCGGCCGGATCCCATCCAGGCCTGCCGCTGAACCTGCGTTAAAAGATCCTAACGCTAAAATTACGTCCTTTATCGTAACTGTTACCGTAGTAAACGTTGAGCCCGGATCAGGAGGAAAACTGAGAGGACGTGAAGGGCCCGGATGCTTTGATTCTAGCGCAGCCAGTGTGTCTGGATCCCGCGCTGCAAAGGAGTCGTCCGACATTAACAGGCGAACGGCACCTTTCAAATCCCCCTCAAAGACCTTTGATTCAATATTTTTCCGAATAGAGCGAAAACTGGTAGACACAGACGACGGCATAGTAATGTCAATTTTATTAAAAAGACCCGACGACAAAACATTGGTTTTAACTTTTAACGTCAAATTCCCAGGTGACTCTTTCGAAGGCATTTTCAGAGCTGTATATGCGAAAGAAAGAAGAGCCCCCCACTCATTCAAGCCATTGTTAGCGACACATGAGTCTATAACGTCACACAGCTTGCCGGCCGCCTGGTTCCGAGCACCCTTAGGAATGTGGTGGAGAACTGGTATACTTCCTTTGAAATAAGCAAGCCTGTCTAGAGAATTTTGAGCAGGTGGCGATGTTGGCGGCCCCTGTACCGTTGATGTAGTGCTACTTGTTTCGATCGGAGAAACATGTCCGGCTGCAACTGAACAAAGCACTCGCTTGTGCATGCGCCCAATATGCACATTCAAACCATGTAAGGAGAAGCCACGTGAAGACCCTGGACAGTGTGGACAAGTTAATTGTGTAGGCGTTACACTCATATTAACAAAAAATAAATAACCAGATAATACAATAGGTATCTATAAAATTATACAGTAATAAATCTACAAATTCAATTCAATAAACAACACATTGATCAATAAAATTAAGTAATGCATTAAATATTAATACTAAAATGTAATAGAGTAAAGACGATAATATATTAATAATAATAAAACACTATAATAGACTGTAGAAACAATTTAAAATCCTTAGTTCAAAAGAAATCGGCCCTCTGAAGTTCCAAGGAGGAACTAAGGGAAACCAGAGCCAAACTAAGTTCCACGACGACACGAAACGTAGTCAAGCGCCTGCGATGATCTCCCAGTTCTACTATCAAACGTTAGCGAGTTCAAGTGTGACCTAGTACTGAACCTTCTGATTATAGTAGAATTTTCCACCAAACGTCCAAGCAGTTCCTAAGACAACGATCACCGGTTCTCAAGTAGGGGATGTCCAAAAACTGTGCACATTATTCACTTATTCACAGTGATAACAATGTTTTGCAATTTTGAAAACAGTTTGTCGTCACTTTTGTAATTGCCTTTTTTTAGGATTTATTTTCTTTCATTTTTTACAAAAACGTTCATCTGGAATAATCATTAGAGATATTAACGATTTATGAATTAAAAAAGATTAGATTGAGATGTAAAATATTTAAAATACAATAAAAATGTAAGAATGAAAAAAATGTAAACAACTTTGACAGGTGACCATAGACTTAATCATCTATTAAACTATGTAAATTGTATTAAACTGTGTAATTATGTATTCCAATTAGTATCCAATAAGTAAATATCTGTAAAAAGTAACGTAGCTAATTGCAACTTAACCAAATCTTACGTTTTCGTATTTTTTATCAGGTTCTTATGCTGTTGTTTCATTTTATTAAAATCCTACTGTAAATATGCGTTTGTTAAAACAATGTCTAGACTAAGCAATTTTTGTTAGCCTATTGTTAGTTTTAATCTATACATATAAAATGCTTTGTCGTGAATGACTGACGGATCAACGCACATCCTAAACCGCTGATCGTAGAGACCTGAAACTTGGAGGGTGTGTTCTTTGTATTACGTAGACATCCGTTAAGAAAGGATTTTATTTTATTTATTTATTTTATGATATCAATACTCCTTAGTGTTTTTGATTTAAATAACATTTTGTTTTGACACATGTTTGAAAACTCAATCCGATTTTATTCAAATAAGGTTAAACTCGCTTTAAAACATAAATACTCTTTAAAATTCGAATGTCTCGAAAGTCACCGTACTAAATTAGTACCTAATTTGAAGGTTTCTAAGCTTAAAGAGGTTATGCACTTTTTAGGTGTTTGATTTTTGTTTATAATAATACTTATAGTTTTCTTTTGCTACCTATATACATAAATGTTGTCCTAAATGACTGACTGACAGATCAACGCACAGACTAAACCGCTGATCGTAGAGACCTGAAACTTAGAGGGTGTGTTCTTTGTATGACGTAGGCATTCGATAAGATAAGATTTTCCCAAAAGGACAACAACAATAAGGGTAAACCAATAGTAATGAAATTTTGTTAAGTTGTTATGCACACGCCGGGAGGGTTACTGAGAAAGAAAGAAAAGGTCAAGTGCGAGTTAGACAGAGTCAAGTTCAAGTCGGACTCACGCAATAAGGGTAAACCGATTGTAATGAAATTTTAGTAAGTTGTTATGCACACGCCGGGGAAGGTTTCTAAATAAGTACAACTCTTTCACAATAGGTTAGTGCGGCAGTTGTTTTAGAAAAAGAAACAACGTTCGCCGGGTCAGCTAGTCTATAAATATAAATGAAGAAACTGACTGACTGATTCAATCTCATAAGCCATTCAGCCCAATTTGATGGGTCTAGAAACTGGAATTTTGTCATGTACCCACATTTCAATTAAGTTCTTACTATATGCTTTATTAAAAATTGTCTTAGTGTGCTGACTCAAGTACAAAATGTATGCATGGAGTGCGCGTCCGGCAAGCGCGAGAATATTTCTATCGGAAATTTCTCGTAATGTGCGCTTCGAGCGCTCGAGCGTGCGCTGTCTTGCCGCTGTATCCCGAAGACTGCCAAAACGTTCCGAAGGCTGCCGACACGACATGCCAAGCATACCGCTGCATTGTTTTTGTACTGACGACCGTTAACATTGAAATTTCAACTTGATTTTGATGCAGTTAGGTTATATTTTAATTCATCGCCTAAAAATATCTTGACATGCCGTGCCCCCAATGGGCGCCGGCCTAAGGATTCGATACGGCTAGTAAGTTTGGGATCGTCGACGATTCTCACAGCCCGTCGTTAAACCGCGTCAAAGGGCCAAGCTGTTATCCGGGTGCACCCGCCCAGAGATCTGAAAAATAAAATAATAATATCCTTAATAATAATAATTCCTACTTTAATAACAATGTTTACGTTCGAATTAATAATTTTTTTATATATCTGCAATAATTTTAATTCTACGGAACCTTAACTTAATGCGTGTACGACACGAACTTGGCCGGTTTTTTTAAAATCCAATATTGCATGTACTTTGCAACACACGATAAGTGTGTCAGGTCTTAGCCGTAAGTAATAAGTTTATTAATATCAAACGGAATATATAGGTAATCAAATAAAATGTAATTATAATAATAAACTTAGCAAGGCTGACAATTATTCGCATAATCCGTAGGCCTTGTTGCCCGGTATCTCCCTAATCGAAACAAACACTAAACTGTTTACGTTATCAGTATCACCTACTGGCACATAAAGATAACACTGTCGCTTACAAAAAATGACCTCTACGATTATTTCTAAATTGCTCTCTTCAGATTCAAAAGGCAAAACATAAAACGGTAGGTATTCTGTAACTTACACTAGTTTGTCTAGGAAAGCAGTCGATCAGTCTATATTATTGATCAACTTCGCCAAACACAAGGCTGTGTATATGTCGCAGCTATCTGGTTAAATTAGCCAGTTAATGTGGCGCCTAGGCAGGTCGTTATTAAGTATAGAAAATAAATTATCATATGTAACTGAACACATTATTATATGAAACTTGACTGGAACGCTCCGCTCGCTTTGCTCGTCTACAATCTGCCTCTACGTTGACACAAGAGAAACTGAACCTAACACAACATATATTACTTACAGTGCGATTTCTGTTTCTTTCTTTTCCATGCTTGACGATCTGCCTAGGCGTCCAATTAACTGGCTAATTTAACCAGATGGCTGCGACATATACAACGGTAAAATCAACCGTAGTTTTGCCGCACCTCTGTGTACCCATGGTGTACCCTAGATGAATCGTGTAAGTGATATTCTGTCGCAGTCAAATAGCGCATATATCTACTGTAACAGAAGATGATCCGTTCAGACAAGAGGTCAGGTTGGTAATTTGCATATTTTTACAGAATTTATGTTTGCATAAATTACATAGTTTTTCTCACAGCAGGAAGCAGCTAGATGCGATTTACCTATACCTATATAAACTTCAATAATGCGGAGTAATTTCTGCAAGTTTAATTAGTCTATTTATTTATATTTAAAATAGGCGCATTTATTTTAAATATTCTAATAAGCTCATAAACATGAAATATTACTTTCACTCTTGCATTGAATTGAATGGAGAAGTCGTTGGGCAGCGTATGACGTCACCGACCGCGCCGCCCCATGCCGTCACGTCGGCGGCGGCGGGCCGCAGAATGAGTCGAAATTAGAGCTACGCTCGCGTAAACGTACGACGCGTTCACTTCAGTCACTTCATAAACAACAGTGAATACAAAAACTAGGTTACACGACGTTTTGTATCAATTTAACATTTTTTTATATTGTAACAATTAGTTATATTACAATTATTAATTAGTTAATTTATAGTTTGGTGAAGTTAATAGTTATTTTATTGAAATGGAAGTGTTAACATGTGCATAAAATTATGTAAGTGCCGATTTATAATGATTTCAGTAAATAATATACAGTGCTGTGCTCTGTATACAGTAAAATATACAGAGCACAGCACTGTGCGCCAGTGAAATTTTGATAAATAAAAGAAAGACCTGGCTTTAGTGTATTTTGCGTTTTTTCACTTCGTATCTCCGACATTCCAGAACCAATTGAATGTTTAGTTTGTATAATGAAAGGGCAAATGGGTGGTTCATTAGATACCTAATGATAATTTAAGGTTACGACGAAAAGTAAGTTTAACGAATATGGTAGCTCTAGTTAAGTACTCTTATAACATATTCCACCTAAATAATATTTTCAAATAGGCTAACTAGGTAGTTACGTATCGTAACGTATTTGGGGCCATTCATTTAATACGTCACGCACTTAGAGCGAGGTAGGGGGGGGGGGGGCATACATAGTGTAAATTTTTTTTCATACTAAAATTTAAAATTGGGAAAAAAGGTTGACTAAGGGGGAGGAGGGGTATAAAATTTCGGAAATTTGCGTGACGTATTAAATAACCATTTAGGGTTAAGTTCCCATAAATAAAATAATTACGGAGCAAACTTGTGTATACAAAATAATTTACAAGGGAAGTAGGTACCTTTAATTCAAGGGAAGTAGGTAGGTACCCGCCGGACGTGTCACGCCACCCCAAATACTTGTACACTCAGTTCAAAAATCTGGATAAAAACACGATAACTGAGCTTTATGAAATACTTTCGCCAAAAAATATTTTCACCATAATCGGTTCGCGAGATTTCAGACATTCCCAACATTTCTTATTCCACACATTGCCTGCGCAAACGCGGTAAGTTCTTTTGTCCGGAGAAGACTGATTTTCTTGTACGCAGTTTGTACTTGCTTACAAGGTAATTACTGGCAGTAACGTACTTTAGTTTTCATACAAAATGTAAAAATGTCAGTACTCCGCGGACAAAAGTCCCTCGTCTGTGCAGGTCAAGTTTGTTTTATTTCTTTAACATGTTAAGAAGTAAATTCCTTATATTAAAATAATGGCATTATTAAAGCTTCAAAATCTTATTGAACCTTTCAAGACATGAAAGTAATAATGGACGCTTCGATTCACTTGACCTACTTTATGTGAAACCCACCTAATAGTGGCCTCTCTTTTAAATCAACAATGCAATCTATCGATGAAGTATGTCGGCAGTCTTTCTGTTTAAATTTGCTATAACAAAATACGACTCAATGCGGACTGTAGGTACAGCTACAAAAATGGCTAACAGCTAGCACTACAGGCTATAGTTATTATTGTTTAGATCGTGAAAAGGCTTTAGATAAGTATACTTTGTTTAGGTTTATCTTTAGTGTCTGATTTTAGTGATTCGTGGTAATTTTATAGATAACAAGCTTTGCCCGCGGTTCGACCCGCCTAAAATTTGGTAAAGGGTGTAGGATTTCAACGGCAGCTCACACTTGACGTTTTCAAGTAGCATATGTCCTTCCTCCGGGACTCAAAATATCTGTATGCCAAATTTCATCTTTATCGGTTTAGTTCATCGTGAAGAGGTAACAGACAGACAGAGTTATTTTCGCATTTATTAGTATGTATTCAGTGCATGTACTAGTATTTTTAAACCCGAATTTTCCGATAACACGTTCGGGGTCATATCTTGGCCGGCACCAACGTAACCGAAAACAGCTTATTTGCACCATATTTTAAAAACATTACGTTCAAAATTAAAGAAAACCGGACTACTGAGAAATTACGCTCTAAAAAGTATAAAACAAGAAAATATTCTTATCTGAAATAGTTATGTACGAACTGTTTAGTATTCGTATCGTTTATTAAATAAACAACTTACAAGTAAGTGTTCAGAAGGAACCGATGGTAGTTGGTCGTATGCCACTTTCAGAAGATAGCCGAGGTCGTTGGTCGTATGCCACTTTCATAAAATAGCCGTGGTTGGTGGTCGTATGCAACTTTCAGAAGATAGCCGTGGTCGTTGGTCGTATGTCACTTTCAGAAGGTAGCCGTGGTCGTTGGTCGTATGCCACTTTTAGAAGATAGCCGTGGTCGTATGCCACTTTGCCCTAAAGCTAATGATTGCTTACTATTGTTAGAATGTATTATTTTCTACCTTTCGTTTGATACCAACACGTCATCTTTTAAAAAACTTGTTTAGTTCATGTCTTTGTCCCCTAGAGGGCGCCAAATTCAATTAACATAGCATATAATCAGCAAACGGTCAAAACGAATCCAACAATACCTCATTTCACCTCAAAATATGATAACTAGCTTAGAAGTTATGAGGAAACAGATGAACATAATCGTACATATGTCATCCATCTGGTTAAATTAGCCAATTAATTGGACGCCTATAGGCAGATAGTCAAGTAAAGAAAAGAGAGAAACAGAAATCGCACTGTATAAGTCATGTATGTTGGGTTAGGCTCAGTTTCTCTTGTGACAACGTAGATCAGTCAGTAGGTAGCCAAGTTTTATATAAAAATCTGTTCAGTTATATACTAATTTCTTTTCCATACTTGACGATCTGCCTAAATACATACATACCGGTCAAAATCATTCGCCGTAGTCGCGTAAAAAACAGAGCACAATTTAAAATACCTATTCAACATAGGGATAGAAAAATCTTTTAATTGTCTTTTTACATGTATGGGAGACATTCTTAATTATTTTATTTTTTGAGAATTTTAATACCATAAACTACTGAACTAATTTGTCCTGTGGACTGCGCAATAGAGTCATAAAATTGCTGCGGTCTTGTTTCTCTTTCTATCAAAGTCTACAATTTTGTTTGTTTATGTTCATTAAACAAGTTAGAAAGAGGTGGTTTGCCACCTTAGTGTTATAAAAAAAACTTGGTCCATTGCTTGGGTTTCTTCGACAACAAAACATATTGCGACCATTTTTTTTACAGCTGACCTGCAAATACGCTGTCCAGTTCTCTATGTTTACGTATGAGTAACACCTCTTTGACTACAAAATTCAATGAAAATTTATAAATAAGTTATATAAATATTTTTTGGCATTACAAATAGCGCCACTTGGTGCCAAACTTAGCAAAGCTTGTATTGTGGATACCAGACAACAGATACAAATACATATATATATATATACTTTCTTAAGTAGATACATACATAAAACTATACATAGTAAACACCCAGTTTCAAGATAAACACAAATGTTCTTCTCATATATATGTTAGTATTGTGCCCGCGCATCTCGATTCAACAGTCAGGTCATTACCCATCGAGCCACAAAAAGAAAAAGCAAAGGAGCCGACAATTTCTATACTTTTCTTCCCCTGCCAAAGTAAAACGCTTTTCTTCCGTATGATGTTCAAGTCAGAAATTACTTTACAGATTTTTGCACATACATTACTCAGACTACAGAAACCATCATGCATTAAGGCGTTGGCATGTAACTCCAGATTTGTCGTCACGAAACCAATAAAACCGACCTACTGCTCAACTGTGGTAGGTACTGTGCATTTGTACACATTGTCCCAAAACAGTTTGGGGTTTCCTCGTAATTTGTGTCGACATATAATGATAACGTTATTTGTGTTACTCGTATGACGTCACTAACGCAATAGCCAGGTTATCGTTATATATTTTTGATTGATAGTATTTATTTTAAAAAACATCGATGAATTGATGTCGCGCTCTTCATGAATTTCGGGCTTTTTTCTCAACGATTACAGAGCTTTTACTAGTAGTTTCAGATCTTTCTTGGTAATAGATTTTATTTTTTATTTATATAGTACCTAGTTTTTTTTTTCTTCTAGATCAAGGTGAACAAGTTACCTTACTGGTTTTAATAATTAAGATATGCACGATCGGTGTGTTTTATGGATATTGTCTATAAGCACAGACCGAGCAATTTCTCTGGAGGTAACCTTTTTATGGATATTGCTTATTAGCACAGAACTAGAAATATTTGGAAGTAGCCTATTTTATTTAATGTGTTTAATTTTGCTCATAAGTGCTTTAAACTACATGCATATACTTCATATGACACAGTAAAATAAAAGAAATCGGCCAAGTGCGAGTTGGGTTCGCGAACGAAGGGTTTCGTTCCACTATCTCGTTATTTTGTTTTTTTAGTATTTGTTGTTATAACGGCAACAGCAATACATCTTCTGTGAAAATTTTAACCGTCTATCTATGCCTGCTGACAGACGGACGGACGGACTGACAGCGGAGTCTTAGTAACAGGGTCCAGCTAATTATACTTTGGGTACGGAACCTGCCAAGTGCGTGATGTAGTGATTCGCTTCGCTTGCTGTCGCTCGCTGCGCTCTCTAGGTACTAACTCTGAGGTGCGGCGGAAAAGGGGAGATCTCCTGCAAGGCAAGGTGTTATGCCTGGGTATCGCCAAGGTTCACTTATGATTCGCTTCGGTTTGTATAAATTCTTATCGACCCAAAAAACTTGTATAGCGCGATGTAGGACGCATGACTTCAGTCTTGCTTGTAGCGGTCAGATATCATCCACTCTCTCTCACTCAATACTCCTTTTTTAGGAGATGGCTTGACCGATTAACATAAAATTTGCATATTAATACAGGTAAATTTCTTTTTTAACGTAACTTGAGATTTAAAATTCGATCTGAAATTTGATTTGATTTCAAAGTTTGAGTAATCAGAAAAAAAAATTAAAGTACGGAACCCTTGGTTGGGGAATCTGACTTGCATTAATTAATCTTTTTTTACGTTCTACCCAATTTTATACGTAAGTGCAGAAAAAGCTGTTAACCTATTCCATTATAAATTGTTTTATTTTTTGACATAAACTTGAACACACATTTTACATTCAAATTAAATTTCGCTGTTCCGTACTACTGCGCTGCAGACTACACCAGTGTTATTCAGTTAAGTTGCGCGCGCAGTCGTCGCGACAGAGATAATAAAAAGCAGTACGTGTGGTGTGACCTTCGATACTATCAGTAATTAATACGTAATATATCTATTATCTACCATTGTTATTGTTACAAAAAAAAAACAATATTGCTGTTTTCGACTGACATTCGTATTTTAATAGTAAACTAGCTGACCCGGCCGACGTTGTTTATCTTTTTTAAAACGACCGCCGCACCACCTATTGTGAAAGAGTGCACAATTAATTACCAAAATTTCAATCCCATCAATGTTCCCTTAGTATGCGAGTCCGACTCGCACTTGAACAGTTTTTTCTTTCTTAGAAACCTTTCCCGCTGCCGTGTCTCACCAAAATCATGCAAATTTTGAAAGCACCATTTGGTATTATGAAATATTATATAAAGACGAATCTACAAAATTATTTAATTGACTATTTTTATAAAATGCAAAGGTTTAATTTAAAGAATTAAAATGCATTTATTTTATGTAAAAAGCATAATTGAATAAATTAAAATTTTGAATAAAGGAGTTGCGCATAACCAAATTGTCTAAATACAAATATGGTTACGCGCCAGACTATAACTTAAGTTGCAGTATGACAGGTGCATTGATTTAAAAATTATTAATTATTATATCTCATGCATGTATAAGATGCATGAGTTATGTAATCGTGGCTGTGCTTCTGTTTAAGGTAAAAAGTGAACTAAAAGTGAGGAATTTATATTCAAAATACAATATTAAAATGCAAACAGTTTTCATTCTATAATTTAAGAAAAATTAGCATTCTAATTCAGAGATATAAAAACCGTATTAATAATACTGAGCATAATTAATTTTTTTATACCACTGAGCTGATACAAAAAAAAACAATTGCTAAAATTAATCATGTTTTACCGCATCAAGGTCACAAGCGTCAGTAACATGCAAATTTTTGACAAATGTTTTTCTTGGTACTGACATTGATTGGCACAATTTAAGTAGTTCTTCCTTTTTTTAGCACTTACTCCTCAAGGCTTTTCTTCGTGAGTAAGATCTCGTACGAAATCATCATTATCAATTTCTATGACATTTTCTTGATCATATTGGCTAATTCTTAAAAGTCTCCTTCATAGTCCTTTGTCACAAAAATGTTCTAAGAATTTCTGCTAAAGTCAACTACTTTTAAGGCTTGTTTACTATTACATTTTGGAAAACGTCCTTAAAATTGATCTTCAAATAAAATAATCTCATTATGCGTAATTGCTGGCATTTTCATATTTTTTCTAGATTTGTCCATTTTGGCCACATAATCAACTAGATCTTACATATTTTTCTTCTTTTGAAAATCTGTTCGTTATGCAAGCGTGCATGTTGTCTACTGCCATGTAAGTATGGCAAGGTTCAATTTACTAACCTTATCATAGATGTAAACCGGACACGATTTTTATTTTGTGCGGAACAATTATCTCAATAATACATAATTTCATCTATATCGCTTGCATTTTGTCAAATAAAATAGATATATACGCCGATTCTCTCTCATGCCACACCATACAAAAATCACCTTCACACTTTCCAGGCGACACAAATGTTACATTAAACTAGTTTTGCTTTGTTTAACAAAACATTTGTTTCACAATAGCTTCAGCCACCGTGGTTACGCTCATCTCAGGCTACTAAAGTGAACAGAGTTAGGTCGTATTTGCTAAACGCGTTGTTTTTTGCACCTATGTATTATATCTTGAATTAAATTAATTTGACATATTTTGCGGATAATTTTATAAGTGGCACGAGTTGCGCTCTGGTTATTCTATACAAACGGCTTGAAAAGTAGAAAAAACTATTTCACCGTATGATAGATATGACAAATTGAACACAATTAAGAGTGATTAGGCGTAAAAGCGTAACTCATGTAATTTAAAATGCAGCACATTCGTGTCACTCAGCAACCCGGCGTGTGCACAACAACTTACCAAAATTTCATTACAATCGGTTTATTGCGCGAGTTGGACTCGCACTTGACCCTTTTTTTCTTACAGAGTAACTTCCTCCCGCGAAAGCTTCGGTTGTGGAATCAGCTCCCTGCCAAGGTTTTCTCCAAGGACTACAGTATGGAGTTCTTCAAGAAAGAAGTTATTAGATTTCTGAAGATTCCGCAACACACAAGTGATACCCCTGGTGTTGCAAGCGTTCATAGGCTACGGTGACCACTTGCCATCAGGTGGACCGTAAGCTTGTTTACCACCTTAGTGGTATTAAAAAAAAAAAAAACATATAATACAGGTTTTTATGTTTAATAACGAACACAACGCAAATACTAACAATGCCTAACAATACATGCCTTCCTATGAATTTCGTCAGATTCGATGCAATGATGGCATAATTATAAGGCTATGGGTTGTTTAACTTTTCTGTGGCTTTGACTTGCAGACTGGCGCGCAAAGGACGGAAGAACTTACGAAAAGTATATAGGTTAAGTTTAGAAATAAAATATATAACACGAATTTGCCAAAAATATAAATCATCTCTATTTTTTTGGGCTACGTAACCCCAAAAATTAAATATCAGATACGAATTTAAAAACATTATTAAGACATAATAACAATAACACAATTAACACTTTTTATAAAAAAATATAAAACATCCAAATTTTTTAAATAACATGTTTTCGTTGCAAGTTATACCAATGGTTATACCTAGTGTCTCATCATAGTTGTGCGGTTTTATTTTTAATATGACTCAACTATTGTGTATTTGCCAATTCAATGTTTATTTTTAATGAGAAAATCTGCTTATTTTAGGAATATGACAAACAGGTTAGCAGGTTAATCTGTATTACTTACATTTTATTGAAGTAGGTAATAGTTTCGACAGCGACGCGTCATATTGACAGACTTTATTTTTAGTAAAATAAAGTCCACGCTGTAAAAGTTCGTGGAAAAAGCTGTTATTTCATCTTAAACAAGATTTCGAGCCATCCAGGACACTAGGTCAAATAGATACCTATGTAAAACTAGATAAACCTGGTCAAACTGGGATGTAATAAGCCTAGTTGTCTAATTGTTTAACTTCACAGTAAGATAGATTTGTAAACAACTTAAGTATACGGGTATAGACCAACAATGCGATTCGACCTCCAGCCAAGTTTTGTATTTCGTGTCGTGTTCACTCAGTCATGTCATGTACACATCTATAAGGCAATAGTTGACCAACTCGTGTACACGGAAGCGTTCCCAAAAATAGATCGACATTATACTATCGATTTTTAGAATAGCCTCCCGCTAAGTCGCGCGTTATTGAATAAGTAGGTCGATGTACATTTTTTGTAATGTTATCGCAGACTTAGGTACTTTTATAGTAAGTTTAACTAGCGCCTTGCTTTGACTTTGCCCGGGTTGAACAAATTTAAAAGTTTTTTAAGAAACTCATTTGAAAAAAAAAAAATATTTGAATTTGATATATTTTGAAATTGTGTGGGAACTTACCTGCATTTCCTTTTTTTTAAATTATAAATCCTAATTGTACATTATTATAATACAAGTGGGTTGCAATATGTATTGAAAAGCTTACGAGTGTCATACGACTGTTTTCAGCACACTTAAAAGACAGTAAATACTTCATTAGTGTTAAAAAGTTGATTTATGGAACCTAATTGTTACGAAATGTTTTTAATAAACACGTTGGTTTTATTTTTCATAAATACGAACTTAGTTCATAGGCATAATTTTTCGTTGCTAAAAATTTTTAGAATCTGTAAAGTAAAAGGTACTTTTTTTTTATTTTTTAAAGAATGTATTCTTATTAAATCATTTACAATTAGTCACCTACATGAGAAGAGGAAGATAAATAAAAAATGAAAATTAAACATGATAACGATGTATATCAATAAATTTGTATTCAGTATTCAGTCATCCTTTTTAATTTAGATTTGAATTCACTGAGTGAGTTCACACTTTTTACACATGACAGTAGTTTATTATACAGCTGTGCTCCTTCAAAACTCACCATTTTTTTACCGTAATTAGTACGAATCTTAGGCAGGATAAGGTAGCTCGCACGGCGAGTACATCGCTTAATTACCTGTTTCGTCGTCAAAAAGGCTAAGTTAGTATGGATACGATTCTTTATTATCTTATGGATGAGTAAACATGTATTATCAATATAAAGTTGATTTAGGTTCATAATCAAGTCTTGTGCGCATCTTTGTACGCGCCGGTGTGCTTCCGTGTATGATCAAAGGCAATATTGATCATCGAAAATGTCTACGACACTAAAATGTAACCAGTGCAACATTGTGAGCGATGAATTGTTATGTTTTATACAAAATAAGTTGTCCGACATGGATGATGACAGTTTGACGCGTATTTGTGTGTCTGCTTTTACGAGTGAGGATATTAAGAAGTCAAGGACGCTACTTTTTGAATCGGTACCGACAGACAAACGAAATATTTTGCGTAATCAAAAAGGGAAAGAAAATCGTGATATAATCGATATCATTACTTTGTTAAAAGTGAGCGATCCTGATGTGACCCCTATATTTGTGGCGCGGCAGCTTGAAAAGCTGCCTCCTATTACATTTGACCACCTTGACGTTACAACACTTTGAAAAGATTTAACCTTACTCAAAAGTCAAGTAGATAATATCAAATCTACGTACGTCTCTCAAGAGCTGCTGAAACTGGAATTACATAACTTCGAGCATGAGACACTACCGTTACCCAGTAGTATCACTCAAAATAACAATATTAATTTGAGACGTGGCGGAGGCAAGTACCAGGATAGTGGCCCTATAGGCCTTACATATTTGAGTGAAACGAACTCAATTTCGCATAATACGAGCGCTGATAGTGCGCATACTTTGAACCTTGAATTGTGCATTGTTAAACAAGCGGGTATGCAGACAAAAAGCGACACTTCCACACACACTATGAGCGATGACTTGCCAGTACAGAAAACCGGCTCTGCGATGCGAACGACTACGTCACCGTCCATACCGCTTACCTGTAGGTGCTGACCTACCGTTACCGATGCTATGGAAATGAGCAGTGAAAAAAGTAAACAACACATTGAATCGGAAGGAGAATGGGTCAAAGTGTAGAAGCGAAAAACCAAACCGAAATACCGTTACCTGGGACAAATGGGTACTATGAATGGTAAGGAGGACGGAACAGTTAGAGCAACTGAAAGAAAATTACCTATTTTTATTACAAATATTCACAAAGACACTGAAGAACAGGACATAGTTTCGCATATTTTTAAAAATACGTAGCAGATGGTAACATTACAGAGAATATCAATAAAGAGAGAAGCAAATCACAAGGCATTCAAATTTTTTGTACCAGCTACAACACTGCCTATGTTTTTAGATGAGACTCTGTGGCCGCAAGGTGTAATATTTAGACGTTTTGTGCATTATAAACGAAAACTCACAGATACTGTGACCGATAATTCTAAGGACGACCTAACTGATCCTAATTTTAATGGAAAATAAATATATTAAAATAGCTAGCTACAACTGCAAAAACGTGAAAAAATTGAGGACGTAAGAAGCCTGTGCAAAATATTTTATATAATCGCTCTTCAAGAGACGTGGTTACTGCCTGAAGAGTTGCCTTTCCTCAGCAGCATAGACGTCGAGTTTGGTTTCACGGGTACCTCAGCGGTGGACAGCAGTGCAGGCATGCTGCGTAGCCGCCCTTACGGTGGTGTCGCACTGCTCTGGCGGCGGAGATCACTGGCTGACGTCACAGTGGTGCCATGCGAGAACCCGCGAATATGTGCTATTAAAATAGTGTCTAGTTATC
Source organism: Apoda limacodes (assembly GCA_946406115.1). Taxonomy (NCBI): domain Eukaryota; kingdom Metazoa; phylum Arthropoda; class Insecta; order Lepidoptera; family Limacodidae; genus Apoda; species Apoda limacodes. The sequence goes on from OX291554.1 coordinate 4,553,835, forward strand.
GATCAGTATTAATGTTGAGTGTTTATATGCCCACGGATGCAGTGCAAAACCTTACGGAATTTACACATTGCCTCGGTGCGGTAAGCGCTATCATAGACAGTTGTAGCATAGAGGATGTTTTTGTCATTGGAGATTTGAATGCCCATCCTCATGAACCATTTTATAACGAATTATTTAATTTTAGATAATGAATGGACCTGTGTTGACATTGAGCAGTTAGGTTTGACATCCGATACATTTACATTTACTAGTGACGCGCATGGATCAACCAGATGATTGGACCATTGCTTAGTAACGAAATCAGCTCATAGCTTAGTGGATAATGTTTATTTTAGGTATGACGCACTATGTTCAGATCATTTACCCTTAGTATTAGAGTGTAATTTTAATCTTGCTCAGCCAAAACAAAGAAATAGCTATAATGAAACTTCTGCGAATAAATACATTATATGGGGTTACAGAACCACAAAAGAAACCAAGTTTTATTTTGAATAGTGTCACAAAAGATTGCAACTTATAGATCTTCCCGTGGGCGTTGTTAATTGCTGTGGCAGACGGTGTAATGATCTGAAGCATAGGGAGATAATAGATAACATGTACAGTGATGTAGTTTCCGCCTTGAGTCAGGCCGCAGCCGTCAGTCGAGGGGGTGGACGTGCACGGTGGAAGCAGAAGCATGTGGTGGGCTGGAACAGGCATGTAATGGATGCCCACAGGGAGGCCAGGTACAGATTTAAAATGTGGCTATGGTACGGTAAACCTAATACGGGTGCAGTTTATGAGAAAATGCGTGACAGCAGAAAGATATTTAAGACCAAGCTAAAATGGTGTCAAAATCATCAGGAACAAATTAAAATGGATCTGCTAGCCCAGCATCATTCTAAACGTGATTTTCGTGCATTTTAGAAAGAGACAAATAAACAGAATTTAGGACCTGGTCTGCCTGAATGCGTTTGCTTAGGCATTATTTTACTGTAGAGCCGCTCAACACCGAACACAATGAAGTGTTGAGATGAGAGAATGAGACTGAAAGTGATGACCTAGTTATTAGATTTACCACCGATGATGTTGCTAGGACAATCAAATCAAGTTCAAGAGTCTTGAATTAGTTTACGAACTTCTCCTCCTTTTGTTTTAAATTTAGTTTCTACAGTTGAGTCCGTAGGATTTTTCTTTAGTTCTGTCCATAGGTAATTTCGTTCAGCGATTCCTGTGATTATGTCCTGATTTATCCAATGGTCCTGAGGTAAGTTTTCAATTTTGGTTTTCGTTAATTTGCTCTCATTAATAAAAAAATTTAATTTATATACTAAGACATCAAGATCATCATCAAGCATATTAAAGTCAGTCTTCTCGACTAAGTCATATAGTTAAGTGCAGTCAATTGAATCATAGGTTGTAAGTTTCTTAGGCGGTTGTTTGTATTTTTCGAGTTCAAAATAAATTTGTTTGTGGTCTGATAAAGTAGAGTCAATAACTTTCATCGAAAAATTGTTATTATGCAGATTTGAACATATATTGTCTAATATTGACTTTCTGGTGAGCGAGTCGCGGGTGCAGAATTCTTTCGTTATTTTATTAAGTATTTTATAACCAAAAGCTTTTATGACTGTTTGCTTTTTTTATCTTTTGTTAGCAGGTCGATATTGAAAGTTTGCATTTAGTTTTTTCGAACAGATTTAATTATATTTGGTTTTCCGTTTATATATTTCATAGTGAGGTCTTTTTCACCAGATTCTAGGCGATGCGCTAACTCCATTTTTAGACTTTGCAAGTATTTGTATTGAGCTAACGTTTGGTCAGAAGAACTTTTATATTTTGTGGTAATAGTTGTTTGTTGCGGAGAGGAATTTTGTAGGCTCAGGTGTATTGTAGCTACGGTTGCTAGGCGTCCGGATAAAGCTGGACACAGTCAGGCTTTTTGGTTGCGTGTCCGGCCAAATTAGACGTTGTATGGCCTGTCAGGCTTTTGTTAGGATTAATATTTTATCTTTTTTTATATTTGTCATGTTCTGGTTTCCGCTCGTGCAGCTTGAACATTGAATGATTATATAATAATAAAAAAGACTGATTGATTTAATTTCATTGTTGTTTAATAAGACTTTAAGATTTTATGCTAAATAATAAAAAAAAACCTTATTTTACTTTAAAAAGAAAATTGTCGTGTTACACTAAGACTAAAAATTAAAGATGTACAACTAAACTGACTGGACTGTCTGGCTTTTCAGTTTTAAGACCTGGCAACCCTAATTGAGCAATCTTTGATCCTTCGGCTTTGACCTGGATTATATTTTTCAATTCTGTACACTTTTATTGGTTTTGTAATGTCTTTGTTAAACGAAGTTATACTCATAAAACAGGCTTACTCTTTAGATTTTCTTTCTTCTGCGCTGGTTGAAGCGTCCTCAAGTAATCAAACAAATATTATATTATGTTCTCTTTGTTTACGGTCTTGAACTTTCCGGATTAGTTGCTCATTTATAATAACCTGATTTTCACATTTAGAAGATGATGAACCGGGACCGAGTTGAAGGTTGTTGATATCATGTTCTAGGGACTTCGGATTATTCTCATTTAAAGACACCTTTTTTTTTGAGGTTCCACCATGTGTGTCTTTATATCACTCTGCTCATTTACGATAGTCGATGATGACCTTGAAATATCGTTTACTTGAGTTAATAATTGAGAAATAATCTCACGAATAGAAGTTAGAGACTGGTCGTTGGAAATCTTTATTTCGTTTATTTGAGTTTTAACCTCTGCTAAACTTTATCTTTCGCTTGCGAAATGTAATTAAAGAATCTGCTGCAATATGATTTAGCTTCGTCAAGTCAGTTTGTGAACCACCGAGACCGCTTGCTAAAGTTTTGTTGACTGGAGATCGCGGCACACTCATAATTTGTTGTAAATTCGATAATATACTGCACAATGAACAGTATTAGGACTTTAAAAATTGAAACTTGTTTTACACTTTATTAACAGTTCAATGAGTTATCGTCAAGAAAATGTATAATTTAATTTTAAACAACACAGATTAAACTTACCTAATTCTTTTAGTGAAATTTGACACACGTCTGCACTCAATGAACAACGAAGGTAGCAATATCAAATTAAACTTTTGGTTTTTATTGTCATTAGTTCACAATTAACGGACGCTTTTAAGAAGCTGAAAGCGGTGCAGTAAAAGATGCTTTATAAGCAAGTGTGTTAAGAAAAAAAATAGGGAGTTATGAGGGTTTAGTTAAGAATAAAGTACAACGACATTTAAATGTACCTTAGTATTTGGAATAATAATAATAAAATATATGCTCTATGATTATAAAGTTTATTTTTTCTTGATACAGATACAACATTGCTTAACCCATATAAACTGTGATAACCTTTCACGTGATTGTGATAAAGAATATTAAATATTTTTCATAATATTTATAAATTAAATAAAAGCAAAAATGGATGACCAAAAGCAAACAATTGACAAAAAAGAATATTTTCCCGTTCTGCAAGATCCAGATTATGAATCTGGAAATAATAATGTTAAGCAAGAAAATGTGTCATTTGATGATGCAATCGTACTTACAGGTAAGCATTTCAGAAAGAACAACCTACTACCTACTTATATGAAAAAATAGAAGTTAATAAATAGACTCTTAATAGAGATTATATTATAATAATGAATTCTTGCAAAGTAACGCCTATTCATTAAGTTCTATTTGTTGTGGATAGTATACTTACTTTGACAGATTTATTACCTTACGAATCCACTGAAGCTATTAGGAACCATCTTTAGCTCATGTACAGGTGTACTTCTGGCTATGTTCTTGAATTGTTTTTTTTTACTACTATTTATAAGGATAGTATAATACTACATGTGCATTGTAAAAAACTTACTATCAGTGCAGGTATAATTGAAACTGCAATTCTATTTAGAATGTTTTTATAACATTTTAATGTACTAGATTTTAATGTTACGAAGTTACGTTCTTAGTATTGGTTTTAATGCCTAATAAATTATTTTTCTAAGCTGAATATTAACAGAAATATTTAATATTGTTTGGAAATGTGATTAAACTAAATAATAATAATATATTATTTTCACTAAAGTGTCAAAAAAAATACTTTAAATTCAGGTATTGCTAATTTTAATTTGCTTAATCAAATTACTTACAGGTTTCGGAAGATATAACATAGGTATTTTAGTGACAAGTTGCCTTCTAGTTTTATTCATGTGCGTCGATATCTTCGGATTCTCGGTGGTATTGCCTCCTGCAGCCTGTGACTTGGATCTCACCACAGAACAACAAGGACTTTTGACAGCAGTTCCCTTGATAGGTAAAAAAAGTTAATATGTTGGCGAATCTTTTTTTATTTTGGATCACCCCAATAAATTAAAAAAAATATCTTCTCGCTCCACTCCACCTGTCACGCAAGACCAAAGAGTTTGTTGTAACGAGGTTTTCCTCCACAATTTGGTGTGGGTGTGTATTTAGCCACTGGTTAAACCCTTCATATATAGTTAGAGCCACAGGAAGCCAACATATGGGGGAGGCGTACGTTCAATAGTTGACTTTTTCTTGGCTGAATCGAACGAACGAAAATTTTGTCAGCAGAGTTTCCCAACAGCTTCGCCCTAACATGACTATGGATAAAACGAAGGTTATGTTCAATGTCGCACCTATACCGGTTGTTGTTGGAAACGCTACTTCAAATTGTTGACGAATACACAAAACTAGAGCAAGTAGTCTAGTTAGGTAGGTCCAACCTTGAGAAAGAGGATGACTGAAGAATCCAGCTCGGCTGGGCAGCGTTTGCGAAAATACGCAACATCTATTCGTCCAAAATAACGACGAAAGTCTATAATCAATGTGTGATGACTTATAGTACAGAAACGTGGCCACTTACTGTTGGCCTTTTAAATAAGCACAGAGTTGCTTAGCGAGCTATGGAAAGAGCTATGCTTGGTGTTTCTTTGCATGATGAAATTCGAAAGGAGGTAATTCGCTGAAGAACTAAAGTTACCGACATAGCTCAAACAGTTAGCAAACTGAAGTGGCTTTCGGCAGGCCTCATCGCTCGTCGAACCGATAACTGATTGGGAAGAAATAGTCTCGAGTGTCGTCCACGGATCGAAAGACGCAGCGTGGAACAGCCTCCTAACCAGGAGGTCAGACGACTTGGTCGTGCCACAGGAAGCGTAAGGGCGCGGGTGATTGAGGACCGGCCGTTGTGGAGACATATAGGAGAGGCCTTGAGTTAGCAGTGACCGTCTTCCGACTGAAAATAACGAACGTGTAACGAAGCATCTTGTGTGAAACTGTAGGCGGTATCATCCACTACGACCCGCGGCCTCGCTACACACGGATGCGACGTTTACAATAAATGCACCCACGCAGCTAACGTGTGTATCCTTTACGTGTACATCCTATGCAGCAGTGGATTTGAGTCTTAATTTTAATAACATCAGGAATTAACATGAAAACAAAATCTTGCGAAGCTAGTATAGACTGGTCATTTTATGTTTTAGGTATAATGATATCATCCTTCTGGTGGGGTTTCTGCGCTGACACATTAGGACGACGAAAAGCGTTGTTAATCTCCATGCCGATTGCTATTTTATTCAACTTGGCTGCGGGTCTAGCTCCTAATTATGCATCATTAGTGGTAACAAAGTTCCTATCAGCATGCTTGTAAGTACCATTTGTTTTATGTTATTTTTATTAGTGCAGTAGGTTATTTTTTTGTAATTGACGTTTGCACTTCAAAAGTCTGATCACTTTCTTCTTGACGAACTCTATGCTGGAGTACCTAGAAAAAACCTTGGCAGGGATGCCACAACGAATTTCAAGAACGAAATACCTCTGACACAGCACAATGCGTAAACATTCATGCTCTAAGTATGGACATGAATGGCGATCTCGCGATGTGAGTACATTGCGATATTAGAAAGTAGCTGTGAGCATCATTTCATACAATTCCTTAGAATACTATTACACAAGTGGTAGAACACACACAGGGAGGTTAAGGTTTTTTCGTGCTGTTTGGCATCGTTGCGAATCTGTCAGCTCGTGGTTGCACCGAGCCAAATGAGTCAAGCTGGTATCGGCATGCCCAGAGATGATAGCAGTTCTCCATGTGGAGCTTAACTTGCATTTGCATTAACCTTAGTAAGTAACCTTAGTATTAACCTTAGCGAGATGTAGCAATGATTTGGTCTGTACCTACTGGTACACCAAGCTTCTTGGACACCAAATTGACCTTCTCCTCTAAATGATCTCGGAATTAAGCGTCGATGGTGGAATGGAAGTATTGCGGTACAAAGTCGCGGTAATAAGCTAGTATTATATATACTTTCACCGAAGATTACTTTTTTAACAACAATTGTAGAAGATTCATAAGTGAATTTTATATTTTTCAGCTCATCATCAACGAATGCCGCAGCATATGTGTGGTGTGGAGAGAGCACGCCGGCGAAACTTCGTGGCAGGTTCATGTTTTTGATGGCGGGTACAACCATGTTGGGGCAGCTAGTCATTGGCAGTAGGTAAATTTTAATTTACGTAATTAAAATCAAAGGTAAAGTTAGTTTCGTGTTGATGATTTTAAAATTAAGCTTCTTATGGACTTCTCTAAATCTTAAAAAAAAAACATTCCTTAATCTTTATATACAAGTAATATACACAATTCTAGACTTGGGTTTTTTTTACATTACAGCTTTTGCGCTACCGATATTTCTACTTACTTTTCGGATACAAATTCCTGGACTATCCATGGAGTATCGACCCTGGCGTCTTTTGATGCAAGTCAACACTTTGCCGGGAGTTTTAGGGTTTATAGGCCTTTTGTTTCTCCATGAAAGTCCAAAGTTCCTGCTCAACAAAGGTCGAAAACAAGAAACATTAGATGTGTTAAGCTCAATATATGCTACGAATACAGGATCCAGAAAGGAACAGTTTATTGTAAGTTTCCACCATTTCTTATAATTTTTATTTATTATCTATCTACGCTATAATATTTATCCACTTATCCAAAATTAATAAATAAGTTGCTCATCATCGAAAAGGAAAAAAATTACTTGAAATTACTGGTCTAGATTAATTCGCTAAGGGTTCATATATATCAATAGCGGTTGGAGTTTTGTATAATTTTTTTTTACTCGTAAATCTATAAAAATTTATTATTGATCTTATTGACGAAGAATGACGTGTATCAGGCATTTTTGGAAAATCACGTTTAGAAGTTCCACCGCTCGACGGGATAAAGAGTATCAAGAAAAGTTGAATTTTGCGTTTAATTCCTAAATTTAAATAAAAAAATATAAAGCTTGTAGAAAATATTAATTTAACCCATTTTTACTTCACAGATTAAATATATTTCTTGCTTTAGGGTACTGTACACAAATGCTTTTAAAAAAGCACGCTTATGAGCATGCTCTGTAGCTGTTTACATTTGCTAGCAATAAGCACGCTAGTTTTAAGCATACTCCTATATAAGCATGCTCAAGGCAATCAACTGGACACACATACTATTGAATTGAATTTGCAAGAAAATATTATAAATCAAAACAGTGGTTCCCTTTAGAGCTTTAGATACTTACGCACGTTACACTCATTATAAAAAAAAATCTATTCAGAATTATTCAGTCTCTAGTACATTTTAATGTCAAACGCTTATTAAAAATTAGAATCTATTTTAGGTCGATTTTACCTTACCATTTTAAAGTGGCAATTTCTCTATAGCCTTATCAGCAACCTTATCTTTCACAAATTTATTGGTTTAATTGATTTTAAGCGAATTAGTGACAAACCAAAATAGAGTTGGAATTGCTCTTTAAGGTCTTAAGGTAATTTCAAAACAAACAGCATGTACTTACAAATTATGTTCTTGTTACAATTATATCATCCACTGAAATGTTAAGTTTAAGTTAAGAAATAATTATAAAGGTATCTTTAATTTTTTTATCTTTAATATTATAGGTTAAGTCTTTATCGCTAGAAGATAATTTTGTGTCTGCCAACACTGACACTTCATTCCTCCGAAAACTTTGGGACCAAACAGTGCCATTATTTAAACGACCGCTACTTAAGAACTCATTGAAGCTTTATTACTTAATGTTTACTGCTTATATGGTGTAAGTAGAGAAAATCTTTTTGTTCATATTGTATTTATTTTACTGTATTTTACATCTGAAGTATTAGACTTTGCCAGCGGCTCCACCCGCCCTAAAATCGGTTATCGGCATGGAACTCCTTAATTATACTTTGAACATCAGCAAATAAAATTGAACAATATAGACGATATTTTATTCTACAGTTCACGACCTCAGATATAAGAATTACGCAGTATTTTCCCATTATTTATAGGATTTCTTTTTATTCTTTAATTTACGTTTTCATTTATATTTTTTATATATGAAGTATCTAGAATAGTTTTATCTTAGTTTTCCTTAATACAGTAATTTTCCATAACTTCTAGGATTTCTTCATATTTTGGTTGAATTTAGTCCTGTTTATTGTTTGCAGAATGACTGGATACACGATGTGGGTCCCCACAATGACCAACGCGTACTTTGATGGTAACGACTACTATGGACAAACTTTCTGCGAAGTTGCAAGCAGAGCCGCTTCTCTTAACATTACTGTAATTTTTTTTTGTTTTATTCTTTATTATTGGCAAAAACATTTATGTTATACGATAATAAGATAACGTAACTACAAAGCAAAAAGATTTGGATTTGATAAAAGCAAATAAGTGCTAACATTTGAACACGTCATCATTCCTCCATGCTGAGACCTGAAGTACTCCAAAATTTAACCAATAACAGGCCGTTATTTAAGATAGCTGTAAAACGGATTGTATGATTGCTTATATTTTACGTCTCAGAAGTGACCTGTGGTAATCAAGAATTGATAGCCCTCATTCTAATAACTCTAATGTTAAGAGTTTTAGGTGAATGACGACTCAAAAAATACATAAACCTATTTTTAAAAAAAATGAAATGTCATCGTTTTCAATTACAACCTAGAACATTAACATTACTAATAGAAAGCATTGAGTTATAGTGCAACAAACTTTTCTGACCATCTGACCTGTTTGGTCGCTTGTATTGTTTTAAGTTCACACCATTTTAATATGGCATAATTTGGATTTTTGATCACCGAGAAAAGTTTGTTGCACTATATACACGGATGATTGAAGTGGATTCACATTATTTACTGCTTCTTATCCATAAATCTAATGTTAACATGGAAAGAAGACAATGTTAAGGTTGGTAGTTACTAAAAAACATCAAAAGGGTTAAGAATGTGCGGTAGTATAATATATAATGAACAACACAATGAAAAAATGGATACGACCAACATTTATAAGATAAACATTTGTGATTGCCTTGAGTCTTGGTGTATAATGTGCATGTCTAATCATTACATATTAAATAAATGGATATACCCTAATGCACCCATTGGTAGTACATAAGAAATAAAAAAGTTACTAATCAAGTGCCTCCACTATGCCAATAACCAGACTTCCCATACAAGTGTCGATTTTAGTAGTAGCGATCGTAAAAAAGTAATTTTCAGGTTAAATAAAGATCAGGATAATGGAGCGTTGTAAGAAATTGTGAGCAGCCAAAACTTATCTGAAAATTTACGATACAGTTGCATTAATGTACGGAATGATGGATACTCATAAGTATAAAGCAAACGAAGGATGAAATTAAGAGTATTGTTCTGGAAATGATAACCTTGAGACTGGTGATGAAAAAGTAAATGAAAGTATCATTAAAGATAGTACTCCTTTCTGAGAAAAAGTGATGTCAAGACTAGCATAAACCATCAAACGTGTAGTAGGAATTCAAGCAGGATGTAACTAAATAAATTAAAATATGTGTCCCACAATGTTAGCACAAATGCTAGAATACTATATGCTTGTTCAAATAAACATGAATTTAATTTAAATTGACAAAATAGCAACCGACGGGTCATAACTAATCATTAATTTGATATCGTTTTCAGAAAGCAACAGACTGCGATCATGCTCTTAAAACAACAACTCTGTACGCCGTGATGTCATACTCTGCAGCCTGTGGTCTCGTGAACCTATTCCTATCCATGCTCGTCGGACCACTTGGCAAAAAGAAGACTACTCTACTGGTCTACATTGTCGCTTCTGCCAGTGGCATACTTCTACTTTTTGTCAAGATTCCATTTTTAAGCATTGTCTTATTTTGCTTATTTCTGTATGTGGGACTTATTTTGGGTAACATTAACACGTACCTGATGGAACTTAATCCTACTCACTTAAGGTTAGTCGTTATTTACGCATTTTCAATAAATAATTCCTTCTTTTACTAATTATATAGCAAACAAGCTTACGGTCCATCTGATGGTAATCACCGCAGCCAATGGATAGCGTTGCTAACCCTTTAAATTACTGTAGCCCTCAGAGCAATATTAGCAAGGAGCTCATTCACGGGAAGAGGTTACTCTCAAACTGCACTAGCGCTGTCCTGACACTGAATACCACCTATTCGACTACTTAAATCTATCTTCCTGATTGAAATTTCCGTAGTAAAGTTCTATCGACAGTTTTTGTTTTGTTAACAGGTGATTAGAGCCTGACTCCAGTAAATGGTCAACGATGGCCACATTTGTGTGTCGTTGTTTTTAACAGCTTTAATATGTTAGTCCGTGGTGTACGCGATGGATCTTGTTTATCTAATGATTTGACTACTGTGAATGGGTAGTGGCTGTAACGTCTTTATTTCACAATTTATTTATTTAATTGCAAACGTTAAAAATGATTATGATTGCAGAGGCATGGCGACCTGTTTGTCAGTGGTAGTGGCCCGGGGTTCAGGTTTCTTCAGTGTTCAGATGATAGGGATCCTACTTAAGAACCACTGCACCTCTACCTTTGCTGCCTACATTGTTCTTGTCTTATGTAAGTATCCTTATACTAATAATTCTAAATCGTTGCTTTGATATATAAAGTCATTAATGCAATAAATTCACTATTAGAGAATCTAATGCGACAGCAATATCTAGCAGCCGATCTTTGGGAATGCAGAAATCTTAAATGCTGTGTTCAAATCGGGACGGTAAAATTGTTGTATATCTAAGTATATCGGGATAAATTTGCATTAAATTTATCCCGAAACATTTAAATATTTACATAATTATTACAGGAATAACTGCAACTATAACCAAATACCACTTGGACACATTATAGCTGTACCTATAGTTTGCTATAGCAAACTTTATCTCTATAATCAAGGAGTTGCCTTACAAATATCACACCGATAATCGAATTTAGCGCGAGAGGAGCCGCGGGCAAAAGCTAATAAATAGTCCATAATAATAATACTACGCGTCCTTCATGTACATGTGATTGGCGTGAATATGTAATTTTGAGATTGGCGAAAAAGCGTGGGGCGCATCCCTAGTGTACAGGATCTGAACCGCAGGACGCTTCTTAGGCTGGCGGCTCAAAACCGGCTGTTGTAGAGACTGATGGAGGAGGCCTACGTTTACCAGTGAACATCTTATGGCGTAGATACTGAAGACGCTGACGGCGATGATGTTATGGTCATTAATATTGATGTATTACAACGCGTGGGTTTGGCTTCTTCAGCTTTTAAATGATAACGCTCAGTACTATATTTTACTGTTACTAATAAGCATTGTGCTAGTCATCAGGAGACCTTCGCTTCACTTCGTCTCTGTCACACTTTTGCGCCCCTTTTTTACAGCTGGCTAGGAAAGGTGTCCATTTCTCTAACGTCAATCATCATAGATCATTGTCCAGTCGCCAAAAATAGAAATTATACATTGAATAGGGAGTTAATTTTTTATTGTAAGCATAGTTCGAGGTGGTTTTGGAACCTCATTTAGAAAGTCAGGGTAGTTTGTATAAAATAGCATAGTCTTATAAACAAACTAATTTCATTATATAATTAAATTAACAAGTATTGTTTCAGCCGGACTACTCGTAGTCTTTACTCTACCTCCTGAAACAACGAAGAAAGAGAATGAAGAAGAGAAGAATATAAAACTAATTGATATGCAAGAAATAAACAAAAACAAGGAAATCACTTAATAACTTATTAATTTTTGTGATACAGCTGTGATTAAAGTACAAATTAATTTTTTTTGTTAAAAAATGTTTGAATTTTTGTATCCTAATCTTTACAATGTCGAATAGCTCTTGGCTCAGTTGGGAATATTTTTTAGGGTGCCGTGCCCAACGGAATATAGTATGAAGTGCGCTGGTGTAAAACATGCCAATTTGGTACGGTGTCGAAATTGTCTGATTAGCGGTAAGTTTTTTATTGAAATGTTAAGACGATTGGATAATAAACTCGGAAAAACAATTGTCCTAAATGACAAATTAATGGTTTGACTGGAGCGTCTTACGCTCCGAATATGTCGAAGGTAGGTATGTAATTTTATCACAAGACTTCCTCATTTAAATTTTACACTTCGTTTGTGTTCTTATTTCACACCAAGTGCAGACAGACAGACATATTGTCGCCCCCCACCCTAAATTTTTTTTTTTATACCACTAAGGTGGCAAACAAGCCTACGGTCCGCCTGATGGTAAGCGGTCACCGTAGCCTATGGACGCTTGCAACACCAAGGGCATCACTCGCGCGTTGCCGAATCTAATTACTTCTCTCTTGAAGAACCCCATACTGTAGTCGTTACATAAAACCTTGGCAGGGTGCTCATTTAACAACCTAAGCGGTAGGAAGTTTTTCTGAAACCTTAGTGTATATGTGACCATTAAGGTTCAAAGGTGTGAGGATGAATTTCCAGCCGATGGCGATGGCTATGTTGGTATAAAGTAGCCGTGGGCATCATTTTGAATATTTCCTCAGAACACAACCCATTGTACATGCGGTAGAACACGCACAGGGAGGCAAAGTCTCTCCTCAGACTTAAGGGCTCGATACCGCAACTGCGTTTGGAATCGTCGAAAATTCTCACAGCCCGTCTTTGAACCGAGTCAAAAGGGCCAAGCAGGTATCCAGGTGCACCCGCCCAGAGATGGCAGCAGTACTCCATATGGGGCCGGACTTGCGACTTGTAAAGCAGCAACCTTTGCCCCGACGTGAAGTACTGCTTCGCTCTGTTGAGTACACCAAGTTTTTTGGACGCCAGCTTTACCTTGTCTAGCAAGTGATCTCGGAACTGAACATCGCTGGAGATGTCAACACCAAGGTTCCCAATGCTCTTGGAGATGGAGAGGGGAGTGTTCTTAAAATTGTGGGACCACAGTGAATGGGGTTTTCTTAGCGGCGAACGCGAAGACTTGTGTCTTTGAAGGATTGAATCGGACCAAGTTTTCCCGTGCCCAGTCAGAGACCCTGGACAGACTGATCTTGATTTGAAGCACAAGTTCTTCACGTTTTTTTTCCATACCGGAACTAGGGATGCTTGCACGGCCCGTGTAATAAGCGTCTCCAGTACTGTCATCTGCATAGCAATTTATGTTATTGATGTCCAACATATCATTGATGTGCAGTAGAAACAGCGTAGGAGACAGCACAACGCCTTGCAGGACACCAGCATTAATGTCCATGCTATCAGAGCAACTACCGTCAACAACGGCTCGTATGCGTCTGCCGGACAAAAAGCTAGCCACTCATTTGCACAAACCCTCGGGCACTCCGTAAGATGGCAGCTTTGATAGAAGACCCCGGTGCCAGACCCGATCGAACACCTTCGCTATGTCTAGGCTACATGCCAATGCCTCCCCCTGACTCTCAATGGCTATTGCCCATCGGTGTGTGAGATTCACTAGAAGGTCACCAGTCGAGCGACCGTGGCGAAAGCCATACTGACAACTGATCAGGTCGTGTTTTCCTAGGTATCTCAAAAGCTGTTTGTTGGTCACACGCTCCAATCCCTTGGAGAGGAGGTAGGCAATAGCGATAAACCTGTAATTCGATGTATCTGATCTATTGCCCTTTTTGGGCACCGGGTGCACATTTGGAGTCTTCCATGAAGACAGAAATTGCCTAGTATGGTAGGAAAGCGCAAAGAGGCGCGTGAGTACAGGACATAACTCAGGAGCACACTGCTTAAGCACCACTGCTGGTATACCGTCTGGCCCACTCGACTTTTTTTTTTTTTTTTTTTTTTTTTTTTTATACCACTAAGGTGGCAAACAAGCCTACGGTCCGCCTGATGGTAAGCGGTCACCGTAGCCTATGGACGCTTGCAACACCAGGGGCATCACTCGCGCGTTGCCGACCCTTCAGAAATCTAATAACTTCTTTTTTGAAGAACCCCATACTGTAGTCCTTAGAGAAAACCTTGGCAGGGAGCTCATTCCACAACCCAAGGGTTCGCGGGAGGAAGTTTCTCTGAAACCGCACTGTTCGCGACCATTTTGGTTCCAAAGTGTGAGAATGAATTCCCTGTCGATGGCGAGCGGTGCGATGGTAGAAAGTAGCCGTGGGCATCATTTCGAACAATTCCTCAGAACACAATCCATTGTACAAGCGGTAGAACACACACAGGGAGGCAAAGTCTCTCCTCAGACTTAAGGGTTCGATACCGCAAGTGAGTTTGGGATCGTCGACAATTCTCACAGCCCGTCGTTGAACCGAGTCAAAAGGGCCAAGCTGGTATCCGGGTGCACCCGCCCAGAGATGGCAGCAGTACTCCATATGGGGCCGGACTTGCGACTTGTAAAGTAGCAACCTTTGCCCCGACGTGAAGTACTGCTTCGCTCTGTTGAGTACACCAAGTTTTTTGGACGCCAGCTTTACCTTGCCTAGCAAATGATCTCGGAACTGAACATCGCTGGAGATGTCAACGCCAAGGATCCCAATGCTCTTGGAGATGGAGAGGGGAGTGTTCTGGAATTGTGGGACTACAGTGAATGGGGTTTTCTTAGCGGTGAACGCGCAGACTTGTGTCTTTGAAGGATTGAATCGGACAAAGTTTTCCCGCCCCCAGTCAGAGACCTTGGACAGACCGATCTCGATTTGAGACACAAGTTCTTCACGCTTTTCCTCCACAACGGAACGTGGGATGCTTGCACGGCCCGTGTAATAAGCGTCTCCAGTACTGTCATCTGCATAGCAATGTATGTTGTTGATGTCCAACATATCATTGATGTGCAGTAGAAACAGCGTAGGAGACAGCACAGAGCCTTGCGGGACACCAGCATTAATGTCCATGCTATCAGAGCAACTACCGTCAACTACGGCTCGTATGCTTCTGCCGGACAAAAAGCTAGCCACCCATTTGCACAAACCCTCGGGCACTCCGTAAGAAGGCAACTTCGATAGAAGACCCCGGTGCCAGACCCGATCGAACGCCTTCGCTATGTCTAGGCTACATGCCAATGCCTCCCCCTGACTCTCAATGGCTAGTGCCCATCGGTGTGTGAGATACACTAGAAGGTCACCAGTTGAGCGACCGTGGCGAAAGCCATATTGACGGTCACTGATCAGGTCGTGTTTTTCTAGGTATCTCAAAAGCTGTGTGTTGATCACACGCTCCATCACCTTGGAGAGGAGAGAGGTTATAGCGATAGGCCTGTAATTCGATGGATCTGATCTATCGCCCTTTTTGGGCACCGGGTGCACATTTGCAGTCTTCCATGAAGACGGAAATTGCCTAGTGTGGTAGGAAAGCGTGAAGAGGCGCGTGAGTACAGGACATAACTCAGGAGCACACTGCTTAAGCACCACTGCTGGTATGCCGTCTGGCCCACTCGACTTATGAACGTCTAGGGAAAGCAACGCCCGCCGGACCTCGCGCTGTGTTATAGTGATTTCCGGCATGGTCTTACCGCACCACGGTAAAGTAGGTGGTACAGCGCCTTCGTCGCTCACATTCGAGTTAGAGGCAAAGAGACTGCCCAATAGATCGGCTTTCTCTTTTGCACTGTGGGCCAAGTCACCATCGGTCTTTCGGAGTGGTGATAACGACGACTGGCAAAAGTTCCCCTCGGCAGCTTTAGCAAGCGACCAGAAAGCACAACTCCCGGAAGGATAGTTCGCAAGTCGCCCACCTACTTTGCCGATGAATTGTAATTTTGCATTCATACTGCAGTTGCTTTCTTACTGAACCTCGAGGCAGCATTTAATTTGCGTTTTAACTCAGAAATATTCGGATCCTTATTATAACGAGCCGTGGTCCAAGCCTCATACGCAGTTCGGTTAAGAATTTTAGCTTCTCTGCAAGACCTATTAAACCACGGTAGTTTTTTGACGCCGGCAGCTACTCGCAGGTTAGGAATGAAACATTCCATACCAGCGAGGATTGTCTCAGTGACTGCGGCTGCGCAGACGTCAGGATCATCTGAGCTAAAGTACTCTCCTCCCGACACTGAACCGTGACGGACTGGGATAAATTTGGGCAATTCCTCGAAAATCCCAGCTCGCCACATCTAGACCGCGTTCCCAACGTAATCTCTTCCGCGACCGACCTAAACGTAGCTATCGACTCACTCACTATCCACCTGACTGCCACCGTTGGCGAGTGCTCAAGACAGGTGCCAGTTGGTGATTATCACCATCTAATCCTGCCTCAGCACATCAGGTCGCTAATGACTGAGCGTAACGCGGCCCGCCGCGCACGCGATTGCGCACCCACTATCGATAATAAAGCTCGCTTCAACGACTTACACCGCCGTGTAAGAACCGCTGTAGCTGAGCTTCGCGCCCAACGTTTCGGTGATCTGATGGAGAACATTTCTCCTTCTCACCAAGCTTATTGGCACTTAGCCAGAGCTCTAAAATCAGACACCACTCTCTACCTCCGTTAACTCGTCCCAACAACGTTCCCACGTTCAATGACGACGAAAAAGCGGATTGCCTAGCGTCTAGCCTCCAAGCCCAATGTGCCTTAAGCACACAGCCCTTCGATCCCGACCACGTGCGCGAGGTAGACGGCGAAGTGGAGCGCAGAACTTCTCTGCCTCCACAAGACCCCTTGTCACTATCGACGAAGTCAAACAGGTCATCAAAGACTTACGCCCCCGCAAAGCCCCCGGTGCGGACGGTATCTCTAACGATATCTTAAAGCGCCTCACTCTTTTTTGCCTCCTATAGCCTATAGCCTATCTTAAATCTTTCCTTCTCAATGGAAATATGCAATTGTTATAGGCATCCATAAACCAGGCAAAGCTCGTACCGAGCCGTCCTCCTATCGCCCTATAAGTTTACTAAAGGCCCTTGGTAAACTCTACGAACGCCTCCTCCTCGCTCGCCTACGGAACGCTATAGTCTCCAAAGGCATTTTAATAGACGAGCAGTTCGGCTTTCGTGCCAAACACTCATGCGTCCATCAAGTCCTCCGCATCACGGAGCATATTCTCACTGGCTTCCAACCAGTATTAGGTAAGGCCCGCCACACGGGCGCTGTCTTCTTCGATGTAGCAAAAGCTTTCGACAAAGTCTGGCACAATGGTTTAATTTTTAAACTGTACAACTTTCAGTTGCCAGATCGTCTCGTGCTCATCACACGAGACTATTTGTCGAATCGTAGCTTTCGCTACAAAGTTGAAGGCACTCTCTCTTCCACCCGTCCCATAGAAGCAGGAGTCCTGCAACCCGGACAATACCGCTATTTATTCCACCGATAGGCAAGTGAGTTGAATCACTAAGAGACTCCAACCCGCTATCACCGCCCTCGGCGAATGGTTTCGGAAATGGAGAATCGAGGTGAATCCCGACAAAAGCTCTGCCGTTCTCTTTACCTCTGGCCGCCTTCCGCGGCCATCTCCCCTCTCACTCTTCGGTCGTGCCATTCCCTGGCAAAACAGAGACCAAATATCTCGGTGTGACCCTGGCTAAGCGTTTGAACTTCCGCGATCACACCAAAATAGTTAGAGACCAAGCCGCTTGTCCTCAGTCGTCTTTATCCCATGATAGGCAAGTACAGTAAGATGTCGCTTAGAAATAAGCTGAATCTTTACACAAATTGCATCCGCACCATACTAGCTTATGCTAGCGTAGTCTTTGCGTTATCCAAGCGCAATCTCCATAAACTTCAGACCCTCCAAAACCGCTTTCTCAGAGCGGCCTCCGGAGCCACCTGGTACGTTCGCAATGCGGACCTACACAGAGATTTCGAACTCCCCACGATTCCCCAATATTTTAAAGATCTGACAGTCCGTTTTTTCGAGTGTACACAACATCACCCGAATCGATTAATTGTGCAATCTACAACGTACCATCCCCCCGATCGACCTCGGCATGGTCGTAAAACTATAGTTAGGCGGCCTCAGCACGTACTAACGGCCCCAGATGACGATCTGGCTATCCGGATAGCGAGATTAGTCTCAACGACCTCCCCCAATAGGGCCTACCTCCAAACACGACGCCGACGTCCCCGGGTTCGGCGGCGCCCGAACGGATACACGAGGTATCAAAGAGTGCCGGGGCGCTTCTCGCCCCCACTCAATCGCAACCGCACCCGCGTAACGGGGAAATCCCCTCCTGGCGGTCACTCACCTTCGGGTTCGAGACTCACGCCGGTCGAAGGGACGCCCCAGAGAGCAACAACCGAAGCCGAAGCGCCCCCTGCGGGTAGCCCTTGAGCGTTGGGCGCTATACGGGCTGAGGCTCCTTCAGAGACTCGCCCAAAAAAGCCTGGTGAAGCAGTAATGGCTGCAACAGCCAACTGCATAGTCAGTACAGAAAAAAAAAAGAGCTAAAGCAGAGCTGCCTCCACGGGTACTATGCATTAAATTCTCGCAATCCATCCCAGTCTGCCGACTTATAGTGCCACACACGACGCCAAGTAGTTGGCTCAGAAGATTCGGGTTGTGTGCAGGACATTTGAGTCCGAACGAGACAGTATTCCGAGGAGCCAAGAGGCGCATCCGCTGAGCCGGAGTATCCGTCCCGACGTGTAGTCAGCAGAAGGTCCAGTAAGGAGCTCGTATGGTCATCTATATCTGGTATGCTCGTCAGATCAAATTCATGAGCAGATATCCGTGCATAGTTATTGGTTCGAGAACTGAGCCACTCACGATGATGGACGTTAAAGAAAATAACTAGTTCTGCTGTGAAATATTGCTCTAGAACTTTGTCAGTCGCCAAACTCAGGTGCGTGAAGAGTCGAGTTTCGTCCGTGTCACCGCTTTGAGACCTGTATAGGTACGCATAGATACGAGTGTGGCCACCGTAATCGTCCCTATCCTTGACCTGCTTATCCCCCTAAATTCTGTTATCGGTGTGGGATCACTCTAAGGCAACTAGAAGTTTGATATAACTTTTGCTACAGCTGTAGCTAAAGTTAGTTTAGGTGGAATTCGGTTATAGCTCGCTAATGTTCGTTTCCGTATCTTTAACTATCTCTCTGCAAAATATCAGCTCAATTGGATTCGCCGTTGCGGTATGATTGAGTAGCAAGCGTTATAGTTAGCCCAGCGGGAACTTTTGAATTTTCCAGGATTAAAAATAGCCTACGTCTTATTCTAGGAACTAACCTATATGAGAGCTAAATTTCATCACGATCCGTCTAGTGGTTTAAGCGTGATTGAGTAACAAACATCCAAACTTTCGCATTTATAATTTTAAGTGGGAAGTGAGATTTAAAAGTCGTTTCTTTTTAATTTATTATCACAAACCAAACGTTACAATAAAGCAAATTTTATTATTTTGATTGCTTCAAAAATAACATAGAATTGTAGCAAATTTTTAAATTTCACTTCAGTGTAGGCAAGTATTAAATAATAATAATATAAATTTTAGAAAGGAAATATTTAAGAAACATAAAAGTATATGTGGAATTAAATAATTTATTTACAAATATACAATTTTTACAAAAAATTATAAACAAAATATACTCTTCCTAAGTTCAGATTTGCTGTTATCGCAGTCACTTTTTTTCCTTACTATCTGGAGGTAAGTAAAACGATACAAATAAGCCAGCTGGAAACAAACATAAAAAATTAATCGATGCGAAATACTCACCAAAATAATAAAAAAAAAATCCTGAAGTCTACAGGAAAGGTTTCTTTTAAATGAAAGTGATTAGATTTTAAACAGTCAGCAACGCGCTAGTGATGCATCTGATATATCTGGTAAGCGGCCATAGGCGGTAGAAAAATTGTAAAAAATAACGATAAAAATAATTCTGCTCCTTGCATTCAATTGTCAATCATTCTTATTGAATATAGATTTCTGATGTGATAAACAAAGCTATTACAAAGTAATCCCATAAAGATTTTACCTTTTCTATTATGGACCTGTAAAAACAATTAGATACTGAAGAGATACAAAAGGACTTACCAAAAACTAAAGCGATATATCCAATAATCATTGGGGTGCAGTAGTCTCCGAGCAGTACCGCAATCAACTGCACGCTGAAAAATCCAAATCCTCTTGATACCACGACAGACAAACAAGATGCCATGCCCCTGTAAGTATAAACCACTACGTTACTTAGATAAAGAACAGCTTAGGCTAAAGCTATAACAGGCTAACTAATCGATGCCTTAAATATGTATAGATTTTAGCTCCGCAAATAAATGTTCCGTAAATCTAAATCTTGAATAAGTAAAGATTAGAAGCATATTACAGGATAATTAACTTTTGGTAAAATAGAGTTCAAACAGATTTCGATCCTGCAAGACCTAAGAATTTTCTTACCTACAATTAAACTCAATAGTATCTCAAAGTTAGTTGAAAGAATACATTTTATTAAAAGTAACTGCTGTATAGCGCCGTCAGGTCCCAAAATAAGCTAGACTTGTAATATCATCAGACGATTCAATTCAATCCATCTTCAAATTAATTCTATATATATTATGCATGGAAAAAACCAAACTCGCGATAAAACAAATATGGATAGTTGTCTTGTCCGGAAATCGAACTCACGACTCCGGTTTAACAGTCATACCTACAGAGCCACATAAGCAAGAAGCTTACTTCATTAGTGATTTGGACTTTGGTTGTTTGGAGACAATCCTTGAGCCATAAATGTTATTGCTGAATTTCTCCTTTTTCTTGACTTTAAACAAAGCCTAACTAACGATTTGAATTTATCCAAAATATATAAAGATCTAGCCACTTTTATGTGTAAGGGTGTCGCGTCGCGTCTCATCGCGTCGCGTCTCGGTATGATCCGACCCTATGTTGACTACCCATATGGTAACCTATTAAAATCTACATTTAAGATAATAATATAATCTCACCTCAAATACGTAGGATTTAATTCTATCAAATAAGCATTTACGTTGCCAAAAATAACTGACACGTAAAGAAATATACTGAACAAGGCTATGCTTAAGAGCGGTACTTTAATAAACAGCAGCATAATGCCAGTGATTGCAGAGATGATAAAAATAATAATGGTCGTCCTCTTCTTGCCAAGAGGGCCGACGAGAAAAGAAAGTAAGACGTTACTGAGACTGCAGCCAGCGGAATAGCACATTATAGCATAAAGTGTCAACGGCTTGATGGCGTTGTCGCAATCAACTGATTCCTGAAAATAACAAAAATATGTGATATATGCATGTTTTTTTTTTATGCTGTTAATAAATCGCTAAGGAAAACAGTAATATTAAATAAATTAAATTAAACTCCTTCTTAAAGTTGGACCTACCTAACTGGACTACTTGCCCTAGGTCAACAACTTCGAGAGTAGCGTTCTAGGTTCAGGCGCTACATGGACATTGAATATTACCTTTCGTTCTATCTATATTAATTTTAAGGTCTATCTGTTAAAAAACTTTGCTTAGTTCTCCTATCGTCGTGTTTAGGTATTTCAGCGATTCTGTCATGATCAGTATGTCGTCGTCAAATCGAAGGATATCCTCGGCATTTATGTTAACTCCTCCCCACTCCAGAAGCTTAAACACATCTTCCAACGCAGTTGTAAACAGCCAAACAATATTTATTCAAGTAGGTTTCCGAGAACACTTTTGAATCGTCAATACAATCTAAACAATGTTAATTTCTGTCAAAAAGAGCAGTTTCGGAGATAAAAAGTCTCCCTGTCACATACCTTTCTGCAGACGGATTGGTTTCGTGTTCTGGTTTTTTAGTCGGACTGACATCGTGGCTCTGTTGTTATACAAACAGTTAAGCAATTCGATGTACCGATAGTCAATGCTTAACTATATATAATTATAACTCAGTTCCAATTAGCATCCAAATTACAAATTTTGTGTCATTCCTTTAACTGTTTTCCAAAAATCTTAAAGTAATTCACCATAATAGATGATTCTAATTCATAAGTATACTTCCATACTAATATTATGAATGCGAAAGTAACTGTCTGTTTGTATGCTATCTCTTTACGCTAAAACCGCTGAACCGATTAAAATAAAATTTAGCATAGAGATAGTTTGACTCCCGGGAAAGGACATATGCTAGTTGACAACGTCAAGTGTGAGTCTGTTCTTATTCTATAATTAATGAAATGCTGTTGAAATCCTACACCAATATAAATTTAATTTATTTATTCATTGAAAACGGGTGGATCAAAAGCTAGTCTAATACATTTATTTATTGGTATTGTATAATGTACGTTAATTTTGCTGTACGTACAGTTTTACTGGTGGTAGCAGCTGAACTAGCCACATCGCAAAATTTTTGCCCCCAACGATCGCTTCCATTAAAATATGTATTGGTCATTGTTGGAATCCACATTGTGAAGCCAGTTGATCTGGAAAAATAATGTCATACAATAAGTTAATACAATGTAGTACAAGTGCAGTTAAAGTCCGAGATTTAGGTTTGATGTAGGTACTAGGTTTTCATTTTGAGTTTTTAGAACTATTTATCCTACGATACAAGGCAAAACTATTAATAAATGTTGACAAACTATTCCTTATTTTCAATCATTAAAATACACTTCAGAGATTAACAATTACAAATAATCTAAAACTGACAATATAATAACTGAGTTTAATCTAAAACTGACAATATAATAACTGAGTTTAATCTAAAACTGACAATATAATAACTGAGTTTAAAACTTACGTCATAAAGGCGCACAGCAGTATAAAGTAGAGCTTTAATGAGTTATTGAGAAGCGGAGGTTTGAACAAGGGCGCTGTCTGGTCCCACATACTTCGTACCCACCCACTTTCAGCTTTTTTGGCCACTAATGTTTCATCCAAGTAAACAGATGATACCTGTTGGAAGATTAATGGTCGGTATCACCACAGGTCAAATGAAGGTAACAGATAAACAGATTTTTAAAATTGTTTTTTTTTTTTAATTTAAATGTTTAGGCCTTTGATACCTGTCTAATTGATAGGGTAAATATTTTAGGATGAACTTTGTATTGGCTAAGCTAAGCGATTGAATCTTTAATCTATAAAAATAAAATCAGTTGCCACATGTATCACTTGAGTGAGAACGGCTGGAACGATTTGGCTGATTTGTTTTTTGTTGTATTTTGTAATGAAATTTTCGTAAATTGTTGTGCACACGCCAAGGAAGGTTTCTGAATTAGTACAACCCTTTGACAATAGGTGGACCCAATAGGTTGAGCTATTTAAAATTCTATATAAAAAAATGAATTAGAAGCAGTTCATGTTTTCGGACTGAATAAGTAGAGTGTAAAAGCTAGGATAGTGGGAGAGGGATGAAACTGAAGGAGGGAAAAGAGAAAGAACGTTTCTGATACAAAAACCAGCTAAATTTGATTTTTATGTTATTAAATCTGAAAACTGTTGGAAACCTAAAATACTCACCGGAAATAATTTCTTGTTCTGTCCAGTATTACTTTTGTACATTGATTTTAATACTTCCATAGCATTATTTTCAAGACCCTTGCTGAGCAGATACTTGGGACTTTCATGTAAGAATAAAAGACCAATCGTACCGATAACTGCCGGTAATGTAATAAGCTGCAGAAGCAGCCTCCATGGACGATAAACCAAATGTAGCCAAGGTACTTCTATGTTAAATCTCAGACGAAATGTCGGTAATGCAAAACCTGAAGCAAGGTAAATAACATGACAGATATAGAAAAATCTAGCAAGAACTCGTATATACGATTACCATATTTCTCATCGATTTAAAAAAACTACAGAAAACTGAATCTCCTTACTAGAGAGTGTAGCCAGACGATATATCAGATAGAAATAACACTTTTTACACTTACACTATTTACAAATAAGAATTGAATGCACTACCTTGTTATGGTTTCCAACAATGAACTAAGGTTAACTGGAAGAAAATGCCAACAGGCATTAATTCGCCTTTGTGTAACTTATTAGTACCATAAAGAATTTTCTATGTATCTATCTATAAAAAAATTTCATGCACACACAAAAAAATTCATCTAACGGCCGTAATAACAAGGTATTAACGTTTACATAATACAACTAATAGGCTTGCTTGCTTGCTCAAGAAAAAATATAGACTCTTAAAACAAAACAATTATTAACAGCATTTCAATTGAGTTTTAGCCGGTATATTTATTTGTTCACCTTATATTTTTATTTATTTACTTGTAAATGTGCCAAAAAATATTGTGTATAACCGGGCGGTTATACAAACTCGAGTCATTAAAGGCTTTGTCCTTTGGCCTTGGGCTTCTAAATAAACTCTCGTTAGTATTTAAAAAAACACTGAAATCATACGAGTTGGAGGCTATCAATAAAAATAAAGAATAATACAGAGTTTAGGGAAAGAACTAATTAAAAAGAAGTATTGAAAAGAATTAAAAAAAAAAAAATTTAGGATAATAATAATTAAATTAACACAACAATAGTCACAAATTAGTGCTAAAAATTAAGTTTACTTGTCTTAGGCCTCGATATTTTGCCAGGTAACCCATTTTTTTTAATTAGTTATTGTTTCATATTAAAAGAATTTAGGCTAGAATTTCTATATAAAGCCGAGGTTTTTTTTAATAAATATGAAAATGAAAAGACTAGCCAAAAACGTAACCGCTCTACGTGTAAACGACATAAAACGTGACGTGTGAAGTTTAACCTTATGAGAGCTGGCTTTAGATAGTTGCGGTTTTTTATACTTGACTTGCTCATCTGGCGACTTCGTCAAGTGCATGTATATTATGAAAATCCCTGCGGAAACAAACCGGACAGTGCGGTTCCAGAGAAACTTCCTCCCGCGAAAGCTTAGGTTAAAGAATGAGCTAATTACTACAGTATGGGGATCTTTAGGAACAAAGTTATTAGATTATAAGGTCGGCAACGCGCGAGTGATGCCCCAGAAGTTGCAAGCGTTCAAAGGCTGCAGTAACCGCTTACCCATTAGCTGTATACCAACGTAGTGGTATACAGCAAACCAAAGAAACCAGCATGCGATTCTATCTCGCAGTGCGCGCAAGTTTACCGAAGTGTACGATTTTTTTACGATTTTGACGTTTTAATTTTTAGTGTTCTGTATTTAAAGTTGAATGTTAAGTAGTTAATCTATAGCTTGTCATATCTGTGCGTCTATCTATTTGTCAAAAATAAGGGTTCCGTAGTCACATGGAAAAAACGGATGTCCACCCGTCTATTTTAAAATTTTAGGTTGAAAAATATTAGCCATTGTATAGTTTCGTCATATCTTTCCGTTGGACCTTAAGCGAAAGGCATTGACAGTGTATATTTTGTAGGTATATACCTAAATAGACAAATAAATAAACTATCATGTCTATACATATAATAAAATTGTAGGAAAGTCAAAACTGTACATTGAATATTTTTTTAAAAGAATGCTTGGGGTGAGATCTACAATCGATACCGAAGCTAAAAATATAGTTTTTCAGACTTTTTGTCTGTTTGTCTGTATGTATGTTCGGGATAAACTCGAAAAGTACTGAAATTCTAATATTATTAAGAAGTCGGGTCAACATATAGGCTACATATTATCACGCTATCACGGGGAACGAGCAGTGAACCTTTATAGCCGTAGGTGTACGCAAAAAAAAATATTTTGAGGAACTGCGGGTCAAAATTATTGTTTTGCTCTAAAGTACCTGTGTACCAAACGGCTAAACTCTACATCGATTTGCAGTTTTCGAGCGAAATTGTCGTTGTACACCTGCCACTATTATTTCTTCAACGCATTCTGTAACAACGTGTTATCTAACGACGCATATTTGACTTCCTTCTTAATTATTAATTATTCTACTCACACATAGCCATTTAGTTTATGATAAAAATTCGTGTAAAGTCATAACGTAGATGTGTTATAATTTTTCACCATATAAAAATGTTTCCTATTTGCTAACTAGATGGCGTTGGCGTCGAATTAGATCGCGTTATGGTTTCGTTCACAAAAAGTGATGTTATGCGTACACGCAGACGACGTCGCGGGCAGTAACTAGTAATAAAAATAATTCAGGGATTTTATTGTAAATACGTAATACATTGTCCTTTAAATGATTTATTTTATTTTTGTCTATTTTCTTTTTAAAACTGCTTTTATTTTTAAAACATTCAATATTTTATGAACACAAATTAAATTATCTAATATATATTGAGACGATAAGGTTAAACCTTGATTTCCTTAAATTTATCTCTCAAAAAGTGTCTATGGGATAGATTGTAAATTGTCCTCTTATATCTTATTAAAGTTTGTTTGAATATCAGCTGCGTGTCCCCATAGTAAAAAAAAAATACAGTAGGACATCGCGCTATGAAAGTAGCGGAAGTATACCGGGCGGGTTAGCAGCTTCGTCCGTAAATCGACGAATCTTTTACATACGTGCTTAAAATTGAGTACCTACACTATGAGTGGGTCCATTTTATTTTCAGTACCAATTTATTTTGTGACAAAAGCTGTAAAAAAAACCTTTTAAATTGTTGCCTAAACAAAATACTTACAACAAATAGTGAACTGTCCTAACATGCTGACACTGGCTACAAGGAACATAAACCTGCTGCGATGATGGGCAGGAGTACTCTCACCTACCAGCACGATTGCTGCAGCATTAGACGATGACGTGCTGTTAAAGACAAGAAAACAATATACATTCCGACGAAAGTACAATTGTCGTTGTTATAGTAAGGGAGATATCTCAAAAAGCTCCTAGTTTGCTTTTTCCGAAACTGCCTATTGCCAAACCCAAAAACGTACTGGAAGTGAGATATTTAAGATGAGGCTAGGTCAGTCCATTGCAGTGTGCATTTTTTTAACGCAGTCCAAAAACAAAAGTAAAAACTATTTTGAAATTTTGCTTTTCTTCAGCAACTCAGCGAAGTAATCTTTGTTGTTTGACTTATATATCAGAATAATCACTCCCCACTAAGCACTTTAAACCCTTTCCCCGCAGTACGCACGCATAATACGTCGCGTACTACATTTGAGTTCAAGGAAATTCCAAAGGCGCAGCGCATATAGATTTTCTGTGCTCTTGTTTGGAACTATTGGTACTGTCAAGCAGATGGGGTTTCGCCTCATATCTTTTGCAATATTATATTTTGATAAATCCAACAATCGTGTAAATGAGTGTTTGACCGCTATTGGGCGCCATTTTAGCTCATCTTGCACTTTTAGCCAAGAACTCGTATTTTCACTACCAATCATCTTTCCCGTCCTCAATATCCGAATTATACCATTTGAAATGTATTTTTTATGTGCATGAGGTGTAAATTCTAAAAACAGGAGTTTTGACCACCGTTTAAGCCACTATTTTTACTCCCTCCATTTTGACTAAATTCTTGTCCAAAAAATACAATAAATAAATTCCTGATTCGTTGCCGTATATACCAATTTCACACAAATATAGATTGGAATTAACTTCCCTAGCCTAAAATCTTGTATAACTCGCTTATGGTCACTTTTTTGGCTTTACAACAAGCAGATTTGGACTTAGCGGAATCCAAGCAGGGGGAAACGCCACTGCAGGCAAATTTTCGAAAACGTGGCCTTTGCTACTATTACGAATTCCAAATTTTCGCCAGCCGTTACTTTATTTTTTAATAAAATGTATGGTAAACAAGATTTTTGAACCTTTATATCAACATCTAAAAATGTTGTCTTTGAATAATATATAATAGATGCTCATGGCTGCCTATAGTCTCAGGGATTATTTTGATGTAAATATTTATAGAACAATAGGTTCAAAAAGCAATCGATATTCACTTTAAGTATATCTTGAATAAAAATACTCCTAGTTTACAAACTTCTTTCTTTCTTCTTTCTTCTTCATACATACCAAAACGGGCAAGCTACTTTTTCATTCCAAAAACTTGTTTTCAATTAATTATCAATAATTATGTTGTTTCATGGTAATTCAAATTGTTTGTATTATTGCCAAGCTATTTTATGCGATCACCAGGGAGTACAATTTAAAAAAATTATATACCTTTTAACAGTAAGAGATCACTCTCTTTCTCTCTTAAATAAGCTCAGAGACGCTCAGCGAGCTATGGAAAGATCTATGCTTGGTGTTTCTTTGCGCGATAGAATCCGAAACGAGGAAATTTGCCGAAGAACTAAGGTTGCCCACATAGCTCTAACAGTTAGCAAGCTGAAGTGGCAATGGGCAGGCCACATCGCTCGTCGAACCGATAACCGATGGGGAAGAAAGGTTCTCGAGTGGCGATCACGGATTGGAAGACGCAGCGTGGGTCGGCCTCCTACCAGGTGGGCAGACGATCTGGTCAGAGCCGCAAGAAGCGGATGGGCGCGGGCGGCTCAGGACCGGCCGTTGTGGAGACATATGGGGGAGGCCTACGTTCAGCAGTGGACGTCTTTCGGCTGAAACGAACGATATGCCTTTTCTTTTAGAAGTATCAACAATATTTTGGTACAAATACAAGTACTAACCAGCAGGCTGATAAAAATTTTAAAACGACCAATAAAACAAAATTTGGTGCAACACCAGCTGCCAAATTAAAGATGGAGGCCAGTGGCATAGCAATCAGCAACGTGGTGCGACGACCCAAAGTGTCAGCACACAAGCCCCAGAAGTACGAAGACACCATTGTTCCTGAAATTCATAGTAGCAACTGAGATCATTCACGTTTTTTTCTAACTTGGGCCAGCCAATCAAAAAATGTGTCACCTGTTTGGAGCATCAGCATTTTTAACTATGGCAACACCTGTACAAAAAAAAATTTAGGTTCAAAAATCTAGTTTACCATACATTTTTAAAAAATAAAGTAATGGCTGGCGAAAATGAGTAAAAATTAAAGATAATCTTGAACAAGTATTACTATGACCAAACCTCTGAACATTCCTTTATCTATTACAGAGATTTAGGGGTTTACTCTACATTGTAAGGACAGTAGGTACCTCCTTACAATGTCGCTGTCACTCCTTACCTATGTAATAATATTTTTTAAATCACTTCTTAACTCAACAACTAAAGCAGAGATTTGGTGTTATACTGAAAAATGATTGTACCGATGCTCCAGTTACATCTGACACATTTTTTTAACTTAGCTGACATTTTTATTTTTGAGCCCCACATGAATGATCTAAGGTCCTTTCATCAATTTCTTTATTATTTAGTTTTTAATTTTTTAGTCCGCAAACGCACTGAAAATTGTGTTTTATCGAACGTTTGTTTTATTTAAACAGTTTCCTGGTCACTTGCTAGGCACTAGGTAGATGCTTGGCATAAGGTCATCACAGCCTGATTGAATTTCCTTTCACGTTGGATTGTAGCAGATTGCAAAAGTGTAAAAAATACGAATTTCATGCTAGGCCCTCAATTGAATATTGAGAGAAGTGAAGAATCTCTCGGGATTCAACTCATATTCTCGCACGAAATTTGCCTTTTTTGACTTGCTGTACAATCTACTATTATTCATCATCAGGATCCACTAGGACCCCTCTATCAGGATCAACGAGGACCCCTCTACTCTTTACACGATTGTTTTTTTCTGTTTTTCACTAGTTATGGCGTTGGAAACGCTTATTTCACAAAAAATGGACATGGCGAAAGAAATATATATTTTAAGATATTGATCCATACGTTTGAGACCACGAAGGATCACCGATTTGTTCGAGACTTTAAATATAGACTTACAACTCGAAAGCGCCACTGATCGCTTGGTTTTCTTTTAAGCTAATCTTATTCTATTGTGTGTAAAGGCTTGGTTTGGAGAAATGCAGCTGATATTGATGAAGTTTTTATTTTGCAAAAGAGAGCAAATGGTCAATCTAAACATTGAAATTCCTGTCAAAAACTATTTAGGGAAATAAATAAATACACTGACGACCAATATAAAAAAAAAACCGCTGGCAAAGTACCAAACAAATTTAAATATCTTCGCCACACAAGAAGTGTCATTGTTATGTATCATAATTTGGAATTGGTACATATAAATCGTTTCCTTTAAATTTATTGATAAAAAATAGTTTTCATGCCTTAAACGTAACAGTTAAGTATTATTATTTTACGATTTTTTATTTTTTAGTTATGAACTAATTTATTTTTTGTTTTTTTCAATTTAATTAAAGTTGTTTTGTTTTCATTAAGTGTTTTTATATCCGTTATCAAAAACACTTGAATGTTACTTTAAACTTCAAGACGCGGTATTGCACGGTTTCTGAAATACTTATGTTAAATTTCATAATATAAATTGGAGGCTTTTTTAAATTGCTAGTCGACGTAATAACGACTCAGTCCCGCAAATTTATAAACACTGAAAAATATGTATTTTAAACATATAGATACTTGAATAAAACTGACCAATCAAGGGTATTGCAGAGAGCAGACCCTGCTCATTCGTAGTCAGGTCCATGTCGCAGGCCACAGGCGGCAGCACTATCGAAAACCCGAAGATATCCACGGTCATCCCCAGCATCAGCAAGCAGCATGTTACCAACAACACTATATTGTACTTGCCAAAACCTGCACCCAGTTAGAGTATTAAGACAGTAATGAGCATGGACATCTCCTCCCATAACATAATAAGTGAGAATTTGAATCATATATTAATTATTGAAAATAGCGTGTTATTTTTATATCTGTTTCACATATTATTCTCTGTGTACATTCTCTGTAAATGAAATATATTTTTTGTATATAGAGAACTAGATTTAGAATTATGATGATACAGTTATGGGGCCCCTTGAAATCTTGACTAAGTTAGCCACCAACTGTGACAGGTTAGGTCCAATTTTTTTTATTAAACTTTTTTATTTAATAATTAGTTGTTTTAGACAGTTAGAGCAACAAACTTTTCTGACCCAGTGGTCAAAAATCAAAACTATTGTCGCTATATTGAAATGGTGTAAACTTTCAACGACATTAGCGACCATACAACGGGTGAGAAAGGTGTGTTGCACTGTAATTACTGAATAATGCAACAGACCATATTTGGTTCTATGGTTACTTAAGTGAGGTTCACAGACCGCAAACGGGAAAGATATTTGTAAGTAACACAAGTTGAATTATTGTTAACTAGATTTTGCCAGCGGCTTCGCCTGCCCTAAATTATATTAATTAAGCTTTTATAGCTTGCTTGCTAAAATGAAAATAAGCCTATGACGAGGAGCTAACCTAACCTAACTTAAAAACTTAACTTTATAATATTAGTAGGAAAATCTACCCAGTATTTCTTTTCAGTGCAGGCGTCTAGACTGGAGTGAACAACGAGCAGCTGTGTAGCCAAATCCATCTTTTTCAGTTCAACTCAAGCTAGCATCATAATGACTTATTTTATTGTAACGAAAAAACTGCATTTGATAGATTAGTCTTAACTTTATTTTAACCTTAAAAAAGAAAAATAAATGATATATTGATTTACCTTATAATAAGCACGCCGAAATGCCGAGACCTAAACTCAAAAAGACAAAAATAGTTAAAATTAAGGGGTAAAATAGAAAGGTGTCAAGCTTATCTAACTAACTATGAAGAAGAGCAGAAAAGTGATAGCAGCTCAAAGCAGCTCAAACCAATTAGATAAGACACCGAGCGGCAAACGAGAACATCGACTAATTCAACTTTGTTCGCGGCAATCTACATCAACCGGGCTGCTTTCAAACGATTTCAATCAATATGATTTCGACGGACGTAGATGATTTACAGGAATCAAAAAATATAAGTTCTTCAAAGATTAACATCTGAAGTCGGGTCTACATAGGGTCTTCCATATCGTTCAGTTTGCGGTTCTTTAATAATCCTTCTTGAAAATCTTCGAATTCACGAAACTAAAACCTCCATTTATTTTTAACCCACTAAGGGGGCTTTTGACTGCATGTGTTGCAGACATGTTATAAATACAAGTATACTTATATAAAAGTTAGTAATATTAGTTATTCTTGTAGTTTGTCACTTACCTGTCTGGTAAATAGCGTCATCTAATGATGTTTGAGGTAAGAGTACTGCATCTTTGTCATTTACGCTTTTATCATCAAGAGTATTGGCCACGACCATATTGAAGAACTGAAAAAAAGAAAAAAAAAAGGTGTCAAGTGCAAGTCGAATTGCGCACTAAGGGTTTCGTGAGACTAACACTTGACCGGTTTTTGGTATTTGTAGTTTCATAGAGCTACTATATTATTAGAGCTTGTATGGTTTTAGTAGTTACAGGCCGAAGTTTCGGTTTCGGCAAGTTATAGCTAAAAAGCTGATGTCGGCCTCAGTTTCGGTTGCGGCAAGCATTGGCCCGAACTTCCCGAAACTGGCGTTCATATTCTGTCTGTGCCAC
This sequence comes from Apoda limacodes, assembly GCA_946406115.1. Lineage (NCBI taxonomy): Eukaryota > Metazoa > Arthropoda > Insecta > Lepidoptera > Limacodidae > Apoda > Apoda limacodes. The sequence goes on from OX291554.1 coordinate 4,586,382, forward strand.
CGGACAAATTTACGAAGACCGTCAAAATAAATTGCTCGTAACCTTTTAGGGTCATCATCAAGGTGTATTGCTATTTCATTTACTTCCCTAAATGTGAAGCGGTATACCGCATGCCCTTTAAATATCACGTATGCACAAATGCTTCTTCATTTCAACACTTGTATCGCGTTTTGCTTAAAAAGGTATTAGTCAGAAAACATTGTAAAGACGAGGTATGTCAACTTCTTTATCACAACACGTGCAGCGTGTTAATGCAAATAATGCAATGCGTTCTGCTCTCACGTCACTGGCTTCCGAACTCTTATATGGGCTAAAACTGCACTAACCGTGCGTTTCCTCGCCCTGTCTTATATATTGTTTTTGCAATATTTATATGGTAAAGATCAACTTGGAAGTACGAAAGCAACTACAGCAGCGCAGCGACGTTTAAGGAAAAAAAAAATTAAATACTCGACATCTATTACTGAAGTAACTCGACACTTATTTGGCACCTTACTGATAGAAAAATGATCCGTTAAGGATCTTCGCTTAGCTTTTAGCCCTTTTTGTTGTTATTTTTAGAATTTGTTCGCTGTCGTTGAAAGATTATACGTGACGAACTAAATGATATTCCAACTATGTTGCCGCTATGTTCAATAATAAAATTGACTGTTTTAGGTATGTAGTAGTTTTGAATTTTTAAATAAAGAGTTCAACAGTCAAGTAAAAACTTGGTGGGACCAGGTCAACTACAGCTTTCTTGTAAGAACAGCGATAGTCACTTTTGGGCGTAAGCTAATCCTAACGAAAATTGTTTTTCTTGTTTAAAAAAGTTGACTGTTTTTTTCTTGACTGTAATTTATTGTTTCAACGTTTGCATTTGTCAAAATAGAAAATTACTTATATCTAAGAGAATAAGTTGCTGTTTGCACCAGAATCCAGAATATTTGAGACAGTGCGAATCACTTAGCTGGCTAGATCCTCGACCGCTATTTGGTTATAGTAAAGACTTCAGGTGTCCGATATGAGTGCAATTAAACCCCAAGGGGGTCCAGCGGAAGCATTGCAGAGGCTTTCCATATTTAGGAGACTAAATTTTTTCCTGCTCTCAGTATACATTTTCATTGCCACGAAGTTGGTTACCGTTAAAAATAAAAGAGGACAATGAAGTGTCAAGGGGCACTGGGGCTATTGGAACATTTATGAAATTACAGTTGGTAGCTTGACCGAATTTTCGGCACGCGGAGTGTATCCCGTACATCTCAAAGATATTTTAGGTGGCACATCACTGTGGCAATAACAGAAACGGCAGAGATGACAGAAACGAAAGCCAAACAAAATAATTTCGTCATGGCCGTACGACTATCTCTATTTCATGGTCTTATAATTAGGAAATGCAATCTCGATCTTGCGAGATCTCAAATCTCTCGAATCTTTACTTTCATTACTCCAAGATTAGTGAAATTTTGTGTTTTTGATTAGTAGCTTTAGTCAAGTGAAACATACTGGTGTCGGTGAGCCATAATCCGCCTTTTTTTTGCCATGTCTATTATATTTTGTTGCCTAATCTTATATAATAGTTTTTTTTTATTATTTAAATAATCATAATAGTTTGTTTTGTTTACTAAAATTTTAATACGAATTTCACAATATCCAAATTCTGGATACTTTTCCTTGAGTTTTGTATAGAGATCAGGGGTTTTTAAAAATAACCCCTATTTTTCTGAATCTCGTCAGTATCGAAATCTCACCGGATCTCGACTCGGTTTTTGCACGAGATCTCGAAAATCCCAATCTCGACACCAGGTTCATCACGCGCAATCTCGTTTCGTGAATCTCCGAGATTGCATTCCCTACTTACTTATAATGCCATCGTGTTTGCAACGGTTTGCAAAAGGTCTGCCTACAATGATTTAAAGCATTTTTTTTCATATTCCCTAATATTCCACCCAGCGTCGTTGAATGTCTTGTTCAGAGGTTATATGTTTATAATGATACTAAACATTATGAATCAATGTAACTTGCTATCAAGCAGATTAATTAGACTTAAGGCTATATAATTTAAGTACCTTAGCAGCAGTATAAGCGTAATATAACTCCTTTATACCGCAGGGTTTATCGAGGTTAAAGTATCTTTGGGAACAATTACATAGCTACTGTACAGCCTTTTGTGCTATTTGGGAAGCGCCGTCTCTTTGCTTACGTCACTATAGGGGTGGCCTCTTAAAGGTCTCACTTCATTTCTCTAGCCTAATTCCGAAAAAAACTAGGGTAAACCAAAAATAATTGTACTGTCTTGTAAAACAATGAGAATACGATGAAAAAAAGGTCCCTTTTTAATTTTTTTTTTAGTATTTTATATAAGGCACAATGTGAAAAAACAATATCTTGCTCCGCCGATCCAATTTAAAAGTTCCTACTTCCTACAACTTTTTTAAAATGTTCTAAGATGCGTCGAAACTGTATTTACGCCGTGCCGTAATGTCTGCGTTTACATATGAAGTGTCGTGACCTTGTGACGCGTCAGAGTAGTAGGGGGGGGGGGGGGGGGGGGGGGTTTGATACGATATTGAATTTGAGCAGATCCGCTGACGTAACGGCCCATCACGTGAGTAATCACGACAGAAGAGTGTGCACATATTTCATAGGTTTTTAGTTAACTGAAATAATTGCGTGTACGACACTCACTTGGCCAGTTTTTATGACAAAAACGTAACAACGGTAATGTCCATCCATCCCGTTGTCACAACCTTATAATTCCGCCATGTTTCCATTCATTTAAATTATATTTTACATTAAAAGGTGTCTTTTGTGAACCGCCACACAGATTTGTTATAAAAATTTAACCGATGGCCAGATTTTTTTTCACGCAATTCATAATGTTGGGATTTTTTTGACAGGGCTTTAGAACTGCATTTGAGGTTTTTCGATAGTTTTTTCTCTAAGATGTACATTTTGCAAGTAACTGGTTTCCATAGTTGAAAATTTACTGCCCCCCATGTATCGCTTGTTCGAAAAAAATCTGAAAAATATCACGATAATAGAACATTATAAATACAATGAAAATTGTTTTGGAATAATTCCCATTCTAAGGGACCCTAAGGTAATGCGGGTACGATACGCACAAATACATTTCAGACAGATAGATTTCGTGAAAATTTATAGCTTCAACATTGGCAAAAACATTAATATGGTGTTTAAATAAGTATAAGAAAATCTCTTACCTATGCAACTAAAACGAATCCTATCTTTAAATATTTTACAGGCCCGAGTGTAAATGAGAAAAACGATTTATTAACATATTTCAAAAATCACTTAGCAGTCGCAAAAAATACATTTATTTTCTCAACGTAAGCACGATACTGTGGCAGCAGAGCTCTAATATCAACACTTTAGTAATTAGGTATGGATTGCATATTGAAAACCAGTTGAAAAATAATGAAATGTGTTTTTTTTTACAACATAGTGACTCTATGCAAATGTCGCTGTTGTTTAGTTGATACAGCTATTAAGAAAATATTCTAACTATTGTAGAAAGACGGCTGTGGCAAAAACTTGAATAATTTAAAATTATAATGAAAATATTTGACCTCAGAGAAGAATTATTAATTATTATTATATTATTTTTTATTTAACCGCACTTATTGCGACAGGCCACTTCCTCGCAGAAAAATAGGACACAACGGTGTATTTTTTACGAACTGTTCAAGCCATTTTTGACTTCCTCCTATTCTCTCCCCCCTTCCCTCATATCATAGTGGCTGTTTAAGTTACATAGTGAGTTGTTGTTTTATTTAATAGGAAATTAAACACCGGACGAGTTTGTAAAAAAATACTTTGAAAGGAATTCTAGAAACGCGAGCAGGCTCGCCCGTTTTTTTACTGCCTTTCAAACGATTCCGTCAAACTTATTAAAAACTATTTTTTGAACCCCTCAACCCACACTCCGGTTCACAATTCAAATGCCTATCGAGAGGAATCCAGCAAAAATCTCGATAGTTACTCTTGAAAAAAAATCATTTAGTTAACAAAATATAACTTTCTAAATAGGATTTTGAAACATTTATTTGGGTCTCAGCTTATAATATTATAGAAAAAATTGTATAATTATAATGGTACATAATATACAGAAATCAGAAATTCTTAACTAATTTAGTTTTTGAGAGAGACCCTGTAACGTAAAACGCCTGGACTAATGCGCTTGTTTTGCACAAACTACACAAAAACATCTTAACAAAACATGTTATCTATATTTACATATTGTCTCTGCTCAGGTATTATATTTCATCCTTTTAAAAACATTAATTATCAAAATGGCTTTTACCCATCAAATTACATAGCAATCTTGGATGTTACCAAAGACGTGTTCTCAGTTTCAATAATAATAGAATTAGGAAAACAATTAGAGAGGAAAAGCAAATTTCCACTTAGCCCATATTTTATAAAATGTCTTGTAATTATTTATAAAATATCATGTAATTATTTTTGTAAGAGTAAGATTAAATAATTCATGTTTTTCCACTAAAAGATAGCTAAATCTTACATAGTAATATACGCCACAAATTGGGAAATTATGTTTTTTTAAATAAATCCAACGTAAATTTAGCGCTGATTAACGTATTTACACTAAAATTACGCATTTTAAAAAATGTGAGATTAGGGGTAGCCAAATCTCATGACATCTAACAGGGGAGATCGAAAAATTGCCAAAACCGCCTCACATAATTAATAGACGTCTCCAAATACTGTACACTGTATAAAATAAAAAAATAAAGTATTTATAAAGTTCTATATCATCATGATATTTATCATATTTATCAAACACGCGACTTAAAAGTTAGAAGGTTGAGTTCAAGTTAAAACTTAGGAAGCTGGTAAATGAATAACTTAAGAAATTCAAATGCGTTTATATAGACCTTGGCTAAGGCGCCTTCTCTCAATGTAAAAAGGCACTACTGCTCGGAATCTAACTAAAAGGTTTCTTTTTAGAGTTCCGTACCACAAAAGGAGAAAAGGAACCCTTATAGGATAACTTTGTTGTCCGTCTGTCTAAGTATAAATTAACATAAGTTGGAATTATTATCAAATACTGAGGTCTACGATCTCTTGAAGATATAAAAAAACAAGATGCAAGTCAACGAATGTCGCATATTTTGGCTTTTACAAATAAATCCAAACCCTATGGGGTACTTCCCGTTGTCCTAGAATCATGAAATTTGACACGAAGCGAGGTCTAACATCACAAATATAGGGAAAAATCCTGAAAGTTATTGATTGGTAGTTAAAAAAAAAAACAAAAACACATAAAAAAAGTTTGTCTATCTGTCGAGACCCTTTTACTCAAGAACGCGTGGAGGTATCAAGTTGAAATTAATATCAAATACAAAAGTCTACAGTGAAATACTAAGTTACTCAACGGTGTAAAAAGAATTAAAAAAACTACCAAAAATACGGTCATTTTTGTCGCATATTGTGAAACAAATAAATCAAATCCTATGGGGTACTTCCCGTTGACCTAGAATCATAAAATTTGGCTAACTTTTTCGGGTCACCGGCCCACATGGCTAGAGGGTAACCTACGCTCTGCTTAGCAATCTATGGTTACTACTTTAAAACTCGTCAGCCCCAACAGCAGGCCATCGGTTCTGCGACAAATATGACCTACGCGTTGCCATTTCAACTTGGCCATTCTGTGGTCTATTTCGGTGACATCGTTTCTTCGTCGGATCTGTTAATATATCTTTCTCCGAAAGAACTCCTGGCATAGCTCGCTATAAGGAACTCCTGGCATATCTTGCTAAGCAACTTCAAAATTAGGAATCATTTCACCTGCCAGTGTATAGGTACGTTTCTGCTCCTTTTTATCATGCTGCTTTTTATACCACTAAGGCGGCAAACAGGTACACGGTCCGCCTGATGGTAAGCGGTCACCGTGGCCTATAAAGAACCCCATACTGTAGTCCTTAGAGAAAAACTTGGCAGGGAGCTCATTCCACAACCCAAGCGTTCGCGGGAGGAAGTTTCTCTGAAACTGCACTGTACGCGACCATTTCGGTTCTAGAGTGTGAGAATGAATTCCCTGCCGATGGCGAGCGGTGCGATGGTAGAAAGTAGCCGTGGGCATCATTTCGAACAATTCCTCAGAACACATTCCATCGTATAAGCGGTAGAACACACACAGGGAGGCAAAGTCTCTCCTCAGACTTAAGGATTCGATACGGCAAGTGAGTTTGGGATGTTCGACAATTGTCACAGCCCGCTATTGAACCGAGTCAAAATGGCCAAGCGACATTGCGACTTGTAAAGCAGCAACCTCTGCCCCGACGTGAAGTACTGCCTCGCTCTGTTGAGTACAGCTAGTTATTTGGACGCCAGCTTCACTTTGTCTTGCAATTGATCTTGGAAATAAACATCGCTGGAGATGTCAACACCAAGGCTTCGCAATGCTCTTGGAGATATAGTGTTCTGGAAATGTGGGACTACAGTGAATGGGGTTTTCTTAGCGGTGAACGCGCAGACTTTACAGTATCTTTGTAGGGTTGAATCAGACCAAGTTTACCCGTCCCCAGTCAGAGATCTTGGACAGTGTGGTCTCAATTTGAGAAACAAGTACTCCGCGGTTTTCCCTCTACAACGGAACGAGGGATGTTTGCACGACCTGTGTAATAAGCGTATCCAGTACATAGCAATGCATGTTGTTGATGTCCAACATACTTAAGTTTAAATGTCTCCCAAAAAATTTAATCCTCTCCGGGTTACCAGAAATAGGATTCAAAACACACATATCAAATCAAAAAAATTATTTACAATAAAAAAGTACGACAGATTTCCAAAATAAAACTTACCTTCCTAATACTTTGTCATGAAATTAAAAACTATGTAGTTTTAATTTTTTATATATTTGCGTGGTGCGGTATCAAACTTATCTTTTTAAAATCCACAAAGTCACATCACATACACAGTAATCACATGACCTACATCAAACCAATATTTTTAAAACAATTTTAAGAAACCACAGCCATGAAATTGGATTTACAATTACTACATAACTTGTATTACATGAAACATTACATTGAGATATTTTATCTACAAATAAATATAAAAAAAAAATTTGCACATTGGTATGTTTCGCTAAAGAGTTCTGGAATAAATAGGTATAATACCTATGAAGCAATTATTTAAATTATATGATGATATAATATGTTTTTATTTCATTTTATCTACAAAAAATACTGACATTTAAATTTGTTTTTATGGTTATTTTATTGATCAAGCACAAAAACGGCGAATTTACGCGATCTATCCTATACCGCAGTGTTAAATGGCTCTATCCTGTGGAGTGTAATAGTTAATACTGAAATTGCCACAGAATATGTGTTGTTATGGGCGAATAACATAAAAAGTTTTGAAGAAATACAAACTAAAAGCCACGTGCTTTTTAGTTTTTGCTCTATTGTGAAAACGGCATTACATACAAACTAAGAACCTGCATTTATCGTAATGTAAACCCTAAAGTAAAACAACAAACAAATTAAATACAAATGTACTAAAACTGTACTAGTGTAGTATAATAAAACACTGATAAAAAATCCATACTAATATTATAAATACAAAAGTTACTCTGTCTGTCTGTTACCTCCTCACGCTTAAACCGTTGATCAAATTTATTTAATATTCGGCACGGAGATAGTTCGAGACCCGAAAAAAGACAAAGGCTACTTGAAAACGTCAAGTGTGTGTCGGTTTTTTTTCTATAATGGAAGAGTTGCCGTTGAAATCCTACACCGACTACCAAATTTAGGGCGGGTGAAACCGCGGGCAAAAGCTAGTACACTATATAACCCTACAATTAACAAATAAAAGCATAATTGCTTACTATAATTTATTACGCACCGTATCAACATTGTTGTGTGCTGGTACGGAACCCTTAATGCGCCGGTTCCACTAGCTCTTTTGCGGTTGCAATTCTTGTTATCAACAATATAGCAATTAACAATATTGGATGTAGTTCAAGATATTTGGTTAAGAGTCTTTAGTTTTTACTTTTATTAGTATCTAGCTTTTTCCAGCGGCTCTGCCTGTGCGTAATTCAGTTTTCAGCAGGGGATTCCTATGGCACTTACCTAATTTTAGTAAATTATGTATGTAGCTATAGATAGATATAGATTATTGTGGAAACAGATATTTGTTTTCGCGGGAACTTTTTTCCAGGATAAAAAGTTCCCTGCCTCTTAATCTATCCCTGTGTGATATTTCACCCCAATCGGATGCTTTGTTGCAACGTGTAGGAAGGACAGACAAACTCACTTTTGCATTTATAATATAATAAAGTATTATTACAGTTAAAGCTTTAACAGGTGAAAAAATGAAAAGAAAGGATTAAAAAACCAGCCAAATGCAAGCGGACTCGCGCACCGAGGATTCAGGCATCCGTAAGGGCTGAGCTTCGCACTTGACCTGTTTGAGATGAGAAGTTACCTAAATGGGCCCGTAAATCGGAATTGCTCAAATTCTCTGTTCTTCACGTTTTGAATCATTTGCGACTATTTTAAGAGTGATGTCTGTGTGCGTGTGTAGATATGAGTGTAAACTTCTGTTGGGATTGCTTATCTTGGGAACGAAAAGATCGATTTGCTGCATCGACATCTCAATCGATTCCTCCCTATACCGTTTTATACCTCTGGAATCAAACTGATTAAATTTTTAAAAATATTAAAGAAGCGGTTTATTTTTTATCAAAGAGAAACATAATTTTTATTCATTTTCTCATACATTCATTTGTTTATTCCGATAAATCTAAGTTCTTATGGGTTTTCAAGGATCCAAGTCTTTTAAGTTTTTTTTTTATCCAAGATGGTGGATATACCATGGCGCGCATTGGTATTGCCGTTTTTAGTTTGAAGCTATAGATAATAGCTATAGATAGAGCTAAATCAACAAAAACATGTTTCGTGGATGTAGACTTCCTTAATTTTTTTTTATTATTTGCTAGGAAATCCGCCAGAATAAAATTCTGTATATTCTGTGAAAATGTCAGTCTTTTACGATCTTCGGTTTAAAAATTGAGCTCTATAGATGTTGGAGGCACGGACAGCGTAAGGGCACCATTAGCACGCATGTGCGGAATCCTAAAACAAAATGTCTTTTGGCTGTTACGCCAAAAAAGTGATGTAATTTTTTCCCGCTGGTGTTCATAAATCTCCACTGTGTAAGACAAGGCCATCCCGCATTATCTAGTAGACGGTGAGAGATAAACACAGTTCTGTTTAAATTTCGTGATGATATAACAATTTACTAAAGAACTAATAAAGATGACAAAGTATGGCGTAACTTCGTCTGATAGTCTGCCTGTCATCGAATTCACTAATACTCATTTGAATGTACAGTCTGTACAGCGTGTCTGATAGAATCTGTGAAGTTAAACAGTTTTGTAAGTGGTGAGTTGATGGACGGGTGGTAGGTATGAGTGCCATCGCCGTAAGTTTGTGTCGACGCGCCGCCGCTGAGCGAGGCACTTTCCTGCCCGTAGCAACATGACCCTTATTAAATTTACATTGGCTCCCACCTATTAATTTATTGTGTTGGAGAGTATTAATACCAAGTTTTGTATAAATTTGTAAGAATAATATTTCCAAATCCCATAATAACTTACCTATTTCTCTTCTTAGGGATCGAATTTGGAAGAAATACTAGTAATACAGTGTTAATGAGAATATCCCAAGTTTCAAGTACATTAAGCATAAAATTATTTTACTTTGTGACCCATTACCACCTTAGGCCTGAATTTTGAAAATGCCTAAACGTAATACGAATTTTGACACCCTTTATACCTACTAAGGGGTTGATTTATTTGAAATGGCAAAATGAGTATTTCCAAATTATGTTGAAGAGCGTGATACCATGTTTCTTGTAAATATCCCATATAAAATCTCAATTACAAACAATCTATATATCATCCACCTTTTCTCAGAACATCTTCGTTTCAAGTTAATTGAGCATAGATTAATTTCTCACCTTATGGGTTGAAATTTATAAAATGCCGACATATGAGGTTTCTATTATTTCGCAACCCCACATACAAATTTTAACACCCCTAATGACCCATATTCTATAGGTTGAATTTTAAAAAATGTTTTCAAAGTCAAAGTCAATTTTTTTTATTCAAATTAGGTTTTTACAAACACTTTGAAATGTCAAAGTTATGAAATACTGTTTCATTAACTGTGTTAAAGACCGTTCATTTCCAACTTTAAGTAAATTTGCTAATTAAGTTATTATTTCCCATACAAACTTTGCCACACTTCTTTACCCATATAGGGGTTAAATTTCGAAAAATGCTGCGAGACGCATTATTCTTTATTTGCAACCAATAGTGAACATACCAATTTTTATGGGTTTATTTACAAAAATCACCAAATTTCCATACAATGGACAATCCCCTATTTTACCCCCTATGAGATTATTTGCCAGACACATTAAAACATATTTATAATTTTTTGATTTTAGTCAAAAGGTTGAATACTAATTTTCATGAATTGAACTAAAAAAATGTCAGATTTTAATATAAATTTCCAAAGCCTAGGAGTCGAATTAGTTTGGACTGGGCGGTGATGAGTCAGTCGGAACATTGTCTTTTATATATCTACATAGATAAAGATTTCTCTGGTACCAAGTTTCTTTTTTAAAGAAATCGATCCCTGATAAAAATCTGAGCCCCACGGCTACGCCGCTGAAACGCCGCTGCCGCCGTGAAATTGGCCATCGGCGGTCGTAATGGGTAACCGACAGCTAGCATAGTATAGGTATAAAAAAAGATAGTAAGTGATCTTTATACAAGACGTAACACAAGCACGTGTCCTGTTAACACACTCCCTAACAATGTGCGTGTAGCTTGTTGTACAGCGGCTCACTGTAGAGACACAAAATACCGTGGCACGTGAGTGCGAGAGAAAAGGCGAATCGAGGCTGGCCCCGCCCTATTAACCTTAAACTTCCTACTTGTTTGGAGACTTCCCTTATCTATACCCTCTGTACTCTTCCGCCACAGGCATTAGGCTAATTTTCTCATATGACAACATTGAATGACAGAGGGTTACGGGCAGCTTACATCTTTGACAGTTGGCTTAGCCACTAATTAGTCGGTTTCTTCTGAGGGTTTCGAAGGTCAGATAGCAGTCATTTCGTATAAAAACAAGTCATCAAAAAGAAAAGCCTAGATAAATCCCTTAAATGGCCAAAATTTTAATAATCTATTGATTAAATTGTATACTCCGTTCAGGTTATTGTGGCACATACTAAAAACACCACAATGTATGTTCGAGTAGAGAAGTACTGACATTAAGTATATGGCAGCAAACTACAAGTACTGACATTAAGTATGTGGCAGCAAACTACAAGTACTGACATTAAGTATGTGGCAGCAAACTACAAGTACTGACATTAAGTATGTGGCAGCAAACTACAAGTACTGACATTAAGTATGTGGCAGCAAACTACAAGTACTGACATTAAGTATGTGGCAGCAAACTACAAGTACTGACATTTAGTTTGTGGCAGCAAACTACAAAATATGCGAATATAACACAAGCTCGTACATCCGTAACAGTACTTTTGATTACAGTAGGCGCACTGTCTTTTGGAGAACAGCGGCGGGCCGGGGTGCCAAGATATTGTAGACAAACTATAACTAAATAAACTGTGAACTTGAAAATGAAAACTTAAACTTGAAAACCAGGGGTTTTTTTGTGGAGCCTAAAAACCTGTCAAGTGCGAGTCGTTAAAAATCAAGGGTTTCGTTAAATGTAAACTGTATTGAGGGACAAACTTTGGCGTTGTACAACTGTTGGCCCAATACATACACATAGGTCGCGGTTAGTTTATCAACTGCAAATAAGTTTATAATCGCAAAATTTTTCTTTTTGTGATTTAACAACAAATTTACGGTTTCCAGATTTATCCTTTATGTGTGCTACATGACATTGCTTCTTTCTAAATTTCATGATTCTAGAATACGGGAAATACCCTATAGGTTTTGATTTATTTTTTTAACAATATGCGACATAAATAACCGTTTTTTTATGTATTGACTTAGAAGCATGATTTTTTTACAACTTTAAGTGACCGTATACATACTTATACGTATTTGATATTATTTGATTTGAAAACCGCAAATCGATGTTGACTTTAGCCGTTTGGCACACAGGTACTTTCGGGAAAAACAATAATTTTTAGCCGCAGTTCCTCAAAATATTTCCCTTAGTAAGTTAGTAATTTAAAAAAAATATTAAATTTTAATATTTTCCAAATTGCTTTCAGGGGAAAAAAATAGTCATTGTGGCAGCGCTGGAGAGACTGTAACACCGCCCAGGTCTTGATAGAATCAAAGGCTTTTTCATAGTCCACGAACGCTACGCAATGAGGCCGATTGTACTGTCTTCTGTTTAATCTGGCGCAGCGTATGTATGTGGTCCATGATACTAAAGCCTTTTAGAAAACCGGCTCGTTCGGAAGGCTGGAATTCATCAAACTTGCGTTCGAGACGATTCGTAATGATCCTAGAAAACAGCTTATAGACATGGCTCAGAAGCGAAATGGGTCTATAATTCTTCAATGAGGTGAGGTCTCCTTTTTTGAAGAAAAGTGTGACCGCGCTTCTGCTCCAAACTTTCGGCGTAGTGCCTTCAAGGATAACAGAATTAAAGAGCCTTTAAAGGACTTTAAGTATCGGTGTTCCACCCGCTTTCAGAAGCTCTGACGTAATTCCGTCATAGCCCGCCGCCTTATTGTTCTTAAGCTATTTCAAGGCCATACTAATATATAGAATATAAGCTGACCTCCGGGGATATCTTCGGTATAGTGTCGAGTTAATTTGGCTCTGGGTTCTTTGGCCGTGATGTTGACAGGATCACGAGTTGAGGTGTAAAACTGTCTATAGAAGTTTTCGATCGCTCTCAATATTTTAGGTTTGGACGAAACAATTTGCCAGTTTCGGTCTTCAGCTTTGTAACTGCCGTTGCCCAATAGACTGGTCTCTAGAAAACACTTTTAAGCCTATATTTCGCTCTATAGCCTCTTCTACACGTGATGTGTTGAAGTGACGTAAATCGCGTCGTATGGCTTTTGAGATTTGTCCATTGAACAGCGTGTATTCTGACCTATCTGATGAAGATTGCAGTTTCATTTCGCGGCGCACCTTCATAAGATTGTAAGTCTGATCTGAAAATTTTGTGTTCTATTTTACGGCGAGCTTTGAAGAACTTAGCTCCAACTGCTTGGACAGCTTCCACCAGCCTATCATTTAAATCATCCGCAGTTCTGCAAACTGCTAGGCACTGAAAGCAATTTTGAAGTTCGAGCTGAAAATGTTCGGGGTTCTGTATGAAGGCAGTCGTTGGACGGAGCGTCGACCTTATCAAACGACTTCTTTCAAATTCGAGGTAAATATTCAGCGTACCTCTTACCATGCGATGATAGCTGCCAGTTTTCACTCTATTGATCACAGAGACATCGCTGAAAATTCAGATCAGAAGTCAGGATAAAGTCAATCTCGTTTTTGGTCAAACCGCCAGGTCCATTTTCAAGAGTTCTTATTTCTCCATAAAGTCAACCTAACGCTGGCCCCGGCGGTTTCGTTTCCCTACTCCAAATTTCCCCATTTTTAGCTCATCGCAATTTCCAGTGCCAAATTTTGTGGAGGAAATTTTTGAGGAGGTATGTATTGCGTTTTCAATATCCTCATACAAAACCTCAACTTCATCATCTGGGTGTGCGAAAACCTGTATCACCCTCATAGAATACCTTTTGGTGATTCTGAGTACAAGGTACACTACCCTTGTCGACACACTCTCAAGGGTCGTAATGTTGTAGGGACTTGTGGACGATAAATCCGACACCACCTTGGGACAGTTGTTCGCCCTCCCGGAAGTAGAACACGTTGCCGGATTTGTGCAATATCTGTCTTCAGATAGTACTATTACATCCCAGCGCAGCTTGTCTACTTCTTCTTCCGGTCAACAATCATTTCGTTATTCCTCAAAGTGCGTGCATTGTTCGTTGCCAGGGCCAGTTGTCGGTGTTTGTGCCGGGGATTCTTCGCACACCCTGCCCCACCGTTACCTTTACCGCTACCATAGTCAGGGCTAGTGGGGCTGCCGGGGACTAGGGGCCGTGGTTTTCTTGTGCAATGCATAAGGGGGGTTTTGCCAATAATCGCAACGCTTGGCATGGGGGTTGGCGATCGCAGATTGATATTTAAAACTCCCTCAGTATGATGCTGCTGCCCACCATCTGGTATATCCCTTAATCGCCTCTTACGACACCCACGAGAGGATATGGGGTGGTATTATTCTGCTCCGCCGACACCACACGGCATAAATAGTAACATTCTAAATTTTAATTACAACACAAAAATAGGAATATCTATCTTGGGAGCTAAGAGAACCTATACTCTTACATAATCAATTTTGTAATTTGATTTATTTGTCATTGTTTTTTTTTTAATGTTTGTTACGATAAAAAGATTATTATATTATAACTTCTGCCAGCGGCTTCGCCCGCCCTGAATTTCGTTATCGGCGTAGGCAAATTACGGCAAATCCTCAATTATAAAAAAAAACCATCAAATCTATCCTCTTTAATGGCATAATCCATTAGTGTCCGTGAAACCATGGAAATACACAAACAAAATTTCAAGGCGTTTAGTAGTTGACATACTGACAGCAGCGCCACCTACCGGGTCCAATTGTATTTTTAAATCATCCAGGAAACCATTGAAATACCCACATAAAATTTCAACCTAATCGGTTCAGCCGTTTAGAAGTTATGTTGAAAAGATAAGTACGGAAGGATAATTCTTACTACCCGTTTTCCCGTAGGAATGAAGCATTTTACCGCGGTAAACAGTAGCCTATGTTCATCGGGGATTATGTCGGCTTCTAATAGTAAAACAATTTTTTAAATCGGTCCAGTAGTTTCGGAGACTATTCAATACAAACAAACAAACAATCAAATCTTTCCTCTTTATAATGTTAGGGTAGATTATTATTTATGAATAAAAGTTTGAGTAGCGGATATTCCATATTAAACAATTTCCATTAAAGATCTAATCGAGTCGGGGTAGAAACACGTCAATCTATATTTTGAACCGCACAAATTGATATACATAGATTTAGCTAATTACTATACAAATTAACATTAAAAATTAGAAAATTTACCCGACACTAGATTGACCCGGGGTAAAAAGCACCTAGAGTGATTCTCTTCTGGATAGGTAATGGTCGGACCTACACAATTTTTCTAAAAGATATTCAGTTATTTTCTGGAAGTCTTGTTTATAAACGTTCGTTGAAGGTGGATTGCAAGTCGTCCTCAACTGTCGCAGGTTTTTCTGACGGCGACGGAAGCAAAAGGCTGAGTGCAGCTAAAACTGAAAAATAAATCAAAACATATAGCTATCTCACCCTTACGTCTTACCTTAAACCTAGAACAATCATAATGCAATAATTTCTAACTGCATATAAAGTGTAAGTCGATATTTAGAAAGTTAGGTATAAAACATAAATAGAAATACAAACACATAAACTATTGATAAATTATTAAATAAATTATTAAAGATCGAAAACAGGCTTCACGGTCTTAATTTTTACCGCTTATTACAATAAATCTGATAACTAATACCTTTAAATGAGCAATCCTTGTATATATGTATATATACACACCGGCACAATTAGCGGAACACAAAAAAAGGATTTGAACGAATGGCAGCAGGTTCTCTTTACTGATGAGTGCAGAGTTCTTTTAAAACAGATCGATGGGAGACAGCGAATATGGAGACGCAAAGGAGAACGCCACATACAGTCTAATTTTGAACACACAGTGGCTTATGGTGGCGGCTCGATTATGGTTTGGGGAGGGATATGTTTGGGAGCTTGCACGGAATTAGTGATAGTCACAGGAGGGACCATGACAGCAGATCGATACATCAGAGACATTTTAGAAGAACATGTTGTACCATTTGCCCCATTTATTGGTGACGACTTTATTCTAATGCAAGATAATGCTCGTGCTCATAGTGCACAATCGGTACAGGCATATCTGAGCCACGTAGGTATACCGGTGATGCAGTGGCCAGCAAATTCCCCCGATATGAAACCGATAGAGCATGTCTGGGACTTGCTAAAAAGAAGGGTTAAATCCAGAATGCCACCCCCCAACAAATTACATTTTCGTCAAATATATACGTTACTATCTCGTAGTCTCACTTTTTTTTCTGTTCCGCTAATTGTGCCGGTGTGTATATATATAGATATAAAATTTGAATCTGGGAAACAATCTTCATGAAATTTGGCATTTCGGGGGCGATAAATCGATTTTACGACTTAACTTATAAAAACATACATATTTCGATATAAAAACTTCTAATAATCATATTTTATAGGCTATTTTACTCAGGGGTAATAAACAATCTATTAGATAAAGAATTTTTACAATCGGTTCAGTAGGTGCAGAGATTACCCCCTACAAACAAATTATCCTTGTGGTAGTCGTGCCCTGCCGTGTCGTACGGGTCGTGCTACGCTAAATTACAAACCGTCCATTTCCGACATTACCGTGACGCCGCGCGCCGTGGCCGTCAACGGTAAAATCGTGCTGTTTCGTGCGACACGGTTAATTACAAAAGCGTTCAATGGGTGATAAAATCATATCATATCGAATCATAAAATAATACTAACCCAGCATGAGAGTGGCGAAACCACAGAAAGTGGCGGAGCAGGCAAGCGCGAGGAAGAACCCTGCTGCTGCCGCACCCACTACCGACCCAATGCGGCCGAACGTCGACATAACGCTCAGCGCCTTCCCTCTGGTGAAAACATATGAAAATCTTACTAACAATCCATAAAATACAAGAATTGTTTTCTTGCGAAACTCTACCTACTTTATTTTACAACTGCTACTTTAGGTAGGGCTAGGGTAAAAATCGGGACCCTATTACTAAGACACCGCTGTCCGTCCGTCCGTCTGTCACCAGGCTGTTTCTCATGACCCGTGATAGTTAGACTAGACAGTTGAAATCTATTTTAATGTATTCACAGAAGATGTATTTCTGTTGCCACTGTAACAACAATACTAAAAAACAGAATAAAATAAATATTTAAGGGGAGCTCCCAAACAAGAAATGTGATTTTCATAGATAATGGTACGGAACCCTTCGTGCGCGAGTCCGACTGGCACTTGGCTGGTTTTTTTTGTATTCGTTACTTAACTCTGCGTGCCATAAAATAAAAAAATATTGGGAACGCTTTTAGTAAGTAAAATAATGTAACGCTATTATAACAACTGTCAATCAAACGAAGCAGGAGTACCAAGCTTGGGCCATATATCTGTTTCTGATCTTGATTGAGTGATGTTCCGTCAGTTGGTGATCAATAAAGAAGATCGCAGGTATTAATTGATTCTTTGGCGAGAAGATCCTACGTTACCCATGACCGTCTTCGAGTTGAACACCATTACTTACGGTATTCGCTCCAGTCCGTTCGTCGCTATTCGGACCCTGTTAGAGCTTGCTGATAGGATAGTGTTCACTTCTCCGGCGCTACTTCTGTTTTGTCCTGCGACGTCTACGTCAATGATATCTGCACGGGGGCCTCTACAATTGAAGGGGCATTGATCATCTTAATGGTGATTTATTGGCATCCCGGATGTGTTATGTCTCGTCCATTCAGTATCTCCATTATGTGCATATTCCTAGGTGCTTTTTACCCTGGGTCAATCTAGTGTCACTCTTTACGGCTTGTGTAATGTTTCTGAGGCTGGCTATGCGGCTGCGTGCCGTCCAGCCGAATGGTTCGTTACTTCTCAATTTGGTGACCGCCAAGACTTAGGTCAACCCCATTCGCACCCGTCTTACGATTCCAAAGACGTAATTGTCTAGTGCTACTCTTTTGAGCCAATTGCTCAATTAAGTGGTCTGGACCTTGGGCCAATCTGTACCTATTTCCCACGTCTACGCTTGGACTGACAGCTAGATTGTGCTCGCCTGGCTTAAAACTTTCGTCCGTTCATAAGACCTTTTTGGCGAATATTTTTTATACTACTACGGTGCCTGATGGTAAGCGGTCACCGTAGCCTATGGACGCTTGCAACACCAGGGGTATCACTCGCATGTTGCTGACCCTTCATAATTCTAATAACGTTTTTCTTGACTGAAGTCCTTAAATTATTTTCTTAATTTTTAATATTTATTTCTAATCCCATTCCGAGATTGTATGGCGGTTCACATGACACCTCTGTGTAAAATTTTATTAGAATCGATGGCGAATATAATTACGAAACTTGAACGGTTCCGTTTATGCCATTTGACTACGGAACCCTAAAAATGATAAATTGTGCAGTAGGTTAATGAAAATATTAAAAGATGTTTAATTTTTTTTTAAATGTTTCAACTGATATTAAATTTGTGGCATACTTCGAAAAAGCAAATTGTTCCTACGAACTCACGAGATGCAAAAGGTAATAATTTATTTTAAAAACAAATTAATATTTTCATTTCGTTATATTGTACATACATACATAATATGTTAAACACTCACCTAAGATTGGTTGGAAATAGTTGTACAGTATAGGCTGAAATAGGCCCTATGCTCATAGATGCCATTTGGAATGCTGTCATAGCGACACTAGCGACAATTCTGTTGACAATTAAACTTATTGTATACTTTAAATAAAAAGTTTGCAAACCACAAAATTATTAGCTTAGCTTAGCACATAACATAGACAAGTACAACATTCTTAAACTAAGGTTTTGGTATCAAAATGGCGCCGTAATTTTTAATTTAATTAATTACTAGCTGGCCCGGCAGACTTTGTTCTGCCTGTAAAGTTGATGCGCTGTAGCGCCATCTGTTACAACAAAGGGTAGGTAGGTAGCTATTACCCACGGCTACACCCGCGTGGATTTTTCTTAGATACCTAGCTGACCCGCCGAACGTGTTTTTTTTTTAAAACAACTGCCGCACCAACCTATTGTGAAAGGGTTGTACTAATTCAGAAACCTACCCCGTCATGTGCATAACAACTTACCAAAATTTCATTAAAATCGGTTTACCCTTAGTGCGCGATACCGCTTGACCGTTTTTTCTTTCATAACCATACTAACAAATTACCCGAATCGGTCCAGCCGTATTCAAGTTTTCCTTAGTGCGCGAGTCCGACTCGCACTTGACAGTTTTTTTTTTCATAAGAACCTTCTCCTAACAAAGCGAAATCGGTCTAGCCGTTCACGCGTGATGGCGTGACCAAGGGAAATGGGGATTCATTTTTATATTATAAAATATATATATATATACCAAGGCGATGTTAAGGCTAAAGGTAACTACTACTTATAGTAACAATTTTAACTATTAGCTGTAACAAATAATAAAGAGTCTATTTGTGTGATTTCACTCAGAACACAACAGAATAGGTCCAAATTTTCTGTTATAAGGTTTGTTATACGATGTTATATTGATCAAAGCAAGGTTGTGTCTGTTTCTTGTATTATGAATATTAATATTATTCCAAACAACCCACCGATTTGTAATAAGTCCTGATATAAAGCAGGCCGCGGACAGTATAACGTATGTGATGATCAAGATAATCTTCTTGGAGACTGGACACAAGCTGATCAAGAGAACCAGTACACCATACACAGAGGTGCACACCGTCATTATAATCAAGGCTCTCTGCGAAACGTTGTCCACACAATCGGCAATATCAGTCTAAAATATCAAAAAAACACAATAAGTTACGCACTAGAGGAGACACCGCACTATCCGTACTAGAGGAGACACTGCAATTTTGACTTAGTAGTAGGAACGAACGTGACTTAACTAGTTTTTTATCGGTGACGTGACATTATTCTATAGCTGCTCCTCTTGTTTTAACATATTAACTCAAAGATCTTAGCACTCAAATTCAGCACAACAGGCGTGCTAATTTTGCACTTATTAATTAGATACGTTGGTCTCTAAGGTTCTATTACTTAATAGTTAGGGGTCAGTGTTGGCCTATTAGGCGTTTACTTCGAAATGAGTCTTTTCCTAAACTTGTCAAGTACATTGTTAAAGGAAAACATTATGGAGAAACCTTTATACGTTAAATTGTGAAGTCAACAGTCCGCACTGGGCTTGGGTATTAGACCATAGCACTCTAGCTTATGATGAGGGTAGGCCGGTACCCCAACAGAATCGCCGAGTGAAGGCAGGTATAAATGCAGATCTAAGACATGTTAAAATGTTAAAAGGTAACAAATATCAAAAATCAAAAGTTAGTAACAAGTTGGTAAAATAATATTTAGTACAGAATATTCACCTTATTGTGGACCTGGTTGATGAGGAGGCAAACAGTTCCATGTACACTCGGGTCATCATGTGACATCACTTTGTTAATAACGTCTGGTGTGAACAAAAAGAGTCCAGGTAATCTGCAAATGGAAATAATAAAAAAATGGCCTGTCGATAATGAACCATTGTTATTTTTTATCAAGAATTAATTAGCTTGATTAAATAAGAAAATCTTACAACTCAATTTTTACTTATTTCTCAGTTCAGTTCGCGATTCAAAAAAAAACAAACACACAATTGTGCTGTCGTATTGGCGACAGGATCTCGTATGATAAATCCTACATGGGACATAAAAGTCAAAAAGTTGTAGTAAATGGAGCTATGTTTCAATGTTTTCTCACAAAATAATTAAGTGTACCACAAGGATCAGTGTAAGGCCTTTTATTGTTCTTAATATAGATTAAATAGATAATATGGTTTTTTTTAATTGACTATTTTTGATAGATTTTTTTTAAGTTATGGTTTTTTTGATTGACTATTTTTGATAGATTTTCTTTTTAGTTTAAAAAATAAATCACAAATACAACCACTTTCGTGCTTAGATTCAAGATTCAAAAGTGATTGTAAAATCCTAATTTGAATTTATAAATTTTGACTTTGACTTTGACTAAGATCTAATCCAAAGATACTTATATGTTTATATCATCGTACGACATAAAAAAATTAGACCATTGACAGTTGGTGAAATTCATTTTTCTCTAAAAAAGACATATATGCTATAGAAAAATGTCATGCATACGTAACTTAAAACAATTTTGTCAAATTAAGTATTCTTACATAAAGCTGTTTCCAAACATCAAAGCACTAACTAATGTTATCCACTTCAAATGCGGAAGTTGCAGGATATCCAGCATACCACCTTTCATTTTTGAGACCAGCTTATCCTCAGACCCGTATTCCTCTGAAACTATTCCATACTCTTCTGTCAGCTTATTTAAACGGGTTACCTGCAACAACCTCAAACTCCTTAATATCTGTGTACGCATCTTGAGCATGAGTTTTTAAAACGTTATTCCTGGAGTCCTGGTTACTATGACTTAGGTTTTTGAAATTTTATCTGGACTCACACCCCAACAAAAATCCGGTAAATGCATTTCGTACACGGAATATTTCGCGTTTCGCGTTTCTGAGAAACTTGTGAACCAATTTTGTTCAAAAGAATTTTCTTAGATAGTATTTGGTAAGATCTTTCATCATATTTTTTTTTCTGAATTTTTTAGCTTTAGAAGCTAAAAGTTCAGATACCTCTTTGCCTCTCTGCGCCCACGCACACACAACAGGAAGCGCGAAAAAATGTGATCGCTCAGTATAAGTATTTTTAGGGAAGGAAAGCTCTCCGTAGAGAGCTAAAACAGCTTTCTACAGAGAGCTTTCCTTAATTTTGTTTAGCTAATTTCGTTACAAAACAAAATTTTCATAATCATAGCATATTATTTTGGAACATTTTATCAATAGTCGATGGAAGTATACCGAAAATAAAAAGCTGTGGAAATATAAATATATAGCAGGAGTATAAAGCTGAAGGATGAAGGTTTCTGTTTTAGCCATTTGGCTACAGAACCCTAAAATTATGTGAGTAAAAAGTACGCAGTAAGTACGTACTGGATAAGTTTCCGGTGAGAGACCTGTGTTCACAGAGTAAACACTTCTCAGGACCTCCAAAGCCTCTTGATTCTTTCCTTTGGTCATGAGAAACTTTGGGCTCTCATAAGTTTGGGTCAATAAAACAGCAACCAGGATCAGTGGCAATGTGTAGACCGCCGTCAGCAGACGCCAAGGTCGCAACACAATGAAGCCAACATCATATTCCCAATGGAAACTCAGTATTGCCCATGCAGTGGCTGAAAAAATACATTTTTTACAGCAATTACTAGATCCAGAGATAGATCTGTCTGTAGAATGATATTAGAATCAATAGAATGACAGAATTCTGCATTATACGGGGTTTTTGCCATTTAGCTACGAATCCCTAAATCCATACTAATATTAAAAATGCAAAAGTAACTCTGTCTGTCTGTTACCTCTTAACGCTAAGACTGCTGAACCGATTTCAATGAAATTTAGTATGGAGATAGCTTTAGTCCCGGGGAATGACACAAGATAGTTTTTATCCCGAAAATTTTTAATGTTCCCGCGGGAATAACTATAACCGAGCTTTCACGAAGTATAGCTACAGCTATAGCTTGCAAAACAAACTTCTTTAGTATATTCAAGAAGTTGCCGGCAGAACCCCTCGCCGATAACCAAATGTATTTAAGTAACTGTGTTCGTCCTCTCTCTAAACCAATTAAGATGAAATTTGATACAGCGACAGTTTAACAATAACCGAGCTTGAACAAACTATCGCTTGCTATAGCGACCTTCATTTGTATATTATACGCCGGGCGTAATAAAAAATTTAGGGTGGGTGGAGTCGCTGGCATTATAATATTATATTTATATTATCCCATCCCATCCCACTAATATTATAAATGCGAAAGTTTGAATGTTTGTTACTTAATCACGGTTCAACCTCTGGACGAATCGGAATGAAACTTGGCACTCATAAAAGTTCGATCCTGGAATAGGACACAGGTATACAAAATTTCCCGTAGGAATAACTGTAACGTTTGTTGCTTCTTTACCCTGCCGCAATGGGAGCCATCCAATTGCGCTGAAATTTTGCACGGAGGTAGTGGAAGATCTTGAAGAGAAATTTTGTTCTTATAAATATTGTATTACAACAGACTTTTATTAATATACTCAAGATTTATTACGATTCTGTTAGTAAAAATAGGTAACTTTAATATAATAGCTTGGTTATGATTACACTCATGTTATAAAATATGTAAAGTGTAGCTGTTTGTTGATTGTTAATAATTTTTTTGCTTGTACTAAAACTTTATTACATCACTATTGCTACATATTATAAAATAAATTCCTCCCGCCGCGTATGTCTGTCTTAACGCGATAAACCCAAAAACTAAAAGCAAAATAATTCTTGAGAAAGGTATATTTGTACCTATAATTTATTAATTTTTAGAGAGAAAAAAGAAAAGAAGCTATGAAACACAAAATAATCATGCAGAAGTAGTGAAAGATAACAAGAGCGTGATATCAAAGATAGCAGCAAATAGTACAGTTGATGAAAGAAGCTATAAAACACAGAAGATTATTCTATGTTAGAAAGTGACTAATAACATGGATGTAATATCGGAGATAGGACCTTGTAGTGCAATAGAGAAAAGAAGCTATGGAACATAGAAGAATAACGCAGAGGAAGAAATTATTATCAATGAAGTGACATTGAAGTCATCTTCCTGGGAGTCGTGCTTTCTGGTCGCTTGACGAAAGAAACTTTTGCTAGTCGTCGTTACCACCACTGCAAAAGACCGATAGTGACATGGCCCATAGTGTTAAAGAGAAAGCCGATTTACTGGGCAGTCTCTTTACCTCAAACTCGACGATGAACGACGAAAACGCCAAGTGATTGAGTGTGTGATCAACACACAGCTTCTAAGATACCTAAGAAAACACGACCTGGTAAGCGACCGTCAATATGGATTTCGCCACGGTCGCTTGACTGGTGAACTACAAGAGTATCTCACACACCAACGGGTACCTGCCGTTGAGAGTAAGGTAAAGGCATTGGTATGTAGCCTGGATATAGCAAGGGCATTATATTGGGTCTGGCACCGGGGCTTTCTATCGAAATTGCAATCTTACGGACTGTTCGAGGGCTTTTGCACATGGGCGACTAGCTTTTTGTCCGACAGACACATATAAGCCGTAGTTGACGGTAGTTTTTCTGATGGCATGGACATTAATGCTGGTATCTCAAAGCTCTGGTCTGTCTCCTACATATATATAAAATAAATAACAAAAAAAGTAATACGCATGTACAAAATACTTCAAACCCATTTTTCCAAAAACTTTCGTTTCAGACTCATATCAGGTTTAACTGTTAATTTTAAAATTTTCCGGGATATAAACTATGTCCTTTATCGCTCCTTCAACCATCTCTGTGCTAAAAATCTGCTTATTGTTCTGCAGCGACGTTAATCAATAACAAACAAACAACAAACATGGTGCTCAGCTATTCCTGTGGACACTTGAATTTTCCGGTATAAAAAGTAGCGTGTCTTTTCCGCCCCTTCAATAATTTCTGTGCCACAAAAATCAGCTGAATCGGTCACTCTATAGTAACGATATGCAATAACAAACAAATCGGTTATAGTTATTCCTGTGGGAACTTTTTAATTTTCTGGGTAAAACATAGTGGTTACATTCTCCTTGATTCCGGGATAAAAAGTAGCTTATGTTCTTCTTCCTTATGAACAATCTCCGTGCCAAACATCTCAATGAATTGCTCCATTGCCAACAAACAAACAAACATACTTTAATAAATATATATTAGTTAGAATGCTGCTTACAATTTACACTCTAAAATTCTTTATTTACAAAATCGTAAGTAGGTTTATTCATTTTATGATTTTTTTTTAAATAATAGTAAGGTTATTCAAAACAAATGTTTGATTTGTATAAAAAACTAAGTTTCATTTAAATCCAATACAATAATGTTTGTTTATATGTGGCAATAACCTTAAAAATAATCTTCATTCGAAACGTAATTGTTTATTTTTTAAGGTAAATAGTAAACGCTTTGAATGTAACATGTAAAGTTTGAAAACATTACATACGTATCTAATGAAACAATGCAACATACTGTTTTTAATTTTATTGAAAATTTTCATATAAATTGACGACTTCTAACTTTTTGATACCAAAGTCACTAATTTTATTGACTGAACCGCTTTACTGACATTTAAAAAACAAAATGAATCAAATTGTTTTCCTGTTTGGCTTAGTTATGTTGGTAAGTTCTTAACACGATTTACCTGCTTATAGTTAGTACTCTTTTTTTATTTCTCACGGGAAACTGGAACCATGACAAGCTTGTATATTATCAAATAGCTGAAAGGAATCACTTACAAACGTAAAAACTTGAAACAACCGTTCACGCCACTGGCTTTTCGTTCTAGGAAAAAATTGTGAGGAAATCCAAACTCTCTGACTGCATGAATGAAATGAAAGTTTCGGCTGTAGTCATAGATTATATTATATGGATGAATCGCGGGGCTTAATTTTAGATTTCAGAGGGCAATTAGGGCCAGAAAGCTAATTTATGTAATACTACCGATGTGCATGCCGTAATGTCGTACACATTACTGTAAGCTGTATTTGTTATATAGTCCCTTAGTAATAAGGCCATAAGGCGTCAGCTTTGAAATATTTAATTTTGTGTATGAAATTAAAAGTTTTGTATTTATTCAAAGCAAATGCAACACACGCTTTTTGCGAAGTATTGAAACAATGATCACTTGCAGATGTTTTTTAGCATTAAATACAATAAATAAAAACTCACTGAGTAAAGTAATGCTCTAGGCAAAATTAAGTTTTATAGCATATATTTTTTTCAATTCTTCAAATAATATAGTTTTGCCACAAAATTTGCAGAAAAAGGAGGAATTTACGCGATCTGGCCTATTATTTTATCTTAGCCGTCAGTAGATAATATTTCCAATTCTCCGCAGGTGTGACAATCAGCAAGTGATAAGTCCATGATATGTCAAATTAAGGTACAAACAGCACCGTAAAAGTGGAATTTTTAGCCATCATAATCTCCTTAATACTATTCAACGTGCGCTATGGATACGATAACACTTATCATATGTCAGTTACAGCTGCTACTTTTTAGGGTTCTGTATCCGCAGGGTTCAAACGGAGCCCTATATTGCAGTCACGCGTCTGTCTGTACATCGTCTGTCACACAGGATTTACAATTAAACAGTTGAAGCTACATTCTTTATAATTTTTAATATTTCTAAGGTGGCTTCCACACAGCTAAAGGCGGGTGCGAATAAATATTTTGATTTACCTTATCGAGTAAGATATCGTTTTTTGTGATAGTGTTTTGTTTGTTGATACAGTACACTAGCTTTTGCATGCGGTTTCACTCGCCCTAAATTCGATTATCTGTATAGGATTTTAACGGCAACTCCTCAATTATAGAAATAAAACCGACTCACGCTCGACGTTTTTAAGTAGGCTTTGACCTTTCTCGGGACTCAAACTATCTCCATGGCAAATTTCATCCTAATTGGTACAGCGGTTTAAGCGTAAAGAGGACACAGACAGACAGGCAGAGTAACTTTCGCATTTATAATATTAGAATGCATAACTGCCGCGGCCCGCAAACGCAGCATAACCGGGCGATCGGGAGTATCTGGGACGTGGCACGCATTATAGAGTCCGGTAATGCTCAGTTGTGGCCATGGCTTGTATTTTGCTTTTCGCAAACATGCGTGTAAAAAAACTAAATATATTGACAACTGTATTGACAATAATATTTTTTTTTCTTTTTGAAATAAATTTAATGGCGCATTATTTTTGTTTTGCCAGTCCGAAATTGAAATAAAACTTGTTGAGTATCTCTTTAGTTATCAATTTTCGGGTTTAAAAAGTTCGTTCCATTTTCAAATTTCATATTTGACCGCTCGAGCGCTCGATTATAAAACATTGCGGGTCGCTCTCTGATACTTTGCGGCAAGTACGATTTATCCGAAAGAAGCTTTTGCAAGATATGGTCGCATATCGTAGCGTTTTTGAGAAAAATACTGCATTTTTTGTTTTAAAAATATTCGAAAACAGAGGAATGAAAAGACAAGCCAAGTCAGCTTTTTTTTAAAAGATTTTTTTTCGATGATTTTTTTAACTTCCTATTGACCTATTTGATGACAATGAATAATATTACTGTAAGTAATATTACTTATAATTAATACACAACAAATTATTTTTTTTTTAAATTAGTAGCACTGATGGGATTCACTAACCTTCTGTTTAGGACAAATTCTGCCATTCGAATGGCTTATATTCTACATTTAGTACGGAACGCTAAATATGCGAGGGGTGACACGCACTTGGCTGGTTTTACTTACTTTCACTTTCCCTTTTGGTGATGATCATAGAAATTGTATATTTCTGTATTGAATTTGTAATAAAAATATGTTTTTAATTTCAGATGGCTTTAGTTGATGACGTGTACGGTGACGGATCTGATGGTAATTTTTAAAACTATTTTATCGTAAATGTTTTCGTTTATAAGAAAACACAAGTCCGAAGCGTTAACAATTTCTGTCAATGAAATAAAATTGACGAAACATCTTCTTATTTAGAAAAGAAATAGGGAGGTACATAATATATATAATAGCGCTATTCATTGTCTATTTTTAACTATATATATGATTGTTTTTATACATTGTTGATATTGAACGAGATGATTTCACTCGTCAGTGTACCTACTGTTGGCGATCGCTTTAGGGAGACAATCCCAATTTCCCAATTAGGTTATCTCGTATAAACCAATAACTTTAAATACTTACAATGCAATTACATTAAGTGATGTGTAATCTTAATAATACTATTGATTATATGTTTTAACTTAATAGAACTTAATTGATTTGTATTTGTATTGGGGCATTTGAAATATTTTTTAAATTAAAACATTGTATGTTATGTTATTACCTAGTGTACGGCTATATTGTATTTTAATATGACGTATAAAAGATTAACTGCTGAGTTTATTGCCGGTTCTTCTCGGTAGTAAAGCATTACGAACCTTGTTATTTTCTCCTCTTATATTATGTTCCCTTACTACACACATTGTAACTAGTTCAATCAAAGTTTTATTGGATATGCTTGAGTGTGTCATGCTCTCTCAAAGTGTCTCTGCGGTGGTGGCATGTGCGTCGGGTCGTAACGTTCCCTAAAACATGGTTGAGCGAAGCGATGGCTGATTCATGTGTCATACTCGTGGACGGGTACCGCCTGGGGAGACTGGTCACAAACACCAACACAATCACACACACACACACACCACTGACTCCTATTATACAGTTTTTACTAGTTTGGGAGCCTATGGATTCAAAAAAAACAATGTTAAAAAACTTGGTACACGAAATAAATATTTGATTTGATTCTAACATTAAAAAACTGAAAGTAATTTTTTTTATTACTTGTTGTTTGGTAATTTTTTTTGAAAATTCTACACATTGTAAAGATTTGATTACCCTTTTTGTTTCTTTTCAGACGGCAGCGTGTTAAGCATTATACTCCAACTTTTGAATAATGGCAGCAGCAAAAAAGGCAGTAGCAGTAAAGATTAGTGAGTTCAAAAGTGTATTTTTTAATCAAAGCTGCCACGACAAGTAGAGCACCGTCGCGGTCGTGACCGTGACATTAGCTAAGCCTTCGTCGTTTATACGTATGAGTGAGACAACTGTTCTACTATTACGCCAATTGGCTTACATAAGCTGCGTACACATATATTGCCTACACATATGTTACGTTCACATATGTTGCGTATACATATGACGCGTACACATATGTTGCGTACACATATATTGCGTACACATATTATATTGCCTACACACATATGTTACGTACACATATGTTGCGTACACATATGACGCGTACACATATGTTGCGAACACATATATTGCGTACACAAATTATATTGCCTACACATATGTTTCGTACACATATGTTGCGTACACTTATGACGCGTACACATATGTTGCGTACACATATAATGCAACGGTACACTTTTTGTACGCGACAGTTTTGCTATTTTTCTTACACATATGTTTTTATCACATAATAAAGAATTGCTATTAAAAATCTAAAAAACCTGTAACAGACGCTCGTCTTTACCTACACCAAAAATACCACTAAATGTTCAAGATTATTAAAGTAAAAAGTAATATAGTACCTACTGGCTGTACCCGCGGCTCTACTCGCGCTAAATTAGCGTTATAGAACACCAAACTTTAGCACTTATAGTCAGTTTGATTTAAGTGATCGTGTAATGATTTTTTGTTTTACTGACTTTATAATTATTATATTATTACAAAAATATTTATAAGTATAAGTTTATGTTTACTCCATAATTTGTTTCATGTATGAATTTTTTTTTTTCAGGTTCGGCAACTCTGTGGGAATTTGTCACCCTTAATCGTAACAAAATGTGTGTATGCAAAAATATTTATAAGTAATTTAAGGTTTATTACTATGCATATAAATGCACTATTTATTTGAATAAACTATTTTTTATTACAAAAAAATATATCTCTAAATTATTTTCTATGTCGTTGTTTGAGTATGCAAATAAGGTAAATTGGTCAGGTATATTTAATTTTTTTAAGTAAGTCATGCAATTATCGAAAATAATTTGAGTCTATGTGATATAGATTTTATTAAGTGACACAAACGGCCGTGAATACGCCGTTTTTGTGGGAAAACTATGTAGCATTTAAAGGATTTAAAATAAAATATTTTATGTATAAAACTTGCCTTTGTTTAATGCATTGAACTTACAGAGAGATTTTTATTTATTGTGTTTATAATGGTAAAAAAAAACGATAATTGTATTAATTAAAAAACTTAATTTTTTTGACATTTTTCGATTCATAATGGTCGTTAGTTGCAACGAGACTAAAATCTCACTTTAACCGTTACCCACTCCGAAGCCCCAAAACTAAGACTTAATTTAAACTTATAATTTCTATAGGTGCGTTTTGTTGACTGCTTCAATGCGTTCAATGTCATAATCCTGCCAAGTTAAAAAGTCATAAATTCTGTATAACACAGTACAAATCTTGGTTCATTCTCTTTGGTAGGATTACCGCATTATGTACATTATGTCGGTCAACAAAACGCCACCTTTGTAAAATGCTTGTGCGTGAATGATATGAAAGACAAAAGATTGCAAAAGTGTAACATAGACAAAGCGTTGCGCAGGTATCTTTACTCTTTCTACTTGTTTTAATAAACATTAACAAACATAATGGCGGACGTTAGTGAAAGAGAAAAGAGATCGCAGGTTTGCTTTGTCTCTTTCTTAAGTGTGGCCAGCAGTCCATAGGACAGATTACGGATCTCCAAGTCTATGACTAACCCATACAAATAAAACAATTGAATTTGGTTATTAAAGTCGATTAAATCGGTAGAATTTGTCGTTATGTATAATTATAGTACTTACATCGACTTTACCCACGTTGCGTTCGACCAAACAGTCAAAAAATGTGACTTCAAAATTCCATACAAAAATTAAAAGTTTCTATGCGTCATTTTGGTATAAATTACTTTAGAATATTGTAACAAATACATCTTATAGTAAGTATTATATATTATTATTATTGCTTTCCTTCAGCCTATATTGCTGTCTTATATGAACCGTATATATGTTATATACTTTTTAGGTAATTTATACCGTAATGTCGCCTTGAAACTTTTAAGTTTTTGTATGGAATTTAACGTTATTACCGTTTTGTAGTAAAATTTTTTGACTTTTTGCTACAACTTAGAGTCAATGCACTAGATAACAAGCTATTCTTATTATTTAACCAACTTTCATTACAAGCAAATGCAAAACACGCTTTAAAAATTTGCACAAGTGTTTGAACAATGGTCACTTCCAGATTTTTAATTTTTTTTTTTTAATTTTTTTTAAATTTTAAAATTGCATTAAATACAATAAATGATAATCATTCAGTAAGGTCATGCACTAGACAAAAGCAAGTTTTATAACATATATTTTTTTCAATCCTTTAGATGCTATAGTTTAGCCACAAAATTTGCACAAAGACGGCGTATTTTAGCCTTAACTAACATGTTTACTGTACATGTGAATGAACTAAATTTGTTTGTTATATTTCTATAATACATGCCTATGAAGCTGTCTTACTAGGTAATGCATTTCGTTTCCTTAAATCTACATTTATAGGCATCTAGCCTATGCCCGTGGCATCGCCTGCGCTATATCTTTGCGTCGGTTATCGGCATAGTATTCCTACAGCAACTTGAGTTACCGTATTCGCGACGTAAAATGTAACGACATTCAACTTCATAGAGTAGTTTTTGTGTGATGCGTGTACAAACATACAGACAGACAAACAAACAAACAATCTAAAGATGATTGTTTTGATTTTTATTGCTTTTATAAAAACCCCTCATAATATGTTTTCCTAAACAGTTAGTTACAGACATCGGTTAGTTACAATATTATTAGTTACTAGATTACGCCAGCGGCTCCGCCCGCTCAAAATTTGATTATCGGCGTGGAACTCCTTAATTAACTCATTAATTATTATACTAATGAGACGTTTGCTATAGCAAGCTTAAGCTTAAGTTAGTTTAAGCTCGGTTATAGTTATTCCCGTGGAAACTTATAAATTTTTCGGGATAAAAAGTAGCATATGTGCATCCAGGACCTAATCTACATACAGGTGTCGCAAGTTTCATCCCGATCCGTCCAGTGGCTGAAGCGTTATTGAGTAACAAACACATTCATTATATTATTAGGATAATAAAGTAACATATATGTACATGTGTACACATACATAACTGTGTCTATGGTGACAACTTCTTAACTGGATCGCGATATGACGGAAGAACGTTGCTATGTAAATCGACCTTGTTGCTAACGGATCAATGATTAAAGATAGACTGTGATTTACTCGTTAATAAGCCCGCGCTAAATTCGGTTATCGGCGACTGTGATTTACTCCTTAATTTCACTTATGAAGTATGCTATATCAAGCTGTAGCTATAGCTATAGTTCGTTTAAGCTCGGTTATAGTTTTTTCCGCGGGAATTTCGGGATAAAAATTAGCCAGTGCTATTCCAGGACCTAACCTTTATGTATGCCAAGTTTCATCCTGATTCGTCCAGTGGTTATAGCGTGAAAGAGTAACAAACATCCAAACAAACTTTCACATTTATAATATTATTGAGATTAGGATACATAAAGATTTTGTAAAGTTGTATTTCGAATTGAAAATTCCATATAATTAATGGTACTCACCAGGAACCAGCCCGCAAGTCAACAAAATTAGTCCGTTGCAAATGAGAACAGTAGAATCTCGTTTTGCCCGTGGGACAAGTTCACTAACAAAAACATAACCTATAGAAGCGGGAGCAGCCAGGCTGTGGACAACAATAATTAAAATAATAATAAACAAGATAGTCACAAAAAAAAATTTTAGTAACAATGCAATATAAAAAAATATACATTAATACTTTTTCTTCCAAACAAAGTTCTGGCAGAGGTTTATTAAAGGTAAAATACCAGGTGTTTGCTCGTTAATGCGTATATCGGTAAATAAATATTGCATACCGTAAACGATTTCTATACACTGAAAACGATGTTTACCGTAAGCGATAGAGTAGGTCATCTTTTGTAGTAATATGGTGTGCATAAAAAAGACACGCAAATGGTATGTTTATAGTGATAACTTAAATTTTGACGTGGAACGTCTTTAAAATCACACTGAAACATACACGTACCTGAAATCCATACTAATATTATAAATGCGAAAGAAACTCTGTCTGTCTATTACATCTTCACGCTTTAACGGCTGCAACGATTTATGACATTTTGTATGGAGATAGTTTGAGTCCCGGAAAAGGACATACGATAGTTTTTATCCTTAAAAATTTAAAACTTCTCGCGAGAATAATTATAACCAAACTTTAACGAACTATAACCTACTATGGCAAACTTCATTAGTATAATTAAGGAGTTGACGTAAGAATCCCACGCCGATAACCAAATTTAGGGTGGGTGGAGCAGCTGTCAAAATTCATTAATTACCAGTTATCCCATTGGAATGTTACTCAGTTACTCAATCATGCTGACAAACGAAACTTGTCACACATAATATAGGTTGGGTACTGGAAGAGGAAAATTCATAAGTGCCCGCAGCAATAACCATACCGTTTGTTACTCAATTCTGCTGCAAGGAGCATCCAATTGAGTTGAAATTTTGCAGAGATAGTTGAAGATGCGGAGAAGGACAAAGGCTACTCTTTATCCCGGAAAATTCAAAAGTGCCACGGGAGTAACTATAATTCCTCGAACGAACTGTTATACCCCTAATCTCTATACTAGCTCCGCTACCCTAACCCGATGTCAGCTGTCTAGTCAGCATTTTATACTCGACGCTTCCCATCCACCTCGCCGGTCAGTCAGTCCAGTCCGATCCTTCATTCGTGCCACTTCTTTGAAAAATTGTACTTTCTATTTTCAATTTCTAATTAAATTAATTATAATTCTTTAAATTCTTTTTTTTTAAAACTAAAATCCCGGGTCCGATATAACATTTGGTGGCAGCGGTAAAGGGATCTCTAAAGGTCCCCGGTACGCCAACGAAAAGTAACCAGTGCTATTTCATAAAAGTGAAAGTTTTAATTTGTACATTTAATCAACTTTGGACCCAAGTGACGAGTGAAATTGTGAACATACCTGCAAAAGTGGCAAACCAACTTCTCAAGAACAAAGATCGCTGGCTCACAAAATCTTCGTAACCTGAAAAAAAAAAAAAAAAAAAGTTCCACTGTATCCTGAAAACAAAAGAAGATATTGCAAAGTCATCACCTCTACCATATCCTGGAAAAGAAAAAACACATATATCTACATACATCATCGCGCTGTCCTGCAGAACCCTGAAAAGAAAACACACTCACTGCTGCTAAAAAACTACTTCGGAAGAAATGGTTAATTCTAACTACAAACTCCTGATCCTGGAAGTGTCGTTTTAAATTTTTATAAAGTGAGATAAAAAGGTGAATTATAAACTTTGTCACAAGTGTTTTAAAACTTGAAACTAAAACGATCAAAGTCAACTAGTATCAATAACTCATAATCATAACAGTGCTCCAACAGTCATAACAAGATTTGTTTTGTTAAGCAGAACCCTTATCTCGTCCGCGACGAACGCGAACACCTGCAGCGTGTTCATAAGAATACCTCTCGATAAACAAGTGTATCCTTCAATTTGTTATTGTTAATTTAAATATTACTTTGGACTTTGAACAACTATTTTGTTCAAAGCATATTAATTTTACCTTTGTAAAACAAAATTTTGAACATAGAAATGGGGCCTAAAGCCGACGTGTCGGAACAAAGAACCGACAAATTAGACATAAGCGTAATATTTAAATTTGTTAAATCTTTTGATGGGACAAGGGACAAATTGAACTCTTTTATATTTAATTGTAACAGCGCAGATGCACTAGCTAGTCAAAGTCAAAAACCTATTCTCTTAAAATTTATCATTAGCCAACTAGAAGGCAAAGCCGAGCGTGCTTGTTCAGTTAAATCTTTTGACACATGGGAACAACTTAGTGGATTTTTAAAAACTCAGTTTGGGGAGAAAAAACATTACACCCACCTTTTGACAGAACTTCAAGAATGCAGACAACTAGCATCCGAATCGGTAAGTCAGTTTGGACTCCGAGTGGAAACCTGCTTATCTGCACTCTTAACCGAAATTTCTATGTCCAATAAAAAGAGCGAAGAACTCGATGGCAAAATCTCAGCCATGGAGGATCTAGCTCTTCACACGTTTGTGATAGGTCTGTCACCGAAAATCTCTGATTTTGTCCGTCTTCGAGATCCTACAACCTTGAACGATGCCGTGAACTTAGCAATTTCCGAAGAAAAAATTAAGAGTATAACAAATCGCCAACCAATAAATACAAATTTTCGTGTTTCTCGCCCACAAATAAACAACCAGTCTTATAGACCTAACCCCAATTTTAATCCAATAAACCAAGGCCCGTTTAGAAGATATCCAATTATCTGCAATTACTGCAAAAACCCCGGCCATTCCATAGAGGAGTGCCGCAAACGAGAATACAACAACAACAGACTTAGATCACCTCAAAATAATAATGCCTACCAACAACCCCAACCGTCCACGTCCCAAAATCGCAACTTTCAACCTCTGAATCGTAATTTTCCTAACAGAAAACCTGTAAATTTCGTAAACCAAATCCATCAAAGCTATGACTCCCAACACGACTACAACCAATACGACCACTACCAAGATGACCAAAATGAAGAACAAAATCCTAACTATGAGCAGCATAAAGATTTAAACAATTAGAGCTCCCCAATAGGTGTCGTACGGGTAGCTCAACATGTAAAGTCGATGCCAAAATTAATTTCAAAACTACTGAACCAATTTCTAAGTCTAGAGCTAGCCAACAAAAAAATCATTCCCAAATCAGCTGCTCATCCACTGTATCCAGAACCAACCGACAGGGTAACCAGCCCCAAACTGACAGTTCGCTGACCGAATCCAGAACTAACCGACAGGGTAACCAGCCCCAAACCGACAGTTTGCTCACTGAATCTAGAACTAACCAACAGGGTAACCAGCCCCAAACCGACAGTTCCCTCACTGTTTCTGAAATTATATTAAATCCCTCTGCACCTAAACCTGATACTTCTCAAACAAATATATTTGAAATCACGAATAACCCCAACAGTAGACTCTTACCTCATGTGCTTGTACAATCTTCAATATCCAACATTCCTCTATCCCTTCTAGTTGACTCAGGGTCCGCGATAAGCCTAATCAAACAATCTTCTATTGCCAAAGATCCACCGTCTGTAATCAAAGAACCTATATTGACTGCATCTCTCTCTCTCAAAGAACCTATATTGACTGCATCTCTGCATTGACCCTGTTCAAGAATCGAGCCCTACGTTAGGTCATTTTAAATTGCAACTTTATTTAAATGATAAGACCCCTTCTAAATCAGTATCTCACCCATTCCACATCATAAAAGACATTAACCTCCTCTACGATGGGATCATAGGCAACGATTTATTGAGCAAGTTAGGCTGTAGCATAGATTATTCTAAGGATGTTTTGAAAATAGTAAAATTCGAGCTGAAACTGCACTTTAATGAACCTGTTTATATTATACCACCTCGTACTGAAATGGTAATTGAGAGCTCAGTTTCAAATCCCGATCTAAAAGAAGGTCTAGTATTAGACCAACACTATTCCAAAGATTTACTAATTGCTAACTGCATTGTGAAAGTTAAAAGAAATAACAGAATAAACCTATCAGTCGTAAATATATCCGAATCTCCCATTACGATTAATTCTAACCTTAACTTAATTTTAGAGCCTGTTGAAAATCCTAGCAACCCAGAACTTTACCCTATAAATTCTATATCTAACATTAATAACAAAACAAACACATTAAATAGAACAAATGACGTCTTACGAATGCTCCGTACACAACATTTAAATGAGGAAGAGCGAATAGGCCTATTTGACGCTTGCAGTCACTACTCCGACATATTTCACCTACCTGATGAACCGTTATCCTCCACCCATGCTATTAAACATGAAATCAAAACAGTCACATCCCAACCTATCCACGTAAAATCCTATCGCTTTCCTGAATGCCATAAGAAAGAAGTAGAAACTCAAGTCAATAAAATGTTGAAAGATAATATTATCAAACATTCTATGTCTCCGTGGTCCGCACCTATTTGGGTAGTCCCCAAGAAATTAGACGCATCTGGACAGCGTAAATAGCGCGTTGTCATTGATTATAGGAAGCTCAACGACGTCACGATTGGTGACTCATATCCCATCCCAAATATTTCAGAAATCCTAGATCAATTAGGTAAAAGTAAATACTTTAGTACCCTTGACCTCGCTTCCGGTTTTCACCAAATTGAAATGTCCCCTGAAGATTCTTCTAAAACCGCTTTCTCCGTACCTCAAGGCCATTTCGAATTTAATCGTATGCCCTTCGGATTAAAAAATTCTCTCTCCACTTTTCAGAGATTAATGAATTCCGCACTTTCTGGTCACCAAGGCATACAATGTTTTGTGTACCTAGATGTCATTGTTATCTACTCTTACGACCTCTTTTCCCACCTAGAAAACCTTTCAAATGTCTTTCAGAGACTACGCCAGTATAACCTTAAATTGCAGCCGGATAAGTGCGAATTTTTACGTAAAGAAGTTTCATACCTTGGCCACCTTATCACAGATAAAGGTGTTAAGCCAAACCCCGACAAAATAAGAGCCGTAAGCGAATTCCCAACTCCTAAATGTCCCAAAGACATAAAATCCTTCCTAGGATTTGTGTCTTACTATAGAAGATTCATTTTAGACTTTTCCAAACTTGCAAAACCACTCACGTCCCTTTTAAAAAAGGATGTTCCTTTTCTGTGGCAGAATGAACACCAAATATCCTTTGAAACATTAAAAGAAAACTTACCTCTGCTCCCTTATTAGCCTATCCTGACTTCACTAAACCTTTTATACTTACCTGTGATGCGTCCAATTATGCGATTAGCGCTATTCTATCCCAAGGTCCTGTAAATAAAGATAACCCGATTGCCTATGCCTCGAGAACCCTCAACAAAAGCGAATGTAATTATAGCACAACGGAAAAGGAACTATTAGCTATCCTTTTCGGTTGTAAAACCTTTCGTCCATATCTTTACGGTCGAAAATTTCAAATAATTACAGACCACCGCCCCTTAAAGTGGTTGTTCAATCATACAGATCCCAGTAGCAAACTCCAAAGGTGGAGACTTAAGCTCGAAGAGTTTGAATATGAGATTGTATACAGAAAGGGTAAGTTAAACAATGCAGCAGACGCACTCTCTCGCTATCCTGTTAATATTATTGAACAAAACGATCCAATTCCTTCTACTAGGAATACATATACGCAAATTCCTGAAAGCCTTCAAGTACAATCACCAGATCCTCTCGATGTCCTCGAAGAACTTGGAATGTTAGACCTGAGTCCTCAAGGCAACGAAACAATAGATTTTGAACCCTTAAGTCTCCCATCTCCAACGCCAGTCCCGGAAATACAAAACCCAGAAACAACAAACCTTCCCTCGCCTAACCCAATTCCTAACGACCCCGACACAATTAACTTAGAATCTCTGGATTTTCCATCCCCCGTGTCCGATCCAAATATACCTGAAAAAGAAAACGAAGTAATTGGTAATACAGTTAGCAACGACGAATATTCCAAATTCCTTAAACATATTTCCGACAAGAACTCCTCTTTTAATACAAACCTTGTGGAACACAATGAGAAATTAACGAAGAGCTCCTGCCCAGTGGTCTTGATCCCTACTTCTATAGACTTAGACGAGTCGAACCCTTACATCTCAGATATCCTCTCTGACCTCGACAATCCCGCAGACGTGGCTCAAGCTGAAAAAGAACTATTTACCTTCCAAAAAATTATGTCTAATAACAAAACGTTTTACTTACTTTTTACGAAGGTGCACCACTTTGATGAACCCACTTATCCAGAAATATTTAAAACACTGAAACACATCAAAAATGAACTATCAGAATTGGCACACGTAAATGAAATTGCTATTTCAGACTTCAAAAACCCATTTGAGAAACACTCCTTCTTTAAAATATTTAACATACTTACCTACCTGTTTCATGACACCTCAATCACCGTCCACGTTTACCATAACACTATAATCTATCCTGTCCCTAGCGAAATTCAAAAAATACTGAAAGAAAACCACGATATTCCCATAGCAGGACATCTCGGATCCACTAGAATGCTGAATAGAATTAAAGAAAAATATTATTGGAAAAATATGCGTAATGACGTAGAAACTTATGTCAAACGATGCAACTCGTGTCAAGCTAACAAAGCGTTACGACGCATAAACCGTGCTCCTATGCAAATAACAACAACTTCTACCAAACCTTTTGAAAGAGTATCCTTCGATGTCGTCGGTCCACTACCAGAAGTAGGCGCTGCCAAACTTAAATATATACTTACTGTTCAGGATGACCTTACAAAATTCTCTGTCGCATACCCCATATCCAATTGGACGGCTGAAGAAACATGTGAATGTCTATTACACTTCATTTCCCTGTTTGGTATACCCAAAATGATCCTCACCGATCAAGGTACTAATTTTACTTCCGATGCTTTTAAGCAAACATGTAACTTCCTTAAAATAAAACAGATATGGTCAACCCCATACCACCCACAAACACAGGGCGCTCTAGAAAGGAGTCACTCGACTCTAAAGGAGTACCTTAAATCATATGTAAACGAAAATCAAACTAACTGGCCACGATATGTATATACAGGCATACTAGCTTATAACACTAATATACACTGTACTACCAACTATTCTCCCTATGAATTACTTTACGGGCATAAACCATTTATTCCCGACGGTGTCTATAACACTGACTCAACTACTACCTACCTAGATTACGTAAAAATGCTTCAACACCGACTGAAACATTCGCGAGATGTAGCCCTGGAAAATATTAGGAAATCTAAGGAAAGGTCCAAAACATATTACGATAAGAAAACTAGACCAGTGTCATATAAAGTAGGAGACTATGTATATTTAAGAACTCATTTGCGTTTGAGAAAAGCTTTGGCTCCAATATGGAAGGGTCCTTTCAAAGTAGTTAAAATTCTTGGAAATAATACCCTGTCCTTATTAATAAATAGGCGCCACGTAAAGCATCACTTTGACGAAGTCAAACTAGCAAATCTAGGAGACGAAATTAGTATTAATTAGATTTATTTATTTTTCAGATTAAGTTTATTCCCTTTCTGTCTTATGGCAAATGAAGATTATGTTGAACCAATAAAAGATAGCCCTGGCATTTACTTCGACTTTGAAGGTCAAATGAAAACTATCAATGGATACCTTGACGTTATAATACCTATTGATATATCTTTTATTAAACCGCACTTAGACAATATATATACTGCTTTTGATACCTCCCGATATTTATGTGAACAAAGCGACGCTTTAGATGACTTAGAGTGTTACAATTTATTAGAACCGCTAACTGTCCGCTACGATGACATTATTAGAGATTTTGAAGCAATCTCTCACCTCTTACCCAATCGTCAGAAACGTTCTGCTTGGTTTGGAGGCATTGGTACTCTGTTTAAACATCTCTTTGGCAACCTAAATGAAGACGACGCAGTTAAATACGACAACGCCATTTCAATGGTACAACAAGACCAAAAACACATTGCATCACTTATAAAACAAAACATTCTGGTAACTCAATCTGTCTTAGAAAATGTCAACAGTACCGTTAACCAAATTAGTGAAAATGAACTGCCATAGATGTCCTTTCAGAAAATGTATACAACCTATCCTCAAATTCCGACAAACTTTACTTAAAATCAGAAATCATTGAAGTCTTCGCTATACTCGAGAGTTCAATTATGACCTTGTCCTTCAAATTAGAAGACATCGTAAATAGCGTAGCTCTAAGTAAAAACCATGTATTACACCCATCTCTCATTACACCAACTGAATTGTATAACGAGCTGGTCAATAATAATCACCTTCTGGGTAACTCCAAAGAATTGCCTGTAACATTAGAATTAAGCCACATGTATTCTCTTATTAATAGTTCTAGTATTATAAGCTACTTTATAAATTATAAGATTGTATTTGTTTTAAGTATTCCGTTAATTAACCCTAGAATATTTTATTTATATCATAGTATGCCATTACCTACCCCTTTTGATTCCAAACAACCAGAGACCTTCGCCACTATAATACCTTCGTTTAAATATGTAGCTATAACAAAAGATAAGGCTTTTTACACCATGTTTAACGAACTCAATAACTGTAAAGTTGTGATGAAACGTGACTTTATTTGTGAAGCATCCATTTTGTATCCTACCGACGCTCACCCATCTTGTGAAAGCGAAATTATATCTAAGATATTATCTTCTCTTCCAAAACAATGCCAAACTAAGTTTGCATATGGCGTAGTCGACATTTGGCAACCCTTAAGAAGCAATAGATGGATTTATGTACAGTCAGAACCCACAAAACTGTCAGTAGATTGTCCAAACAAAGGGACTCAAAAAATCCCGATCATAGGTACTGGGATACTAAGTCTTCCTATTGATTGTACAGGCTACTGTAAGAGTACTCAACTCTTACCACAAACTATTGTAAACATGAATATGTCCACAGTTAAATCTAATTTCAACCTTATTAACGACTCATGTTGTAGCTATGTGGCTTTTAACAGTATTAAACCCAAAGTGTCCCCTATTCTATTACAAAATATAAATCTAGATAACTTACAAAAGGAAAACAAAATTCAAAATAATCTTATACAAAAGCTAGACAATATAATTGAGGAACCACACATAATAAAATACGGGACACATTATTCTGTACTAAATATATTATTATTTATTATTATTGCAATTACTGTAATTGTTATTATTTTTAAGAAATTTAATATTGTAAAGAAATTCCTAGTCTGGCATCCCACAGCAGAAGTTACAACTTCAGAACACCATGATTCTCCCATTCCTATCCCTAAAACAAGAACCCACCTATGACTCCTTAATTCATAAACTTCGCGTTTTAAACGCGGAAGTTTAATCTTCTCCGGGGGGCTGTTATACCCCTAATCTCTATACTAGCTCCGCTACCCTAACCCGATGTCAGCTGTCTAGTCAGCATTTTATACTCGACGCTTCCCATCCACCTCGCCGGTCAGTCAGTCCAGTCCGATCCTTCATTCGTGCCACTTCTTTGAAAAATTGTACTTTCTATTTTCAATTTCTAATTAAATTATTTATAATTCAATAAATTCTTTTTTTTAAAAACTAAAATCCCGGGTCCGATATAACAGAACCATAGCTGCAGCTATAGCTTGATATAAAAAACTTCTTTAGTATTATCAAGGAGTTACCATAATAATCCCACGCCGATAACCAAATTTAGGGCGGGCGGAGCCGCTGGCAAAAGCTAATGGTCTATATTTTCTTGCCTTAATAAATCCCAAACTATTAGACTTAGAAGCGTAAATGTGTTGTCATTACTTCCAAATAAGACCGAACCGCTGTATATCAGCTGAATCACTGTCTAAAATAGAATCTTTAGCTGTACAAGCCCGTAGAATAAAAGCATTTGCAGCGCTTTTATAAAACACCTATTAGCTGAGTAGCTGTATCTAATTGCATTATATCAGCATTATTTGAGCATCAATAAGGGTAACTGTCACCCTAAAAGATTGGCTGATTATTAGAGTGAGTGTCACCTTTTTGACAGCATTAACTAAAGACCAGGATCTTATTAACGCCTTAATGGTTGTACAAGCGATAGAACACACGCCGGGAAGCAAAGTCTCTCCTTGATACGGCAAGTGAGTTTGGGATCGTCGTAATGTATATGTCGCAGGCAAATCGTTTAATTCGCCGTTTTATAATATGCCTAGGCAGATCGTAAAGTATGGAAAAGAAATTATCATATATCTGAACAGATTATTATATGAAGCTTGGCTGGAACGCTCCGCATTTACGTTTACAAAAGAGAAACTGAACCTCACCTAACATACATGACTTATACAGTGCGATTTCTGATCCTTTCTTTTAATAATATGAAAGGAATCAGCAAGCAATTGAAAAAACTAAAAAATGAGATTGGGATTAAAAACGATAGTTAAATCTAGAAGAAAAAGTTGCTAATGTGGTGGGTGGTGAGTGGCTGTAAAGGAAAGCAAGCGCAAATTTCTAGAAAAAACTACTAATTGAAACGATGGTCGCTCTAAAGTATGCACGTGTTGCAGTCACCATAATAATGATGTTATCATAGGGTAGTGTAACTTCCTGGAGAAGTCCTTCAAAGGTATCTCAATATTCAACTGTCAGAGATGGGCTGTAAACAATTTCTAGAAGTATTCTACTGTGCTTGGAGTTGACTTCTAAAAACAAATTTTCAGCGCTACTTGTGTATTCAGAGAACGATTTATTTATTACTTTGTGAGTATTGTCACTGCGTCAGTATAAAACGACTCCACCACCACCGTTATTAGTACGATCATAACGTATTAATTGAAAACCTGATAGGCAGTACAAAGCAGACGGTAGAGAAGACTTAAGCCATGATTCAGAAACTAAGATGGCGTGGATATTTTTATTAGTTAAAGATGCAAGGATATCAGAAGTGCCGTGGAATGCTTTGAGCATTGATATGTATAACAATAAAATTGAGATAAATACTATCAAATAAGGACAGACTAGTAGAGAGGGATGTAAAGGATGTGTCAATACCACTTTCAATCTCCTCAGTACTACACGAAAAATATTCAACGTTATAACTATAAGATTCATTATTGCTCATGTCTAGTAAAATTAAGAGCCTATATGTAATAAACTATAAATATATAAATAACATGCATCTTTTCTAAAAATAAAAGAAATAAAAATTTAATTTAACTTTTAAATAAAAGATATAATTAATGAAAGTAGTTTAATATTAAAATACTATCATAAAATAAGTAGGTGTGTGAGGGGGGCATTGTAACATTTATCAATCGGAAACGACATTTGAAGTTAAGCATATTTACGATGTATGAAGTAGGTACTTACAATAAGGATCCAACCAGTTTACACAGTGCAAAACTGAGCAGGTTTGGCATGAATGCTGACATTAAGCACAGGCATCCTCCAGCTGCCGAAGTTAGAATGAGAACTGATTTGCGGCCCCAGGAATCTGCGGCTTGGCCCCAGAAGGGACCGGTTATTATAGCACCTATCAAAAAAGTCAAAATCAAACCATTAAGTACATAAAATCAGCGAGGTTGAGGTTTGAGGATTAGTATAAACTTGTTTTTGCTCGCGGCTCCACCCGCTCTGAACTTGGTTATCGGGAGGGATTCTTCCGGAAACTCCTTGGTTTTACTAAAAAAGTTTGTTATAGCAAGCTATAGCTGCAGCTATAGTTCGTTCAAGTGTAGTTCGGTTATAGTTGCTTCCGCAGGAACCTTAGAATTTTCCAGCATTAAAAGTCTCAGTCTCATCATAGTCTACGTCCCATTCCAGGACCTAGCCTATATGTGTGCCATGTTTCATCCCGATTCGTCCAGTGGTTGAAGCGTGATTAAGTAACCAACTTCCAAACTTTTGCATATTTATAATATAAATTGGATAACATTGTACATATTATAGCAATGTAATATTGATATAGTAATATATTATTCATTTATACTATTAAAGTGGCAAACAAGCTTACGGATCGCCTGATGTTAGCGGTCACCGTAGCCAGTGGAAGCCTACAACATGCACCAAGAACATAACTCGCGCATTACCTACCGACACTTTAAAAATCTTCTAACTCCCTTTTTGAAGAACCCCATACTGTAGTCCCCAAAGATAACTTTGATAGGCAGCTGCTTCTACAACTTCAGCGTTCAACAGGGTAACAATACATTGCCTGTAAATGTGACGCCGCGCGCCGTATCCAAAAAGGTTATTGCAAAGTACGTTATATACACTCTTGAATTCGGGAGTAGATCTATGTGCGTGTATATCTGAACAAGTAATTTAATTTATCTCGAGATTATAATAATAATAATGATAAAACCTTACTTACTTACTAATAAAAATAAATAAAGACTATAATAATAATAGCCATTTATTCCAATGAATATTACATTATGTTTTACAAAACATGCATTATTAATAATAGTATTAGTATTTGTATAACTCCTATAATTTATGTAATCTATGTTTATACATTTATAAAAAGGAACATTTATTTATTTTCCTTTTAACATATTATTCCATGCATTAATATAGGTAATTAATTGATTTATTAAAATTAATTTAAATTAG
The DNA here is from genome assembly GCA_946406115.1 of Apoda limacodes. Taxonomy (NCBI): domain Eukaryota; kingdom Metazoa; phylum Arthropoda; class Insecta; order Lepidoptera; family Limacodidae; genus Apoda; species Apoda limacodes. The sequence goes on from OX291554.1 coordinate 4,631,273, forward strand.
TTTAATTTTATTATTATTTGGATGTCCATTTGTGGACATAGGCCTCCTCCATCATATGCCTTGTGTTTCTCTTCAAAGCGAGTCTCGTCCAGGCGACGCCAGTCACGGCTTCAATGTCGTCCCGCCAACGGCGCCGCGGGCGGCCCCGTGCTCTCTGCCCGTCGCGCGGGCACCAATGCAGATAAGTTTTGGTCTTTTTACGGATGTCGGCGTTCTTTATTTTATCTATTTATTTGATGTCAGGCATGCTGCGTTTTGCGAGATTACCGGGTCCAAAATTATCGAGGTTTTTCGCAATAAGCTCCTAGACATTAAGAGTTCGACAGAGTCTACGACTGCAAGCAGAAGTCCCGTTCCTATCAGATATATCTATATTCTATATCTAAGTATATTATCTATATCAAACTGTATTATGAAGCCTCAAATCCTATCCTACTATAATATTTAAATGTGAAAGTTTGTATGTCTGAATGGATGTTTGTTACTCAATCACGCTTTAACCACTGGACGCATCGGGATGAAATTTGGCATACATATAGGTTAGGTCCTGGAATAGCATATAGGCTACTTTTTATCTCGAAAAATTTCCCACGGGAATAACTATAACAGAGTTTAAAGAACAATAGATGTATCTATAGTTTGCTATAGCAAACTTCATTAGTATAATTAAGGAGTTCCACGCCGATAAACGACTTCAGGGCGGACGGAGCCGCTAGCAAAGTCTAGTATTTAATATCGCAAAAAACTAGAATTTTTTACACATGTTAAGTTCTTACCAATATTGTGTATAGATAGAAGGATTCCTCGAAATTTGTCCGGTACCACGAGGTCGCATGTCGCAGCAGGCAAAATTAAAGCATTACTATTCATCTCTACAAGCGGCGCAAATAACGACACTGACATCAGAATGTAGTGGAATACTTGGTATCGGCCCATGCCTGCAAAATTTGTATTAGCAATTACGCGCAATATGTATATAAAACAATATTTGTCATGCAGGAATCATAAGAAATATGCTTTTACATGCTTCTACACTACATACTATACATACTTTTTCTTACTTGTCTTATTTCGTACTCACAAAACGATTCGTGCTCAAACCATAAAAGAAACGAAATTTAAACTTTAAACTATATTTTATTTAGTAGCCTTTCTTTTTCGAGCCTGAATCATAGTTTCCTTGAATTTTAACCGACTTCAATAAGAACATACAACAAACTTCTTTCTGGTTCTATCTACGACGCGTATGTTTTTTTTTGTATGTATGTTCACTGATTTCTGGACAACTACGTAGCCGATTTGAATAATTATAACTGTATTTATTTGATTAAGGTTAAGCCCTGGTTGGTCCCACATAAATATGAAAACAATTGAATCCTAGGGAGCGGAGATACGGAGGTTAGAAAATGTGGTTCTAAGATTTGCTTATATGTTTAGATGTACGTTCAGTTGTTCAAGTATGTAGGTTTAAATGCATATGTTACGCGATTTCTTTGCCGAATGTAAACCTAATTTCCTTTTTCTCTAGCATATATGACTATTATTTTTAAAAAAATATAAAAAATCACCGACTTCAGAACCCTTCTAAAAATCCATACTAATATTATTAATTAAAAAGTAACTCTGTCTGTCCGTCTGTCTTTCTTTACCTCTTTAGGCATAAACCTCTGATCGATTAAGATGAAATTTCAGCATGGAGATAGTTTGAATCCCGGGAAAGGACATTAATTTTTCACTTTTTTGAAGTCGGTCTAATTTTTTTATCAAAATTTTTAAACTTACACGGTTAGACAATTTAAAAAAATTAAAAATAGGGTGTAGAAGTAAACGGATGAGTGTAGTAAAGTCCGCAGAGGTTTTTATACCACTAAGGTGGTAAACAAACTAACGGTCCGCCTGATGTAAAGCGGTCACCGCAGTCTATGGACGCTTGAGCACTGTAGTCATTTTCGCGAGTTGCCGACTCTTTAAAAATCGCAGAGTGGGGCACGAGTGTAACGAAGTCGGTCCAATTTGAGGAAAGCTGCGGTACCTAGTTGCATATTCCATAAATACAAACTTATACAAAAGTTTTAGAAATAACAATAAAATGAGAACTAAAGTCTAAACAAAATGCACAAATGAATTAAGTTATACAAAACCCAATAACACTTACCTGCTTTATCCAAACCTTCCTCCAAATCTACTTCCATATTTGAATTTTCCACGGAATTTGTGTAACTATCGGCGCTCACTGACACTTCCTCCTTCATTTCTACTTTACTAGCAACTCAATAACAAAAAAAATAAAGCAGGTTAATAAATTACATATAGGTATTGGCAATGATAAACGAAATGTCAAATATTTTTGACGACCAAGTTTAAAGTTCGTGGCACTTCGACGGCGCATAAAAGGAAACTTGTAACGTATTTAACTGTTACTTAATAACCATATAGCGTACGCCCACGCTTTGTTCGTGAACCATTGACATTATCGACAAGGAGTACTGAGATCTAAAGAGAACGTAGGATTAGTAGCTTCAAAGATTTTACTTTAATTTCTGAGTCCGAAGTATTCGAGCGAGACATTGCAAAACCAGAGTATCGTATTCTGATCTATTTTAACTGTTCCAATCATCAAGATCAAGATAGGATTTAACCGACCGAGAACCGTGAATGATTATACTTTGGAATCCTTGAGTTCGGAATATCTCCTTGTGATCAGTTCAGAACTATCAACAAATCCCTAAATCTAAATCTCAACATCATTAAATCTTATCATAGGATATATCTTGCTTTGGTATTCTCGTGTCTCTGGAAGAGTCAAGATAGTTCGGAATCAGGGTTTCAGGTTTTTGAACTGTCGCGCTCGGTTTCTCTGGACTCAGGGATTCCAAAGTAAAATCTATGAAGGTACTTATCCTACGTTAGTTACGTAGTTACATTGACGGTTCTGGAGAAGTGAGATCTACTTGCATACATTTTAATCTGGCATTTTCGTGATAGAATTGGTGTTGTGAGAATCTTTTGTAGATCTTCCAAATCAGATTTTTCCCGTACAACCTTTGGTTCACTAAATACCTATATTTGTCATAAACTGGCAAAGAATATTACACTTACAAGATACTTTAATACGACCTCAGGGACTAATAAAAGCCACTAGTCCTATACACTACAGCAGAATAATATATATAATAATAATAATAATAATAATAATAATAAAAGCAGTTAGTATATTTGGGTATATTTTTAATAGCATTTTATATCATCCCTGCGGTAATTCAACTTCAGGGAATTTTCCTTCCTGAACCTACCTATTCTTACCGCTGTGAAGTTAGCGGCCTAAGGAAGCGGCCGATTATAAACCGACCAAATTGAGATGTCAATATTTTTGTATATTAAAATGAAATAAAATAGTATAAACAGTTTTAAATAAGAAACTATTTCACTAATGAATTTTGGGTTTAAACTGAAAAAGATGCAATATGGATTCAACACAAGAACATTTAAAAAAAAAATTAAATCATTTAGACATATAAGTGTCGTAAAACGTTTGAAGAAAATCTGGTGACACTTTGTGACCTACATAGAATTAAAGCTGGATAAATAAGCAATCTTATGACATCATTCAGTTGTACCTTAAAAAATTCAAAGATCTCTTTCTTTATCTGCTCGTACATAAATGTGTACAATTTATCTACAAACATTTATTTACAGCGACAAAATGTACTGGGAAATTATTTAAAATTTAGGCTGCTAATGGTTTTTCGGTATGGTATCCCCATAGAAGGTGCATTTGAATCATGTCATAAGATTGCTTATTTATCCAGCTTTAATTCTATGTGGGTCACAAAGTGTCACCAGATTTTCTTCAAACGGTTTCAGTCATTGAAACGGTCAGAAGTGTAAATTGATTTTTCCTTAATATTTTTGTATTAAAAATTTCACGTCACTTTATTCATATTAGTACCTTAAAAAATTCAAAGATCTTTTTCTTTATCTGCTTATATATAAATTTGTACAATTTATCTTTAAACATTTATTAACGTCGACAAAATGTACTGGGAAATTATTTAAAATTTATGCTGCTAATGGTTTTTCGGTATGGTATCCCCATAGAAGGTGCATTTGAATCATGTCATAAGATTGCTTATTTATCCAGCTTTAATTCTATGTGGGTCACAAAGTGTCACCAGATTTTCTTCAAACGGTTTCAGTCATTGAAACGGTCAGAAGTGTAAATTGATTTTTCCTTAATATTTTTGTATTAAAAATTTCACGTCACTTTATTCATATTAGTACCTTAAAAAATTCAAAGATCTTTTTCTTTATCTGCTTATATATAAATTTGTACAATTTATCTTTAAACATTTATTAACGTCGACAAAAAGTACTGGGAAATTATTTAAAATTTATGCTGCTAATGGTTTTTCGGTATGGTATCCCCATAGAAGGTGCAACTGAATGATGTCATAAGATATATTATATTTATCCAGCTTTAATTCTACGTAGGTCACAAAGTGTCAACAGATTTTCTTCAAACGGTTTCAGTCATTGAATCGGTCAGAAATGTAAATAAATTTTTCCTTAATATTTATTTCAGCAAAAAATTTACGTCACTTTATTCATATAAGTACCTCAAAATGGTACTTATATGAATAAAGTGAAGTGTCCAAGATTTTCTTCAAACGGTTTCAGTCATTGAAACGGTCGGAAGTGTAAATTGATTTTTCCTTAATATTTTTTTATTAAAAATTTCACGTCACTTTATTCATACCTTAGAAAATTCAAAGATCTCTTTCTTTATCTGCTCATATATAAATTTGTACAATTTATCTTTAAACATTTATTAACGTCGACAAAATGTACTGGGAAATTATTTAAAATTTATGCTGCTAATGGTTTTTCGGTATGGTATCCCCATAGAAGGTGCAACTGAATGATGTCATAAGATATATTATATTTATCCAGCTTTAATTCTACGTAGGTCACAAAGTGTCAACAGATTTTCTTCAAACGGTTTCAGTCATTGAATCGGTCAGAAATGTAAATAAATTTTTCCTTAATATTTATTTCAGCAAAAAATTTACGTCACTTTATTCATATAAGTACCTTAAAAAATTCAAAGATCTCTTTCTTTATCTGCTCATATATAAATTTGTACAATTTATCTTTAAACATTTTTTTACAGCGACAAAATGTACTGGGAAATTACTTAAAATTTAGGCCGCTAATGATTTTTCGATATGGTATCCTCATTGAAGGTGCAATTAAATGATGTCATTAGATTGCTTATTTTACTAGTTTTAATTCTATGTAGGTCACAAAGTGTCACCAGTTTTTATTCAAACGTTTTACGACACTTATATGTCTAAATGATAAATTTTTTTTTTAATGTTCTTTGTGAGTTGAAATCCATATTGCATTTTTCTCAGTTTGAACTCAAAATTCATTAGTGAAATATTTCCTTTTTAAAACTGTTATTTAAACTATTTTATTTCATTTTAATTTTCAAAAATATTGACATCTTAATTTGGTCGGTTTATAACCGGCCGCTAACTTCACACCGGTCTTATTCTTTTCTTTCAAAGTCAAAGTCAAAGTTACTGTGAAAAAGTTACTATAATTCGTTTTATTTGCTTATATATATGTAATTTGAATCTTGGAAACGGCTTGTACGATTTGCATGAAATTTAATCTGCTGATGGTTTCGGGGGCGATAAATCGATTTAGTTAGGTTTCATTTTTAGAAAACGTCGTTTTATCCGTTTTTAGGCAATGATAAACTAAAAAATACGACTCTTCCTGACATGCATTGGCAATTAGTAATACTATTATTTTTTACCGACACAGCAACAATAAAGCTAGTTGACAATAGATTGCGTTGTTTAGCAACACTAAAGCTACTTGACAATAGATGGCGTCGTTGGTAAAAAAAGTAACACATTTTGAATACAAAATGTTAAGTCAATTTTGAGTACCAAAATAGTTTGTATAATTATGAGTAGCAAAATATGTTGTGTAATTTTGAGAATCAATATAGTTACTGTCATTTTGAGTAGCAAAATATTAGGTGTGATGTAGTTTGCATGAAAAAATTTTGGTAAGACGCTTTCTTCCGTGGCTTAACGCCGCTTCATCATGGAGCTCCATAGGTATCGCATGGTAATGACCAAGACTTGTGCGGGCGAAGCCGCGGGATTAAACTATTGTGTTATAAAAAGATATCTGCATTTTCATACTTTTTTTTGAGAAGGTATCACGATATAATTCAGTTTCGGGGAAAATATATGAGGTAGTATCCCCAATTTGTAATAACCCGAACGATAATGTTTCACACAACTACGCAATTGCGTAAACAATAACTAAATAATATTTGTTTTAAAGAGTCTAAAGCAAACACACGGTACTACACATGTTAATGTAGTTTTATCCACATTTCCTATAGCTAGTTACAGGTTTGTAAATATTTACGTGTTTAATTTAGATGTGTTATTTGGTTGTTGCAAACTAAAAAAGAGCGTTGACTTTTACGTTTACTAAACATTGTTAAATCTAATTAAGTACAAAATAGGACTTACAAATAGAATCCGTGATACGCATGACATTATATACAATTATAATTGCAGATCGCAAACTAGATTCCAGTACCATACCAGGCCAACATACTAGGACCAATTACACACACGAGGCGTTTCACCAGGTTCAATATTGAGACCAATATTCTTCAATATTTATATTAACGTTTTAATTAATACTATTCACAATAATGTAGATGTTGCTGAATTAACCGTTTACGCTGATGATATAAATGTCTTTGTTACAGCCGACAACATTATGAATCTTAAAGAAAATAATAATAAAACCCTCTCTGCCTTCCAAAAATGGTTAACTAGTAATAATATGGCTATGAATTGAAACGAAACAATATTACTGTTATTTAAAACAACTTTAAAAAACAAGAACAACTTAAGGTGACTTTCAATGTCCTTCGAATCGATCAAGTTAATACTATTAAGTTTTTAAGCATTAACATACATAGCTCTCTTAACTGAAAGGATGAAGTGGAGCCAATTGTTAATAGCATAAATTCCTCATGCTATGCGATTAGATCTCTTAGAGATGAAGTTTATATGATAAGTTTAAAGATGGTTTATTACGCACTTCTTTAATTTTGAATTATTGAAAGAATGCAAAATTCCTTGATACCTGCTAATGGTGACTAAAAGTCATCGCTGTAGTTCAGTCGCTACACGGTTAAAACAGATAACTTTAAAAAAGTACAAATTGCTTTGTATCAAAGCAAATATTAACTCCAAGAAAATGATCCTCTCCCTATGAATATTTACTTAGTAAAAGTAAAATAAAATCTTGAAGATATTTATTTGTACTAAGACAAAAATATTCAATGCAAGTAAACAAATGGGTTAAGAATTAAGTTATTTTGATAAGAATAACAATTTATTAAGTTTAGAATAATTATTATTTTGATAGCAGAAATAAGTTAGTCTTCAAGTGAAAGGGGTTTAGATTACTTATATTTCGCTATTTGCTATATTTTTCACATATGTTTTCAGAGTAAAACAAAGTAGTTTTACATGGAAAAAACATTATTTTTAACAGCGACGCAAAAACAAAGAAGTGTTATAAGTTTGAAGGCTCCATCGTAGCGTCAAAAGGAATGAACAGATTTCAATTTTTGAAGTGAAAACTTCTTTAGCGGCGCTGTGCACTTTTTTTGTGATGGGTAAAAACTGTTAAACTCGCGTCAGGTCACGTGTCCTGATCGAAAATTCGTATGATGGCACTCGCGTTAGGACACGTGACCTTTATTTAGATTAGGTTAGTTTTTATTTTTAGTATATGGCGATTATGAGTAGTACAGAGAGGTTGGATAAGGGATTTTAATTCTATGACAGATTGAGCTGTCAAATATACAACGTCAAAAAAGTAAATAAACAAAAGTTATTATTTTTAATAAATAAATATGGATAAGAAGTAATGGGAAGTAAATAGCGAGTATGTTTTCACTTCTGCCGGCACCCCCGGAGTGCAACCCGTTTTTTTTTCGTTTAAACGCTATTCTAATCTAATTGGTTCTTGACTATGTTTGGTGGAAAACAATTTAGCTGGTTCAAAAAACATTCTGTTCTTTTCCTAGTGGTTCCATAGTGAACCTTTTTGCCCAGCCATTCGTCTGTCGCAAACGATGTGTGAAGAGTCGCTCATTGGATGGGTAGCCGCCTATAGGGGCCGCCTATGCTTTTTCGTAATCCGGGGGGGGCTCGTTAACCCATTGTCTTTTTTCTGGCTGTTGTTATATAAAAGCATTCGCTAACGCTAATAGTTTAACGTTGCTGTGCTAACAATGGCAAAAATAAACTGGACCATGTCGAAAATATACTTTTTATGCCCTAACATATTCTAAAAAGTGTAACAATTTTGATTTCATCGGTTTGGTCGCCAGTATACTTACCTACATATGTTCATTACGACATTACGGCTATATTTACCGATCTACATCTTAAATTATTATATAACTTATTTTAAATCCACGGCCAATGTTTCTGGAAATTCTAAACAAATGCAGTTCCATTGTCAACAACTTTATCAATGTAGCTATCACTATCAGCATTTCAACAAGTTAAGTCTTTAACAAATTAATTGATTAAAACAAACAGAAGCGACAAATGGCGGTGCAAACACGACCCCCGACAGAGAGTTATCTTTAAACAAATTGACAGAGCAAATACGTTCATACACGTGTCTAAAAACTAACTAACAAATAATATTATTGCAAATTCCCAGGTCCAGATAGTTCTACATCTAAGCGGATGTTATCAAGAAAGACAAAAGTTGGTAGAGTAGTATTCTTAACGTATCTATATGTTTCAAACTTTAAGGCCGAACGCACATTACGTTAAATCTCCGATAGAAAAATTCTCGCGCGAAATATCTAGGTACTATTCGGCCGAATACAAATACTTAAATTTTTTTGTTGTAGTAGGATGATTCGCATAATCCAAAGATTATTTTTATTAATTATAATATTGTATTTTCTTGTAATCATTAAAATAATCACGCATTCTCAACTTCCGTTCCGTTCTCAAGTACAGGCGAGTTATTTTAAGAAGCCATAAATGATTACTATTTTATTATAGGTATTTACACAATTTCTCTTTTAAACAAAACAAAGAGAACACGAAAACAAAAAAAAAAAAAAAACGAGTTGCACTCCGGGAGTGCCGGCAGAAGTGAAAACCTTTACACACGATTCGCGCTTAACACTCAAATATGTCACAAGACATGTCTTTGACATTGTCAAGAAATAATAATGTTTGTTTATTTACTTTTTTGACGTAGTATATTTGACATCGCAATCTGTAATAGAATTAAAATTCCATATCCAACCTCCCTGTACTACTCATAATCGCGAATACTAAAAATAAAAATTAAAATAGGCGTGGCATTACGGTTCCCGTCTCACGAATTTCCACGATCAGGACACGTGACCTGACGCGAGTTTATCATTTTTTACCCATACCAAAGAAAGTGCACAACGCCGCTAAAGAAGTTTTCACTTCAAAAAAAAAACCGGCTTCAAAAAGATGAACTAAAAAGGTAAAAATAATTACTTAATTCCAAAAATCTGATCTCATTCACAATTTGATGTTGGTGTCTATGTACCGTTTGTTTTTTTTATTTGTTAATTTTTTTTTATATTTTGCTTTTGAGTGACTTTTTTTCTCGTACACTAAAAACTACTTGTCTACATAAAAGGCGCGTTTCACCTGTTCAAAATTAACATCAATTCTTTTTTCTCCAAAATTTCAAGTTTTAAATCCACTTCATTAATATGGGTCAACTTCAGGAACGTACCTACTCGTTCGAAAAAATAATAATTTTGAAATCGGTTCACAATTGACGGAGAAATCGGTGGACATACATAAAAAAATATACCCGTCGTACATAGAACCTCTTTCTTTTTTAAAGTCGGTTAAAATGTCAAAACATGCAGTGTGGCGTGAGAGAAAGGTCACGCGCTGGCCGAATACTTTTGCCGTATATTCGGCCAGGAGGCTCGCAGAATATTATTATATGAATATATAAAGTGAAAATCAACATTGTCATTTTGCTTTTTCAGTATACTAGTCAAAAGTTTTAACGTTTAACGTTTATTCACTATTTTTATTTATATATATTAAAAATATAATCAAATTTAATTGCAAATGTTAATTAATTATCTTATTATGTTTTGATATTGATCACAAAACTTCAATAATAACTTTGAACAGCCATACTGAAAAATCAAGATATTTGGAAAACGCCACACCTTCTAAACAAACTGGCGTATGTACCTATGTATATCATTCAAAGTCAGAGTTTATTCAAATAAGGTTTTACAAACACTTTTGAATCATCAAAGTTTTGACATACTATTTTTTGTTACTAATAACGATTTTATTCCTAACAAAAGGGTAACTGTAGGAAAAGCCTATTCTCACCAATCACTTTAGTCCTGCGCGACTGGTAGTGAACCCATTGCTACAACACTGCTTCTGATACTTAGTAACTTGACTAAGGTGGCTTTTTATACGGGCCATAAGTTGTAAATCATTTAGGCTTTAGGCTAATGAGCGGTAAAATCAAGGTCATAATAATACACACCCTTTGCTAGTTTTTTAGGAACATTGAAAGGTAAGTGATAAGTTGTTGGAGAGACACCTACTGAGAGACTACGACTGCTGATCACGACTCAAGGTCGTGAGTAGTTACTAGATGCAAGTGACTTATACAGACACGTGGATTAACGATATCAAAGTAGGATAACTAGTTTATATCCTATTCTTTATAATAATCTATTCTATATTAATATTATAAAGAGGAAAGATTTGATTGTTTGTTTGTATTGAATAGGCTCCGAAACTTCTGGACCGATTTGAAAAATTCTTTTACCATTAGAAGCCGACATTATCTTTGATGAACATAGGCTAATTTTTACCACGGGAAAATGCTTCAATCCTACGGGAAAGCGGGTAATAGGACAACGGGTAGTAAGAATTATCCTTCCGTATTTATCTTTTTCACATAACTTCTAAATGGCTGAACCGATTCGGTTGAAATTTTATATAGGTATTTCGATGGTTACCTGGATGATTTAAAAATACAATTGGACCCGGTAGGTGGCGTTGCTGTCGGTATGTCAACTACTAAATGGCTTGACCGATTGGGTTGAATATTTGTATGTGTATTTCCATGGTTTCACAGACAAGAATGTATTATGCCCTTAAAGAGGAAAGATTTGATTGTTAATTTTTTTCTATAATTGAGGAGTTGCCGTAAGAACCTACGCCGATAACGAAATGTAGGGCGGGCGAAGCCGCTGGCAGAAGCTAGTACTAAATATTCTATTTATATATTTAACTACGATATTCTGTGAATATTAGGTACTTTAGTTTCACCATCGGAAATCGGTTTTATTTTTCGTGTAATCCGCTTTCATTTCCCTGTACATCCATGTAGTCACCTTATTATAGTATTATTCTTAAGATATAATGCTTCTTCATTACTGTTTTTATAGAATCCTATGTGTGTGTAGGCCATTACATCTACTATAGTAAAATACCTACCTTCTTAGGACGGCCGCATATTACAAGAAACCAATGGAAAAATTTCTCAAGCGCGCTGAACGAGCACCCCATTGTCATGAAAAGAATTCTAAAACAAAATTATTTGACGAAGTGCCTTCCTGCGCGCACAAGGATTTTTCTATCGGAAAATTCTCGTAACATGCGGCTGGCCTTATAGATATTAGATTTCAATAACCTTTACTATTCAATATAAAATCTTCCAACCAAACACTTTACCTACAATAATGGCACTTTCTATTTTTATCAAATTCTACGTCAAACAAAGTGCAGGTAAACATCAGGAGATAGTTACATACGTTTACCCCCCAAGACTGTGCCAAACAGTTATCTAACTGTGACAATATGTGACGACAGCCACAGAGATACGGTCTCTTAGTATAAAATTAGACATTTTCGCTAGAGCGGCTATTTGAAGAGTATCACACATAGACTTACTACATAATCTACAAAACTAAGTTCTTTTTCGTATAATTTGAATATGAAGAAACATCTAACTTTGGACAGCGATGTTTTGGAGCAGCAAAGAGAAAAGTCAACTAGCACAGCATCAGTTGAAGAAGCACTCAGTGCCACTGGTGAGGTTATCTATCTAATACCTTTAAACGAGCAATTCTGAAATATATATAATCTGAATCTCGGAAACGGCTCCAACGATTTTTATGAAATTTAATATGCGGGGGGTTCCGGGGGCAATAAATTGATCTAGCTAGGTTTCATTTTTAGAAAACGTCGTTTTATTCGTGTGTTCAGGCAATGATAAACTAAAAACTATGATTATACCTGACATCTATTGGCGAGTAGTAATACTATTAATTTTACCGAAATAGCAACACTAATGCAACTTGACAATAGATGGCGTAGGTAAAAGAACAAGCAAAGCTCGCTCTTCCAGGTACTTTTATTTAATTAACAAAAGTTCTTTGACAAGCCAAAAACACATAAGGTAATAGGTAGGTACTGCCGTGAAAAGCAATGATACTAAAGTAGTGGGTACATAGTTAGACTTTCATGTATGAATCGTTATAAACAAGTAAAATATGGAGTCTAGCGCAGATTTTGTCATAGTACTGGCCGGGGGATGCTTACGGGAAACAGCACCCATGATATTCTCTATCTCTCTTAGCTACCCTCGTGCTAAAAATCAAGTCACCTGATTGCAATAATGTCGCTATTCCCCTAGAAATTTTTGGAGCAGAAAGTATCCTCCAGCTATTACTGTACCCGTTCCTTTGTGACGTAAAGAAATAGTGGCTCGCGAAAAAAAATTTCCAGTAAAATATTTTCGCTGATTTTCGGCAATGCCATTACAGCTACATCTCACTGCACCCCCTGTAAGTCTTGGGTTAAGATCAATTACGATGAGCCTTTAGCAATCCACTGTCGGATGCAAACAAAACGCAAAAAAAAAACTTTTCCAATAAACTTTACCATCTCTCGTCTTCCGCCTTTCATATCCAGCCACTTTCACCTGTTTTATTTCATCGGACCATCAATCTGGAGTGCGACCCAGGCTGCACTTACCAATCCAGAGTATTTAGTCTTAGACTCATAAGCCCTACCGGCCATTGGTTTTGCAATCAATATTTCCTGTCCATTGTCACCTTAACCTTCTATTCTATTCTCAGCTCGCTCAGCTACTTTTAAAGAGAAGACAGGGTAATTGTCAGTTTCCATGTTTCTGCGCTTCATTGCTGGATTTATTGCTCGACTGGTAGTGAGCGCTCATAACGGTTGAGGGTAGCTGTATATGAACGACTAAAGTGCTGCACTGGACACAGCTACATTCAACCGATATCAGCACTCTTGTGATTAAGTACATGTAGTACTACCAGCCATAGCCTTCAAGCATTGGACTGTGAGAAACGTAAAGAACTGACGCAACTTACCAATTGTAGCCCAGCCTAACAAAAAAAAACTATCTGCTTACTTATCAAAGTTGTTCCTACCATGTGTAATTGTCTGATTTAAGTTAACATAGATATTCTACAAGAGCTTCAACTGTGACATTACCAACGGCAACTCAAGTCAACGTGGATAAATGTAATGAAGAACAAAACGGTAGTTGACAAAGTTGATAAGATTTATCAGGTTTTGCTAAAACATGGTTTGGTCATTCACATAGGCTAAATATACTTTTAGGTCTTTTGTATCAATTTTCACAGTGTGTAGATTTGGTTCATAGTACTGTAGCCTTTTTGAAATCCAGCCTTATCCAGAGACTTAAGTCGTCAATTGTCCGGGGGGAACGATTTGTGATTACTCTCGAAAACAACTTATACACCTTGCTTAGAAGTGAGACCAGCCTTTTCTTTAGGTGCGTTTTATTTTATTTTTAGAATAAAACTAAGACACTCCCACTCCACTCTTCGGGTATAGTTTCGTTTTGCAGATTAGCATTAAAGAGTAATTTCGTCAGAAATTAAGAACTACTGACTCTCGGAAGGTGTGCTTGTTCTTGAGCTGCTTAAGAGCAGCATCTTAATTTTGTCTACGTCAGCATCCCAATTGTTCTTGGTGTAGTGGCGGGCAAAGAGTGCGCAACTAGGTATTGCCTATCTGTTGTGCCCTAGGTTCTGGCGATGGTGGTGAAACTCTTGGATTTTGGCAAGTAAGGCTAATAAGAAATGGTTCTTCCGTCAGATGTCCTTAGCTTCAACAATTGAGTCCTTCCGAAACCTTTTTTGCGAATGCTTTTGATCCTTTATTTTTTTCAATTGCTTCGTCAATGGACCCTGTGTTAGAATGGGATGGATATCGAAACGTAAAATAAGTAACCATTTATTTTCTAGGATTCGGTAAATACAACTACGGTTTGCTACTAGTGTGCAGTGGGACCCTGCAAGCCATGGGCTTAGACCTGTTTGGAATCAGCTTTGTGGTAGCAGCAGCTGTCTGCGATCTTCAGCTCACAATGCAGCAGCGGGCTTTGCTCACCGGAATACCACTTGCAGGTACGTACACAATTAATAAACTGTTTAACGACATACATATCCATATATTTACCTTCATTTGTTGATGAAGAAACTTATGGTAAGACTAACATCAAACCTGACGTCGTCACAGGGTTGTCACTTTTACGAATATTTGTTTAGAATTACGATTTAGGACTGGGGTTTTATACCATATTTTTATTTGTTCTTTATTGTATTTACTAACCTTTATATAACATCTTAATAAATGAGGTTGTGCAGGAAGGATACAGGCGGCTCTAGAGCAAGGTTGCCAGGTTGCCAGATGGACTTAGAAAATGTATTTTCAAACACGCTCAAACAAAACACAAGGTTTGGAAAATAAAACTATGTCAGTAGCGCTACTTTTTCACCAATTCGCTTAAACATTAATCTACCTTTGATTTAAAATGTTAGATTTGTACAAAAAAAACTTTTAAGATTCATTTTGACTTACAAATGGATTCTAAAAAAATACTAGGAGGATAAAGAACTTTGATTAAAATACTGTCAAACCTGTTTTAGACCTGTCGTTATACCTCTAATTATACCAAAAGTTGTACAGACTAGTACTATTCCTTATTTTGTGGTTCAGACTTTCGAGTTGGAACAATGTCCTTCAGTGGACGACTTCTAGCTAGATGATGATGACTCAATTTTTCTATTGCTTGTAAATCGTAATTTAAAATAAGGACTACATAAGAAATACTGAGAAAAAAACGTACCCACACCATTAAGCCGTTTCTAAAGTACTAAAGTAACTAAAATGGTCAAACTATTTTAATTATGCTCAGATCAAATAACTTTTTATTTGATCTGAGGTATTGTGAAGAATTTGTTTAAGGGTTAAGGTTGTAAGAACAATGATTTCTGTTTTGTTTTTTCTGTGGTCGTTTTATTAGATTTAAATAAAAGCGATAGCCCTGCTCTTTAGCCCTGAAGCTCTTTAACACCGTTATACTCGAAGGTACTTCGCCGCAGGCATGGCCTAGAGGCGTGGTGGTGCTTTTCTTCAAAAAAGGTGACAATACACTTCTTAAGAATTACAGACCCATCACGCTTCTGAGTCATGTTTATAAGCTGTTTTCAAGAGTTATTACGAACCGTCTCGCTCGCAAGTTCAAAGACTTCCAGGCTCCCGAACAAACCGGTTTTCAAAGAGGCTATAGTACCGTAGACCACATACATACGCTGCGGCAGATTATACAGAAGTCAGAAGAGTATAATCGGCCCCTTTGCTTAACGTTTGTGGACTATGAGAAAGCCTTCGATTCGGTGGAAACATGGGCAGTGCTACAGGCTCTACAGAGATGCCGTATTGATCATCGGTATATCGAGGTGCTAAAATGCTTGTACGATAACCCCACCATGTCAGTCCGTCTCCAGGATCAGACCTCGAAACTGATCCAACTGCAGAGAGGTGTAAGACAGGGAGATGTCATATCTCCGAAACTGTTCACAAATGCGTTGGAAGATGTCTTTAAGCTTCTGGACTGGGACGGGCTTGGCATCAATTTTGATGGCGAGTACATTACCCATCTTCGGTTTGCCGAAGATATTGTGGCCATGGCAGAATCGATGGAGGACCTTAACACAATGCTCGAAAGCCTCAGCAGAGCTTCCCAACGAGTGGGCCTGAAGATGAACATGGACAAGACGAAAATCATGTCGAATGGCCATGTAGCACCCACTCCAATAGCTGTTGGGAACTCTACACTAGAAGTTGTTGACGAATACGTATACCTGGGACAAACTGTTCGATTAGGTAGGTCCAATTTCAAGAAAGAGGTTAATCGACGAATCCAACTCGGTTGGGCAGCGTTAGGAAAACTGCGTACTATTTTCTCGTCCTTAATACCCCAATGCTTGAAAACAAAAGTCTTCAACCAGTGTGTGTTGCCAGTGATGACTTACGGCACTGAGACGTGGCTGCTAACTATGGGCCTTATACAAAAGCTCAAGCTCGCTCAGCGGGCGATGGAAAGAGCTATGCTCGGAGTTTTCCTACGTAATCGAATCAGGACATAGCTCACCGAATCGCAAAGCTGAAGTGGCAATGGGCAGGCCAGATGGCCGAAGAACCGATGGCCGATGGGGGAAGAAGGTTGTCGAGTGGCGACCACGAACCGGAAAGCACAGCGTGGGACGGCCCCCCGCTAGATGGACAGATGACCTTGTAAAGGTAGCGGGGAGCCGTTGGTTACAGGCGGCACAGAGTCACACGCTATGGAAAAAGTTAGGTGAGGCCTATGTCCAGCAGTGGACGTCAATGGACTGGTATGATGATAGCCCTGCGTGTTTGTTTACATAAAAATGTAATTTAGACAGCACAAACTATTTATAACATCTGTCGTGTTTCACAATTTTACTTATTTACTAGATAGATAACAAAGATAAATCCAAAAATGGCATGTTTCAATATTTGTGGACAAAACTAAAATGTTGATTTAAATCTATAAATATTAATAAATAATTCACATACCCTTTTAATGTGAATTAAATAATTTTGTTTTCTTTCCGGTCCAATCTGGACTTCCTTCTTATAGTTCGTCAAGAACCACTTTACCATTTACTTCTTCAAGCGACTAACGGAACATATACATAAAGCCACCGTAGGTCTAGATACACTGTATTCCTTTAGTACCTATGTATAACCTCTAATTTATTTTGAAACTAATTAATTATTAACAATTAATTATTTTTAAATTTAAAATGTCAAAAAATTTCTTTACGAAAACGTTCGAAAATTGACACATTTTTAAATTTTAGGAGCAGTAACATATTTTTTTTTTATTTTTTTTTTCTATTGGTCTGCTTGGTCTGCTATTGGGCTTAAGGATTTATTAATAGCTAACTCCTTTTTGTAATTCGCTGTGATAAGCACTTTTTTTTAAAATATTATTTCTTCAAAACCTGCAGACATATATAGTTCTCGACCTTATATTTATTACAAACAATAACCATCTTGTGCAAAACCAAACAGGTGTTGCGGCGATGGGCTTACCCACCACATGTCGCAGACGCAAGACTAAAGTAGTTGGTAAAAAGAGTGTAAAGTGGCATTTTAGGTCTGCGTATTACTTTTAGAGTTCCGTACCTGAAAGGTAATTAGGAACCCTATTACTAAGGCTTCGCTGTCCGTCCGTGCGTCCGTCTTTCACCAGGCTGTATCTCATAAACCGTTATAGTTAGACAGTTGAAATTTTCACAGAAGATGTATTTCTGTTGCCGCAATAACAACAACAGAAAAAAATAAATATTTAAGGGGGCTCCCATACAACATACGTGATTTTTTTGCTCGTTTTTGTAGATTATGGTACGGAACCCTTCGTGCGCGAGTCTGACTTTCACTTGGCCGATTTTTTTTATATTAGGCGTCAAAATTGTCACAGCTACGATTAGTTTAGTCCACCAACTTATAAAATGTACTTGGAGAATTAGTATCCGGCTACGGAACCCTACGCTGCGCGCGGCACGAAACGCACTTTGGCGGTTTTCGAAATATGTTTTATCTATATCTATAAATCTCAGACATTTACATACACTCATATTATGCAAATACTATAAGCGTTTCCGCTAGGTAATTAATAATAAAAAAAAATACCTACAGTATAACCGTCCATCACGGCCGAATTACGCCATACTTAAGCTCAATAACACGTTTATGGTGTAAGAATTGATAGCTTATAGTTTATTTAATTAATTTGTTTTTTTTATTTATTTGTAAAACACGTTCACATCTGAACGAACAATGTGACATGAATTCCGTGTCAAAATATTGCATACACGGATCAAAGTTGATATAAGTTAAATTGTTCATTACGGCTATTTTTCATTTCAGGAGTGGTGGCCGGTGCTCATATCTGGGGGTACATATCAGATACGAAGGGCAGGAGGCTGACTCTAGTACTGTCCATGTCCTTGGGTTTCATATTTGCAGCGCTAAGCAGTTGCGCCCCGGATTGGAAGACCATGGCGGTATTGAAATTGGTGGCATCTACTTTGTAAGTAGATTTTCGCGGTTTCAACAAATCTATTCCCGTTGGAACTTTCAATCGTGATAAAAATGTTTCTTGTTTATTTAAGTAAATTTACCAACGCAAGGTTAAAATGTGTTAACGTTATTTATCGTTTATGCTAATCTGTCGAAGGTAACATTGCCAAATTTTTAACCTTAATTCTTACCCTGCTACTAATCAACACTGCGCGTGGCATCAACACGCACTTAGCTTGTTTTTATTTTACAGCCTTATCTCTTGTTGTCCGATGCTTTTTGGCTATTAAAAAAATCCCCGTATTCATAAATGTCTTTAGTTTACTATTAAAAATATATCATTTTAATATAGTTACCTTTTATTTATTAATAACATTAAATCTGAAGTACAGTGCAACAAACTATTCTGACCTACTTACCTTGGGTGTTTGGTCGCTAGGGTCGTTTTAATTCCTACAGTTTCAATATGGCGACAGGTTTGATTTTTGACCTGGCCGGCGCGGTGCGCGTCGGTCAGAAACGTTTGTTGCACTATATTTCGCCTTTTTAGGGCTTCATTAGACGATATTTGTTTATATTTGTGACAGTTGTTGCTAAGCACTTAATGTTAAGAAATATCGAAGTTCTAGATGCACAAAATATCCACCGAAAACGATATTTTTTTAAACAATATACAACGAAAAGGCTAACACATTTTTCATTTTTACATTAAATATCACCTCATACAAGGCCCTCTTGGTTCCAGCACGTCAGCCAGCAATTCAGGGTCCTACACGCTGCTGGGCGAGAGCTGCTGCAGCAGAGCTCGGGGCAAGGCTATGCTGCTCTGCACCTGCGCACTCATGTGTTCCCAAGCCGTCGCTGCAGGTGAGCACATAATAACGAAGATTATTTTTTATTTACTAATACAAATACATCTCTGTTAGAGACACTCCACCGTCATCCTTTTTATTTTTATATTACTAAGGTGGCAAACAAGCTTACGGTCCGCCTGATGGTAAGCGGTAAACGTAGCCTAAGGACGCTTGCAACACCAGGGGTATCTCTCGCGTGTTCTCGACTGTTTAGAAATCTAATAACTTCTTTCTTGAAGAACCCCATACTGTGAAGCACTTAGGGAAACCTTGGCAGGGAGTAAATTCCACTATACAAGCGTACGCGGGAGGAAGTTTCTCTGAAACCGCACTGTACGCGACATATTTCGGTTCTTAAGTGTGAGAATGAATTTGCAAGTGAGTTTGGGATCGTCGACAGTTCTTACAGCCCATCGTTGAACCGAGTCAAAAGGGCCAAGCTGGTACCCGGGTGCACCCGCCCAAAGGTTGACAGCAGTACTCCATATGGGACCGGACTAACGACTTGTAAAGCAGAAACCTCTGCCCCGACGTGAAGTAGTACTCTGTACACCAAGTTTTGTGGGAGCCGGCTTCATCTTGTCTTGCAGATAATCTCGGAGCTAAACATCGCTGGAGATGACAACACCAAAGATCCCAATGCTCTTGGAGATGGAGAGGGGAATATTCTGGAATTGTAGGACCACAGTGAATGGGACTTTCTTAGCGCTGAACGCGCAGACTTTCTAGGGTTGAATCGGACCAAGTTTTCCCGTCCGCAGTCAGAGACCTTGGACAGAGTGATCTGAATTTGAGACACAAGTTCTACACGTTTTTCCTTCACAACGGAACGGGGGATGCTTGCACGACCCTTGTAATAAGTGTCTCCAGCAGTGTCATCTGCATAACAGTGTATGTTGTTGATGTCCAACATGTCATTGAAATGCATTAGAAACAGCGGAAGAGACAGCACAGAGCCTTGCGGGACACCAGCATTAATTTCCATGCTGTCAGAGCAACTACTGTCAACTACGGCTCGTATGCGTCTGCCGGGCAAAAAGCTAGCCATCCATTTGCACAAACTCTCGGGCACTCCGTAATATGGCAACTTCGATAAAGACCCCGGTGCCAGACCCGATTGAACGCCTTCGCTATGTCTACGCTATGGCTACATGCCCCCTTACTCGGGTTCTCAGTTCGTTAGGTCGCCGAGTTACTGTTGTGTGGCTACTTATTACCACTTCAGCTTGCTAATACCCATCGCATCGGCCACTCATCAGGGTAATTCTTACTAATGTGTATCGGCCAGGCGTGGCGGGTAACTCTTACTAATGCTTTTTGGCCACACGAGGGGGGTAACTTTTATTTATGCTTATCGGCCACTCTTACGGGGTTACTCTTACTAATGCCTTAGTAACACTTGTGCACTGAGATCTCTAAATAAATATATAAATTATGTATACTTAAATATTGACACATCCTAATAGATAATAATTACTAAATATACCTTAAATAATACATATAATACAAATAATAATAAACTAAAGTAGTAAATATATATAAAAAAAGGAAAATAACATAGTGTTTAAGGAAGTAATAGATAAGATAAGATAAGTGTGTAATAGATAATAAACTCCTCTGCTGTTACAAAATTAAAATGATTTTATTCTCTAGAGAGAAAAAACGGTTTTGACAAAATAAATTAAGCTAACACTTTAATCTTGCACTTTAAGTCACAAATCACGCAAATAAATATACCTTAAAAACGCAAGCAGAAAATTAACACACTTGTGCCTACTTGTACTAACAATTTTTAAATGGTTACATGTTTTTTTTTAAATCAAATGTAGATTTTAATTAACATTGGAACAAATGCTCAATTAATGGATAAATGAAAAGGTTACCAGAAGTATAAGAAACGAGTTGAGTGACATTAAAATTTAATGCAGATTGGTACCACATAAGTGCTCTTAGGTATAAATTCATTTCTCAAAGTAGTCGTTTAGATATTTTTATTGGTTTACTTACATTATCATTTATTTTTTATTGAAAAATTCTATATTTATACATATTAAAGTATTAAGATCATTTATCCAAGGATGGTGGTTGGTTAGAATCTTTAGAATAAGATGAAAACGGAAATTCCTGTAATAACATAGGCGAGTAAGTACCATGCAAAATGTATCCCCTTAGCTGGTAAAATGGAGGTTGGCAGTTTATGAATCCGTCATTTTTAAACCCAAATGCATAAAAAATTGTGTTTGGCCTTTTGGTTAAAAATTAAGATTGAGTTGTTACATCGACTTCACTATGGGGTTCTTCAAGCAAGAAGTTATTAGATTTTGCAAGGGTGGGCAACGCGCCAGTGATGCCACAGGTGTTACAAGCGTTCATAGGCTGCGGTTACCGCTTACCATCGGCGGACCGCAAGCTTGTTTGCCACCTAAGTGGTATAAAAAATCCCCTAGGGGATGATAATTTCTATGATAATCCCGATGTGTTTGTACGTTAAACCATAAACAGTTTATTACCATAAATTTTCATTAATAATCTTTTTAATTTGATAATAATTTGTGTTACATTCTAAACGACCTGTCTAGGCATATAGTGAAAAACGGATTAAACTATTGGGCGAGGACGTCCAAATATTAAACTTATAGCGTAGGTATCTATGTGCTTAAATCTATAGAAAAATAGAAATAGAAGAATATATATAATATAGAAAAATAGTTAAAGAAACGTAAATCAGCATACCGGTTTAGGGTATGGCATACCCCAGCAAAAGCGTGCCGTTTCGACCAGTTTACATAAACATCTATGGAAGCGTACAAAGAGACACAGTTCCCCGTACGATAAGCGCTAACACAGGTGATACGTTGAAAATCTTGATTTACTCTGTTTTTTGTCGGTTTGAAATTCAAATAAATAAGAACTATAAAATTAGCAAATTAGCTACGTCTTATAATTTTATATTTAATAAAATAAAAATCGAGAGAATATCACTATTAGTTTTCCAAACAATTTGAATTAAAGCCTCAAAATTATATAATTTAAAATATTATATATGGTATAATTTTTTTTGTAACTGTTTTAATAGCCATGTTATTATTATATTAGCAAATTTAAATAATTAAGGTTTAAACTATAACATATATTTTTTTACGTCAAAAAGTTTAGCCAGGACTGTAACAAAATTAATCAAATACTTGCAAACTTAACTCATTTGGGTATGCCATCACCTTAATAGCACTCTTGTCTCTTTCCAGTATTGGCCTATCCGATCCTTCCGCTGGAATTCTCTATTTGGATCGACTTTCTGGGGATCAGCTACCGGTCCTGGCGTCTCTTGATCCTGGTCCTTGCACTACCCTGCCTAGTGTCCGCCTGCCTTTTGCTGCTTTTCCATGAGAGTCCCAAATTCCTAGCTTCTCGGGGACAATATGAAGAAGCATTAAACGTCCTGAAGAAAATATACGCTTGCAATACTGGAGAAAGATTGGATAATTTTCCTGTAAGTTCAATCGTTTTTTTAATAAAACAATACCTATTCACATTCAGTATATACACTTATAAAACTGTAAGCACTGATCTGCTAAAACAGATATATGAAAGTCTTGAAAGATGAAAAAATGCTAAATTAATAAATATAACAGTTAATTAAACTATTTCCCAGATTAAGAAGTTGCTTAAGAACGAAGAGGACAAGCCATCTTCAGATCAACAAGGTTCCTTTTTCAGCGCTCTCTGGCAGCAGACTGTGCCCCTATTCCGACCACCATTGTTGAAGGAGACATTGAGACTATTCTACCTCGTCACAGTCGTCTACATGACGTAAGCATCATACTCCATATTTTAGTAACCATAGAGTCGCTTGAAAATAGAAAAACCATGTAGAGACAAGAGACCACTCGTAAAGTAAACTATGTAGAGACAAGATACCACTTGTAAAGTTAACCATGTAGAGACTAGAGACCGCTCATAAGGTAAACCATGTAGAGACAAGAGACGCTCGTAAAGTTAACCATGTAGGTATGATATGATATGATATGATATATTTATTGGTAAATTTGTTGAATTTACAGGTCATTATACATTTCTTTATACATTACAATATACATTTTACAATTAAATAAGAAAAACAATATGATATATACAAAATGAACAATAAAAGTATATACGTATACTTATGTCTGTAGATACATTTATAATTCGTCACACTTTTTCTTCAAGAAACTCTTTAAGCGAGTAGAACGCTTTGCTTTCTAGCCATCTTTTAAGCATGTTTTTGAAGACCGTAATGGAAGTTGCACTTGTTATTTCCCTAGGTAGCCGGTTGTACACGACGGTTGTATGTAGATACAAGAGACCACTTGTAAATTTAATTATGTAGAGACAAGAGACCGCTCGTAAAGTAAATCATGTAGAGACAAGATAGCACTCGTAAAATAAACCATGTAGAGACAAGATACCGCTCGTAAGTAAACTATGTAGAGACAGGAGACCACTCATAACTGAAACCATGTAAAGACAAGAGACCACCCGTCAAGTAAACCATGTAGAAACAAAAAACCACTCGTAAAGTAAACCATTCAGATGTGTAAAATCACTAAAATAGTATAAAAGAAAGTCGCATACCGCCTCTGTCTGTTGAAACAGTAAAAAATAGATATATAACATATGTTTATCTATTTTCACCAATCATTGATTTATATTTTAAGTTTTACACATGTAGGTGCAATTGTATAAACAAAAATATTATACGGAAACAATTTTATAACCCAAAAAGGATTTTCTGTTTGTGATCGCATAGGTTGTTGTCGTTGCTGCGGTCTTTATTAATCCGTGTTTATAATTCAATTTACTAATAGACTTATAATTTTACTTGTGTTCGTTTTTTGTAAAAATAGAAGGAGATTGTTGAAGATTATTTAAATACTTCACCATGTTATTTACTGCAAAGATATCACATTAGAGCTCTACTACTCTTAGAGCAAACAGATTTCTTTTGGCTTAAAAGACATACTATCTGCTAAAAGTCGTGCTTATCATATTTATGACTCTAAAGACTTCAGTGTGCATAATCGTCTTTTTAATGTTCTTTTAGCTTAACATAGTAAATATTTTCAGAGGCAGTGGCTTCATCTTATGGCTTCCTTACATCATGAATAACTTATTCTCAGTCTTGGAGAAAGGTGGAGGTAACAACGTGAACCTCTGCTCAGTTATCAAATATTCAATACACGACAACTCTGTCGTCTCAGAAAATAACACGGTAAGGACAGTGAAGAAAATCATATATTATTCACTCTATCTTCTCTAGTATATATTTTAAGCGTGCGTATTCGTTTTATAGCTGTTTTTGGACTGGACTGGCTTTTGAATTAACTATCTCCTTGCAAATTTTACTCTAGGATTTGTTTGGTATTAGTAAATTTACTGCTTACATCTATTTCCTTTATATTTGTTCTGTCTATGTACCTACTCTCCGAATTCTTTTGCTCGTTAAGATTGTTGCATGTCGGTCGAAAATGAGCAGTTAATTACATATTATATATGCATTTTTTGCACAGATTGAAAGAGTATGCAATGATACCATCCAAGAAACTACACTTTTATCATCTATGACTTATGGAGCGTTAGTGACATCTGCAAATCTGTTACTCTCTCTCACATGTGGCGGCAGAAAGCGATTGGCCATGATCTGTATCCTCACAATGTCCGCTGCGGCTGCAATCTTGCTAAACGTGGTGAAAGTTCCCATTGCTGGTGGCATTTTTTTCTTCTTCTTCATGATGTGCGCGCTGTCAATGGGGCTCCTAAGCGTTTACTTTGTTGAGCTATACCCAACGTCAGTGAGGTACAGTACAAAAACAATATCTTTTTTTTATATTAATTTTAGCAGCAGTAACTCTTTCGTTAATCAGGGTTGGGGTATAAAAGAAAACTTGAAACCAGGATGTAGTATAAGGTTTACAAGGCATTGATATACAAACACATATTTTTGTTCAAAGAGATTTTTTGTATTTTATTATTATTAGGTTAAATAGTACTTTCCACAGGATGTTTACACTTTAACTCATGTTTTAATACGTAGAATACACTTTTGAACCACGAAAACTTTTCATGCTAAAACATGTTCAATACAGAGTTATTATTAGTGCTTAAAAGTGTATTAAAATATTGATAGTATATGTATAATCATACAACAAGTGAAAAAAGGGAATTTAACGATCAAGCTCAGTAGATCCATTGTCTAGATCTGTTTTCTAATAAACTGGATCTGATGAGAATTTTTATTGCCAATAGATCTATTTTAAAAGTAATGTTAAAATAATTTGGAAAATCCAAAATTGCACGCCTCATAGCGGTCATTCACATTTTAAAATAAAATAACAAATAAGGTGAGGAAAAAATATACTATAAAATAAAAATAAAAAATATATATATAGATAGATATACAGTATACAGTGGTATATTAGTTTTTTATAAATTATAATTAAACGACAGTACTTAGAACGCTAATATTAACTAGGAATCAGCACAGTGTAATACTTTATATATTAAAAACAAAAGTATTCCGGTAAGATGAATTTTTCGACAAATTTCTCTGCCACATACATGGTCACATAAACACAGACTCACGGACGTCCAAGAATGATTAGTTTTAATGTTATTATTTATTATATTAAACAAATTAATTGTTTATAAAATTAGTGTCGGACA
This sequence comes from Apoda limacodes, assembly GCA_946406115.1. Taxonomy (NCBI): domain Eukaryota; kingdom Metazoa; phylum Arthropoda; class Insecta; order Lepidoptera; family Limacodidae; genus Apoda; species Apoda limacodes. Next base: position 4,657,401 of record OX291554.1, read on the forward strand.
ACCGTCCGGAATCGTGACAACTTGTGCCTTTCACTTTTTATGTCTGTCTCTCTCGCTCTTAGGCGGGCTAACCATGCCGCGTGCCTCTCACTCGCTCTCATTGTGAGCGCATAACGTGAGCGGAGCGTAACGCAGTTTCTTGAAGTGTCACCCGGCAAACCAATTTATAAGACGTTGTCACGTCAAAATACCATATGTGCTAGACAGATTATTTAACTTCATATTAGTGCACTCATATTATCCTGTAAGTGTTATATTAGAAAAAAAACTGGGTTTTTTGACATGTCAAGAGTAGAGCACTACCTCACCGCTCCGCTTATGAGGCGTGCAATAAATTAGATCAAATGATAAATGAATTGACTCACTAGATAGAATGTTATTACAATTATTGTAAAACAAATTAGGTTTGAAAAAATATGTTATTAAAGAAAATGATACCGAATTATTGACGAAAATGATACTTAATTACTAACGAAAATGATACTTAATGATTAACGTAAATGATACTACATTATTATATTTGAGCTCCCGAAGTGGAACCGCCCTGGGCAACCGAAACTGAGCCAACTTGACCTAGGGCGAAAAAAAAATAATAATAATAAAATTCTTTATTGCACTAGGGTTTGTACACAGGCGAACTTAATGTCTAATGGTATTTTCTAACAGTTAACCTTTAGTAATGAAGACATTAATAAAGGGGTTGTACAGTGTTTGTTCTAATAGATGTTAGTAGCTTAAATAATATATTTAGAGATAAAAGAAATGACAGCTGTAAAACTATAACGGTCTATATCTCCGTAACTATTGATCGTAGACTAGTAGTTTGTCTACAGAAATGATAGATCTCATCAAGATCTTTATTTTTTAATATTAAAAATAAAATAAAAAATAAATTAAGAAAAACATTATTTTTTTTAAGTAGTCTTGGCTTTTGCAGTTCAAACTATCTCCATATTAAATTCATCACAATTGTTCGAACCGTAAAATTTTACGAATTGATAGACAGACATACACCGACACTTTCGAATTTATAATATTAGTATTAGTATGAATTCTTCTTTTATAAAGTCGGTTGATTTTTAGTTTTAAATTAATAATATCTCTTGTTTTATTGTAGGTACCCAACCTACAGACCATTCGCAACTTCCTCCTTTTTTAATGTTGGTAAAACTAAGAATATGACAGGGGGGATACGTGCCCCTAAAATAGTATTAGAAAGCAAGTTCCGTTGTCTTCCCAGCCTAGGGGCGACAACAGTACTTTTAAAATCCTGATGGCTCCCCCAGTCCTCCCATTAGGGGGAACACGAGAACGACACCAAATTTCTTATCAGATTTACAACTGAATCTAGTGGGAAAGAAATTCCTTAGTTGACCTACACTTTAAAATCTGGATCTGGTTAACGGATCTAGCGCGACAAATACTTCTCAGTAGATACACATTTTCGAAAATAGATCTATTGAGAAAATAATATCTCACTAGATCCATTATGGATCTAGTGAGATTGATCCGAATTTAATTCGAGAGACTAAGTTGGATTCCGAGAGCAGCAAAGGATGCTAGAGTAGAATCCCGAGCATAGCAAGGGATTCTAGAGTAGAATTCTGAGCGAAGCGAAGGTTACGAAGGCCTGAGATGATTTTTTTTCCGCGTGTTATATACTCTTATTTTTGCCATTGGCTGCGAGAAAATAAAAAGTTACGAATATGTTTGGTAAATACTGCCGGGTGATAAGGGAACAATGACATAAAATAACCACAATAACAATTCAAAATGTTTTTATTCACTCAGTGAGTAAAACTGAGTTTTATTCACTGTTATGTTTTTATTCGCTCAGTGAGTAAAAGTGAGTTTTATTCACTGTTTTCGATGAATAAGATACCCTTTTTTAAGTGGCAATGATAAAAACTTTTTTATTAATACATTACTCCAACTGCAATCTTACATTCCACATTGACTTTCATCAAATTGTACTCCCTTATCTAGATTGGTATCATGTTATTATTACAGGGGGATGGCGTCGTGCTTGTCTGTGATGCTCGGGAGATTCAGCGCTTTCTTGGGAGTGAACGCCATTGGAGCTTTAATCTCTTTCAATTGTGAGGCTACTTTCTACGTTTGGTCTGTTTTGTTAATGAGTAAGTTTAATATTATTATATATTATGCTATGCTTTATTTATTTTATTTGTTATTAAAATATTTAGGTTTAAGTGAATAATTAATTGAGCTCTTACTACAATGCTCTACAGTTCAATAATGTATACTGTATGGGTAAAAAAGGATCAATATTCAATAGACCTAAGCGCATATAAATAATATGGGCTTCGGTCTTCGACTTCAACATATGTTGAGTTTACTAGTAACTTATTTCTATATTTTTCTTTACACTGAGATATTATTAATTTATTATCCCCTGTACTATTCCAATATACTTTAGCAAAGCTCTGCGCATAAAAGTCAACTAATTATAGGTATTAAATTATTTTTAACATTTTTACTTTCTGTAGGTGCGATTGGATTTTCTTGGTTTCTGCCAAAAGACAGAGTCGCTTACAAATGAGGAACAACAGCATCACAACCAGGTTACATTACACGAAGAGAAGATATCCTCTTCTAGACAAAGGAATAAAAGCTGATGAAAAAAGAAGTGAACGAATATACCTCCTTATATACTCTAGTTTCATAGAATTATTTTATGAATAATTATAAAACATGTAGATGCTTATGTTAAAAGACTTTTAGTCGATACAAGAGTCGGTACCATATGTAAATATACAAATAGAACAGTATAGAGAGTAAAGGAACTCTTGGACAACAAGACGTTTCAAGGCTAATATGCAGGGGTCAATACTAGAGTCACCATTTCTATCGAACTCACGTAGCGCTGTATTTTGTGTCTCTACCACAAGCCACCGTACAAGTGACAAGCACACACAAGCACTTATAAATGCAGTAAAATATGTGTAAAAGTGTGTGTGATTTAAATGCAGTAAAATATATGTGTAAAAGGAGGCGTGATTGTATGACGACTTGTATTAAAATCGCTTACTATCTATTTTGTTCCATGGTAATAGACCTTTTTTACTATAAATACCAGTAGGTAGCATAAGAATAGTCGATTAAACAGTAAGACTGAAAATTATTGCTTGATAAAATTTTAAGACTTAGTTATTGGATGTAATTGGTGAACGATAAAAGTGTTATATCTCTTATCAGATCTCAATAGTTTTTAATATCAGTAAAATTGTAATTGTATTATAATGCAATATTTGCTATTTTATATGTCTGCTTAATATTTTTTAACAATTTTTCATCTATACTAATATTATAAAGAGGAAAGATTTGATTGTTTGTTTGTTTGTTTGTATTGGATAGGCTCCGAAACTACTGGACCGATTTGAAAAATTCTTTTACTATTAGAAGCCGACATTATCCCTGATGAACTTTTTACCGCGGGAAAATGCTTCGTTCCTACGGAAAAACGGGTAATAGGACAACGGGTAGTAAGAATTATCCTTCCGTACTTATCTTTTTCACATAACTTCTAAACGGCTGAACCGATTGAGTTGAAATTTTATATGGGTATTTCGATGGTTTCCTGGATGATTTAAAAATACAATTGGACCCGGTGGGTGGCGCTGCTGTCGGTATGTCAACTACTAAACGGCTTGACCGATTGGGTTGAATTTTTCTATGTGTATTTCCATGGTTTCACAGACACAAATGTAGTATGCCATTAAAGAGAAAAGATTTGATTGTTTGTTTTTTTTCTATAATTGAGGAGTTGCCGTAAGAACCTACGCTGATAACGAAATTTAGGGAAGGCGAAGCCGCTGGCAGAAGCTAGTATTAAATATTTTATTTAAATTATTCAGTATTATATATAACACAAATATATCACATAAATTTTGTCGTGTCCACGATCGAACCTACATCCACTGCTATAGAAAGAAGGATCACTTGTAACAAGTATGATTAAACCTTTTTAGAAACTTACTCCAAATTTTAAATACTATTTAAATTTTGGGGTAGAACGCAAGTAAAATGTCAAATGTAGTCAGTTTTAGCATATTTCTGGAAGGAGCAACACGGTCCTCTATTAGGGTTTCCGTTGACTTCGTCCTGACCAGGCATAATTCACCATCTTTTATGCTAAGCCCAACAGAGCCACCAAGGCTGTGTCTTTAATTAGGAAAAAGAGACGTGCTGTAATTAGTATTAAAAAAACTATTTATGTAACTTAATATAATTTTAGTAAGTACATTATATATTCGGTATATGTCATTATCAACGTATTACTTAACGATGATGGTAAAAAGACTTTTTTTTTAATACCACTAAGGTGGCAAAAAGCTTACGGTCCGCCTGATGGTAAGCGGTCACCGTAGCCTATGGACGCTTAAGACTCTTAAGTTTGACTGAATAAAATCTTTCAAAACCAGTGTTTTGCGTTTTATTAAGTATTTTCTGAAAAAAGCTAGCCGAAAATATACAAAAAAAAGAATTCAAACAAATACGTATATAGGTAGATATAGAAAATTAACTTTCTGACCCGGTGCAGTCAAAAATCAAAACTTCAGCAGCCATATTGAAATGGTGTGAACTTACAGCACTAGCGACCAAAGATCCAGAAGGTCAGAAAAGTTTGTAGAACTGTAGGCACCTACATATTTGTAGAGTTTTAGCATCTTTTAACTTTTCAAGCTACCCACAAAACATTATAGGAAAAGAACCTCAGTCAGATATGCATTTTTGAAGACTAATAAGCCTTTAAAGGCGTGGATTACCTACCTGTGGATTACCTACCTGTGGATTACCTACCTGTGGATTACCTACCTGTGGATTACCTACCTGTGGATTACCTACCTGTGGATTACCTACCTGTGGATTACCTACCTGTGGATTACCTACCTGTGGATTACCTACCTGTGGATTACCTACCTGTGGATTACCTACCTGTGGATTACCTACCTGTGGATTACCTACCTGTGGATTACCTACCTGTGGATTACCTACCTGTGGATTACCTACCTGTGGATTACCTACCTGTGGATTACCTACCTATGGACAATCTTTTTTTTTTTCAAACAACCACTGTACCTAATTACCATTATTTATTCACAGACACATACATTGATGATGATAATCTTCGTTAAAAAGTTGAAATTCAATCTTTTATGATCTTTTCACAAAAATATACAGGAAAATGCCATCATTTTGCTGTAAAGTTCGCCGTCATCCTTCCCAACCTGTATACCGAATAAAGAACTTAATGCTAAGGAATCTAAAGAAATCCTAATTATGATATTTTTTTAGTATAACTTAGTTTTGAATATTCAATATTTTTACACTTTTGTGCTTTTTATTTTTTGTAAAAAAAAAGGATATTGTCATTATGCTCTGAATCGAGGGGCGTGGGTTCAATTTCCGCACAAGAAAAATATTTACTATTTGTATTTGTTTTAAGACTGAGTGTAAATGACGCTGTGCGAAATGTGAAAATATATTTATTTAAAAAATCTAAGTACATTTCATATCTTACTTGACGTTTCGACCAGTGTACAAAGACATTACACTATTGAAACGTAAAAAGAGACACAGTTCCACGTACAATAGGCGCCATCACGTGACCGCACTGTTATACCCCTAATCTCCATACTAGCTCCGCTACCCTAACCCGATGTCAGCTGTCTAGTCAGCATTTTATACTCGACGCTTCCCATCCACCTCGCCGGTCAGTCAATCCAGTCCGATCCTTCACTCGTGCCACTTCTTTGAAAAATTGTACTTTCTATTTTCAATTTCTAATTAAATTAATTATAATTCAATAAATTCTTTTTTTTTAAAACTAAAATCCCGGGTCCGATATAACATTTGGTGGCAGCGGTAAAGGGATCTCTAAAGGTCCCCGGTACGCCAACGAAAAGTAACCAGTGCTATTTCATAAAAGTGAAAGTTTTAATTTGTACATTTAATTAACTTTGGACCCAAGTGACGAGTGAAATTGTGAACATACCTGCAAAAGTGGCAAACCAACTTCTCAAGAACAAAGATCGCTGGCTCACAAAATCTTCGTAACCTGAAAAAAAAAAAAAAAAAAAGTTCCACTGTATCCTGAAAACAAAAGAAGATATTGCAAAGTCATCACCTCTACCATATCCTGGAAAAGAAAATACACATATATCTACATACATCATCGCGCTGTCCTGCAGAACCCTGAAAGAAAACACACTCACTGCTGCTAGAAAACAACTTCGGAAGAAATGGTTACTTCTAACTACAAACTCCTGATCCTGTAAGTGTCGTTTTAAATTTTTATAAAGTGAAATAAAAAGGTAAATTATAAACTTTGTCACAAGTGTTTTAAAACTTGAAACTAAAACGATCAAAGTGTACTAGTATCAATAACTCATAATCATAACAGTGCTCCAACAGTCATAACAAGATTTGTTTTGTTAAGCAGCACCCTTATCTCTTCCGCGACGAACGCGAACACCTGCAGCGTGTTCATAAGAATATCTCTCGATAAACAAGTGTATCCTTCAATTTGTTATTGTTAATTTAAATATTACTTTGGACTTTGAACAACTATTTTGTTCAAAGCATATTAATTTTACCCTTGTAAAACAAAATTTTGAACATAGAAATGGGGCCTAAAGCCGACGCGTCGGAACAAAGAACCGACAAATTAGACATAAGCGTAATATTTAAATTTGTTAAATCTTTTCATGGGACAAGGGACAAATTGAACTCTTTTATATTTAATTGTAACAGCGCAGATGCACTAGCTAGTCAAAGTCAAAAACCTATTCTCTTAAAATTTATCATTAGCCAACTAGAAGGCAAAGCCGAGCGTGCTTGTTCAGTTAAATCTTTTGACACATGGGAACAACTTAGTGGATTTTTAAAAACTCAGTTTGGGGAGAAAAAAAATTACACCCACCTCTTGACAGAACTTCAAGAATGCAGACAACTAGCATCCGAATCGGTAAGTCAGTTTGGACTCCGAGTGGAAACCTGCTTATCTGCACTTTTAACCGAAATTTCTATGTCCAATAAAAAGAGCGAAGAACTCGATGGCAAAATCTCAGCCATGGAGGATCTAGCTCTTCACACGTTTGTGATAGGTCTGTCACCGAAAATCTCCGATTTTGTCCGTCTTCGAGATCCTACAACCTTGAACGATGCCGTGAACTTAGCAATTTCCGAAGAAAAAATTAAGAGTTTAACAAATCGCCAACCAATAAATACAAATTCTCGTGGGTCTCGCCCACAAATAAACAACCAGTCTTATAGACCTAACCCCAATTTTAATCCAATAAACCAAGGCCCGTTTAGAAGATATCCAATTATCTGCAATTATTGCAAAAACCCCGGCCATTTCATAGAGGAATGCCGCAAACGAGAATACAACAACAACAGACTTAGATCACCTCAAAATAATAATGCCTACCAACAACCCTAACCGTCCACGTCCCAAAATCGCAACTTTCAACCTCCGAATCGTAATTTTCCTAACAGAAAACCTGTAAATTTCGTAAACCAAACCCATCAAAGCTATGACTCCCAACACGACTACAACCAATACGACCACTATCAAGATGACCAAAATGAAGAACAAAATCCTAACTATGAGCAGCATAAAGATTTAAAAAATTAGAGCTCCCCCATAGGTGTCGTACGGGGAGCTCAACATGTAAAGTCGATGCCGAAATTAAATTCAAAACTACTGAACCAATTTCTAAGTCTAGAGCTAGCCAACAAAAAAATCATTCCCAAATCAGGTGGTCATCCACTGTATCCAGAACCAACCAACAGGGTAACCAGCCCCAAACTGACAGTTCGCTGACTGAATCCAGAACTAACCGACAGGGTAAACAGCCCCAAACCGACAGTTCCCTCACTGTTTCTGAAATTATATTAAATCCCTCTGCACCTAAACCTGATACTTCTCAAACAAATATATTCGAAATCACGAATAACCCCAACAGTAGACTCTTACCTCATGTGCTTGTACAATCTTCAATATCCAACATTCCTCTATCTCTTCTAGTTGACTCAGGGTCCGCGATAAGCCTAATCAAACAATCTTCTATTGCCGAAGAACCACCGTATGTAATCAAAGAACCTATATAAAGGCATTGACCCTGTTCAAGAATCGAGCCCTACGTTACGTCATTTTGAATTGCAACTTTATTTAAATGATCAGACCCCTTTTAAATCAGTATCTCACCCATTCCACATCATAAAGGACATTAACCTCCTCTACGATGGCATCATAGGCAACGATTTATTGAGCAAGTTAGCCTGTAGTATAAATAATTCTAAGGATGTTTTGAAAATAGTAAAATCCGAGCTGAAACTGCACTTTAATGAACCTGTTTATATCATACCACCTCGTACTGAAATGGTAATTGAGAGCTCAGTTTCAAATCCCGATCTAAAAGAAGGTCTAGTATTAGACCAACACTATTCCAAAGATTTACTAATTGCTAACTGCATTGTGAAAGTTAAAAGAAATAACAGACTAAACCTATCAGTCGTAAATATATCCGAACATTCTATGTCTCCGTGGTCTGCACCCATTTGGGTAGTCCCCAAGAAATTAGACGCATCTGGACAACGTTAATGGCGCGTTGTCATTGACTATAGGAAGCTCAACGACGTCACGATTGGTGACTCATATCCCATCCCAAATATTTCAGAAATCCTAGATCAATTAGGTAAAAGTAAATACTTTAGTACCCTTGGCTTCGCTTCCGGTTTTCACTAAATTGAAATGTCTCTGAAGATTCTTCTAAAACCGCTTTCTCCGTACCTCAAGGCCATTTCGAATTTAATCGTATGCCCTTCGGATTAAAAAATTCTCTCTCCACTTTTCAGAGATTAATGAATTCCGCACTTTCTGGTCACCAAGGCATACAATGTTTTGTGTACCTAGATGTCATTGTTATCTACTCTTACGACCTCTTTTCCCACCTAGAAAACCTTTCAAATGTCTTTCAGAGACTACGCCAGTATAACCTTAAATTGCAGCCGGATAAGTGCGAATTTTTACGTAAAGAAGTTTCATACCTTGGTCACCTCATCACACATAAAGGTGTTAAGCCAAACCCCGACAAAATAAGAGCCGTAAGTGAATTCTTAACTCCTAAATGTCCCAAAGGCATAAAATCCTTCCTAGGGTTTGTGTCTTACTATAGAAGATTCATTTTAGACTTTTCCAAACTTGCAACACCACTCACGTCCCTTTTAAAAAAGGATGTTCCTTTTCTGTGGCAGAATGAACACCAAATATCCTTTGAAACATTAAAAGAATCCTATCCTGACTTCATTAAACCTTTTATACTTACCTGTGATGCGTCCAATTATGCGATTAGCGCTTTTCTATCCCAAGGTCCTGTAAATAAATATAACCCGATTGCCTATGCCTCGAGAACCCTCAACAAAAGCGAATGCAATTATAGCACAACGGAAAAGGAACTATTAGCTATCCTTTTCGGTTGTAAAACCTTTCGTCCATATCTTTACGGTCGAAAATTTCAAATAATTACAGAACACCGCCCCTTAAAGTGGTTGTTCAATCATATAGATCCCAGTAGCAAACTCCAAAGGTGGAGACTTAAGCTCGAAGAGTTTGAATATGAGATTGTATACAGAAAGGGTAAGTTAAACAATGCAGCAGACGCACTCTCTCGCTATGCTGTTAATATTATTGAACAAAATGATCCAATTCCTTCTACTAGTAATACATATACGTCAATTCCTGAAAGCCTTCAAGTACAATCACCAGATCCTCTCGATGTCCTCGAAGAACTTGGAATGTTAGATCTGAGTACTCAAGGCAACGAAACAATAGATTTTGAACCCTTAAGTCTCCCATCTCCAACACCAGTCCCGGAAATACAAAACCCTGAAACAACAAACTTTCCCTCGCCTAACCCAATTCCTAACGACCTCGACACAATTAACTTAGAATCTCTGGATTTTCCATCCCCCGTGTCCGATCCAAATATACCTGAAAAAGAAAACGAAATAATTGGTAATACAGTTAGAATATTCCAAATTCCTTAAACATATTTCAGACAAGAACTCCTCATTTAATACAAACCTTGTGGAACACAATGAGAAATTAACGAAGAGCTCTTGCCCAATTGTCTTGATCCCTACTTCTATAGACTTAGACGAGTCGAACCCTTACATCTCAGATATCCTCTCTGACCTCGACGCAGACGTGGCTCAAGCTGAAAAAGAACTATTTACCTTCCAAAAAATTACCTCTAATAACAAAGAGTTTTACTTACTTTTTACGAAGGTGCACCACTTTGATGAACCCACTTATCCAGAAATATTTAAAACACTGAAACACGTCAAAAATGAACTATCAGAATTGGCACACGTAAATGAAATTGCTATTTCAGACTTCAAAAACCCATTTGAGAAATACTCCTTCTTTAAAATATTTAACGTACTTACCTACCTGTTTCATGACACCTCAACCACCGTCCACGTTTACCATAACACTATAATCTATCCTGTCCCTAGCGAAATTCAAAAAATACTGAAAAAAAACCATGACATTCCCATAGCAGGACATATCGGATCCACTAGAATGCTAAATAGAATTAAAGAAAAATATTATTGGAAAAATATGCGTAATGACGTAGAAACTTATATCAAACAATGCAACTCGTGTCAAGCTAACAAAGCGTTACGACACATAAACCATGCTCCTAAGCAAATAAAAACAACTTCTACTAAACCTTTTGAAAGAGTATCCTTCGATGTCGTCTGTCCACTACCAGAAGTAGGCGCTTCCAAACTTAAATATATACTTACTGTTCAGGATGACCTTACAAAATTCTCTGTCGCATACCCCATATCCAATTGGACGGCTGAAGAACCATGCGAATGTCTATTACACTTCATTTCCCTGTTTGGGATACCCAAAATGATCCTCACCGATTAAGGTACTAATTTTACTTCCGATGCTTTTAAGTAAACATGTAACTTCCTTAAAATAAAACAGATATGGTCAACTCCATACCACTCACAAAAACACAGGGCGCTCTAGAAAGGAGTCACTCGACTCTAAAGGAGTACCTTAAATCATATGTAAACGAAAATCAAACTAACTGGCCACAATATGTATATACAGGCATACTAGCTTATAACTCTAATATACACTGTACTTCCAACTATTCTCCCTATTAATTATCTTACGGGCATAAACCATTTATTCCCGACAGTGTCTATAACACTGACTCAACTACTACCTACCTAGATTACGTAAAAATGCTTCAACACCGACTGAAACATTAGGAGATCTAAGGAAAAGTCCAAACCATATTACGATAAGAAAACTAGACCAGTGTCATATAAAGTATGACACATAATAGAGACTATGTATATTTAAGAACCCATTTGCGTTTGAGAATAGCTTTGGCTCCAATATAGAAGGGTCCTTTCAAAGTAGTTAAAAATCTTGGAAATAATACCCTGTCCTTTATTAATATAAATAGGCGCCACGTAAAGTATCACTTTGACGAAGTCAAACTAGCAAATCTAGGAGACGAAATTAGTATTAATTAGATTTATTTATTTTTCAGATTAAGTTTATTTCCTTTCTGTCTTATGGCAAATGAAGATTATGTTAAACCAATAAAAGATAGCCCTGGCATTTACTTCGACTTTGAAAGTCAAATGAAAACTATCAATGGATACCTTGACGTTATAATACCTATTGATATATCTTTTATTAAACCGCACTTAGACAATATATATACTGCTTTTGATACGTCCCGATATTTATGTGAACAAAGCGACGCTTTAGATGACTTAGAGTGTTACAATTTATTAGAACCGCTAACTGTCCGCTACGATGACATTATTAGAGATTTTGAAGCAATCTCTCACCTCTTACCCAATCGTCAGAAACGTTCTGCCTGGTTTGGAGGCATTGGTACTCAGTTTAAACATCTCTTTGGCAACCTAAATGAAGACGACGCAGTTAAATACGACAACGCCATTTCAATGGTACAACAAGACCAAAAAAACATTGCATCACTTATATAACAAAACATTCTGGTAACTCAATCTGTCTTAGAAAATGTCAACAGTACCGTTAACCAAATTAGTAAAAATGAAGAAAGACTAAAAACTGCCATAGATGTCCTTTCAGAAAATGTGTACAACCTATCCTCAAATTCCGACAAACTTTATTTAACATCAGAAATCATTGAAGTCTTCGCTATACTCGAGAGTTCAATTATGACCTTGTTCTTCAAATTAGAAGACATCGTTAATAGCGTAACTCTAAGTAAAAACCATGTATTACACCCATCTCTCATTACACCAACTGAATTGTATAACGAGTTGGTCAATAATAATCACCTTCTCGGTAACTCCAAAGAATTGCCTGTAACATTTGAATTAAGCCACATGAATTCTCTTATTAATAGTTCTAGTATTATAAGCTACTTTATAAATTATAAGATTGAATTTGTTTAAAGGATTCCGTTAATTAACCCTGGAATATTTTATTTATATCATAGTATGCCACGACCTACCCCTTTTGATTCCAAACAACCAGAGACCTTCGCCACTATATTACCTTCGTTTAAATATGTAGCTATAACAAGAGATAAGGCTTTTTACACCATGTGTAACGAACTCAATAACTGTAAAGTTGTGATGAAAAGTGACTTTATTTGTGAAGCATCCATTTTGTATCCTACCGACGCTCACCCATCTTGTGAAAGCGAAATTATATCTAAGATAGTATCTTCTCTTCCAAAACAATGCCAAACTAAGTTTGCATATGGCTTAGTTGACATTTGGCAACCCTTAAGAAGCAATAGATGGATTTATGTACAGTCAGAACCTACAAAACTGTCAGTAGATTGTCCAAACAAAGGGACTCAAGAAATCCCGATCATAGGTACTGGGATATTAAGTCTTCCTATTGATTGTACGGGCTACTAAGAGTACTCGACTCTTACCACGAACTATTGTAAACATGAATATGTTCACAGTTAAATCTAATTTCAACCTTATTAACGAGTCATGTTGTAGCTATGTGGCTTTTAACAGTATTGAACCCAAAGTCCCCTATTCTATTACAAAATATAAATCTAGATAACTTACAAAAAGAAAACAAAATTCAAAATAATCTTATACAAAAGCTAGACAATATAATTGAGAAACCACACATAATAAAACACGGGACACATTATTCTGTAATAAATATATTATTATTTATTATTATTGCAATTACTGTAATTGTTATTATTTTTAAGAAATTTAATATTGTAAAGAAGTTCCTAGTCTGGCATCCCACAGCAGAAGTTACAACTTCAGAACACCATGATTCTCCGATTCCTTTCCCTAAAACAAGAACCCACCTATGACTCCTCATTTATAAACTTCGCGTTTTAAACGCGGAAGTTTAATCTTCTCCGGGGTGCTGTTATACCCCTAATCTCCATACTAGCTCCGCTACCCTAACCCGATGTCAGCTGTCTAGTCAGCATTTTATACTCGACGCTTCCCATCCACCTCGCCGGTCAGTCAGTCCAGTCCGATCTTTTACTCGTGACTTTCTATTTTCAATTTCTAATTAAATTAATTATAGTTCAATAAATTCTTTTTTAAAAAAAAAATATTAGTACAAAAAAAATTATCAAACACACCAATTAAAGTAAGAATATTAGCGCACCTACAGGTAAAACAATAGGTCAATTTATTCAATGCCGTTATTTATTATGTTTATGTACCTAAGTTACTTTTATGACAAATAATCTCCATTTTTATAATTATTTTATAGTCTTTCTTTACAATATAATGAGATATGCATATCTCCAAAGAAGACTTATCTTACACGTCTAGATACCGTGTCCGAAACAGCATCGAAAGTATTGCGAGTCATTTTCCTATTAATTTGTGTGTGAATCAGCAAAAATGACTATCATTTTTACATCTGTGTGCGTAGTTTCGATGTTATCAATCTTAATGTGATTACCCAAAATTGGGGAGTTCTTACTTTTATTCAGTACTACAATTTATTTTCACTTGCTGACCCCCGATAAATGTGAAAGTTTGTATGTCTGAATGGATGTTTGTTACACAATCACGCTTTAACCACTGGATAGATCGGCATAAAACTTGGCATACATATAGGTTAGGTAATGGAATAGCATATAGGCTACTTTCTATCCCTAAAAATTCAAAAGTTCCAGCAGGAACAACTATAACAGAGTTAAACGAACTATTGCTGCACCTATAGCAATTCATTAGTATAACTAATCAATTAATTAATTGGAGTTAATTAAGGAGTTCCACGCCGATAACCGAAATTAGGGCGGGCGAAGCCGCTGGCAAAGTCTAGTTACGTATATTAGAGATAGAACGTAAACCTTTGCTACGAAGGTAGCAATCCGTTGAACATGGCCATGTAATGGATGTTAAAACCTTAAAGTAGGTTCCAAATATTGTATACTGTAGTTCTAAAATATAGATGGATGCACAAAAAAATATCTGTCCTTGTCTTCTATCTTCGCCGTGTACGTTATTCATAGGACCCGCTATGTAACAATAGCTGTGTTTTGTTGACAAGATTTTTTACATAGAAAGCAATCGTATCATGGAGCTATTGAAATCGTTTTGTTCGCCAAATGTCAACAAACAAAATAGCTGTTTCATTTTTAAAGAACATCCACTATTCTACCTCCTGAGCATGTGCAGCCAATGCGTTAAATGTGGACCGTAAGTGCCGCTATATTTAACATAGAGCGCATTAATTTTTGGTCAACAGATAGGTTGAATGCGCGCATAGAGACCATAAAGCATATTCAATGCGTAAATATTTAAAAAAAATCTAAATTTCTTTTGCGAAATGCTATTATTTAAATGTGTACAATTTTCGCAATTACTATTTATTGTGAATTTCATACTTGTTAATGTTCTGTAAGTTACAGTGCAGCCGAAAATGCTAAGAAATTTTGGGTCACAAGTTAAATTTACAAGAACTTACCCCTTTTTGAGTAAGATTGAATGTAGTGTGTATGTGAATGTCTGTATTGTGTTTTTCTGTTCACTATAACTATAAAATATAGAATTAGGTCTAAAAACAACGGCCGCGACCTTTCAACCAAAGATTATATGAGTGACTGGCGCGCGTACGCGCACAGAGTATGCAAAGAATGAACGAGCTCGACCGATCCGAATACCAACTAGATGGTTCATTCTTTCCTAAACATACAGTGTCATTTAATTTTCATATATTCTTAAAAAACCCTCTTAAATTATTAGTTTTTGCTTTTATATTTCTATTATAAGTTAGGGAATCCACCTATATAACACATATTCTGAGAAAATTTCAGGCTTTTGCCTACTTAGAGCTCTTTAAAGATGAGCGTAGGCTTAGCAATAGGGCTCCGTTGGCAACCCTCGGCTAAGGAAACGATAAGGGATTTTATTCAATAAAAACTATAAAGTATTTTAATCTCAATTTACATAGAACGTGTAAAGATTATATAACTTATGATATTTAAAAACTAATCAATCAAAATTACAAGATTTTAGTATAATATTTTATTAGTTTTCAAAAGAAAATTAAACAAAAATCATTATAAGTACATTATATTTGTTTTCTGAAGACCTAATAAGTCTATCGTTGTAATTGAATATTTTTATATTACTGATTGTCGTCTCAGAAAACAACAAACAATGCAAATAACAGTCGTTTTAACTCGTAGTGCTCGTACAAAGTAATTTAATTCATAAAAACGTGTTGCTGTGCGTGCGCCTTTGATTCGCCGCTGTTAGCCGACCAGGTAGGGGGCAATGACAAAACTGGCACATGACAATAAGACAGCCCTTTAATTTTACACACCCAATTGCGCGTGCGTACACCGTCTTTCTAATGAGGTACCTAGTATTAGGTAATTAAAGTTAACATTTTATACAAATAGTCCAAAGTATAACGTTACAGGTCGTTGCAAAGAGAAGATATTTTTTCAAACTATATTTACGTATTTTCAGAAACGGTAATTAATAAATTTCGTAGTTCATAAAATACATGATAAGTACTATTTTTTCTATTGATATTTACATCTATTATGTTTTTTTTTTATCAAGCATTGCAGAAGTCCGGGGTAAAGGTTTATGTTCTATATAGATACAACGTGTCACAGGGGTCATCAATACATAAATACTTTATCAACCTGAAATAGTATTATGTATGTAAGTGACGAAGGTGAAAAATATGTATTGTCGTTTCAGTGTTCGCCTTACTAAACTTGGGATGGGAAATTAAGTTACCTACAGACTTGGCAACACAGATAGAAAAACAATTGTTTGAAAACTTAGTTTGTAACTCATATTAGTGTAAAGCGTAGCGTATGAAAAGCGATATTTTTTCATAAACTCTTTTTTTTTCAATAATTTCTACACTATTTATTGCACAAATCGTCATTTTTATTACTTTACGCAGGAACACAGTGTGCGTCGACGCACAGATTACGTATGATATAGTGTTGACGGCAAACACCTGAAAAGTCAGATACTTGGATCGGCTTGTTTCGTGAGCCTAAACACGGTATCTAATCTCATACTAATATCATCTTAGCGTTGTCTACAATTTTATTGTCTCAAAAGTATAATGGACAGGAAACACGAAAGTCTCTCTTTTGTTGGTGCCAATATGACAGATAAGGAAAAAGTGCCTTTTGACGTTGCCTTGGATAAAACAGGTATTTTTAATACTCTTAAAAGGCCATCGTATCTGAATTTCCACTTTTTACTGATATTTAATTAAGAAAATCCTTATGTGACCCCTTTTAATTCCTTCTTAAACTGCTTTGGCAAAGTAATAATTAAATACTTTTAAGGGTACCTCCGTCCGTCTGTCACCAGGGTTGCGTTCAAAAACGAGTAACTTAAGTAAAAAATGACGTCATCGGGTTCCTAACTCTACCCTATAGTTTTTGAACGGCTAACCGAGTTACATCTGTCAATTTTTAATCAATGTTTCCACTTTTAGGAATTTCGCCCTTGTAGGGGCATTTTTTTTATTTAAAATACCTATGTAAGGCCTATGGAACACTAAAATTTAAATAAAGTTTTAGGCTATTTTTTTGACTTTGAGTGAGAACAAACTAATAATTTCCTTCTTGCTTTTTTGAATTAAGTTTTCATAAACTAGGTGGGAACTTGGTGAAATCTTTTGTTTTGATTATACATATATTTTAATAAAACTTACCATTATTATTAAGTATATTATAATACTATTTATTTATCAGTATGTTAACAATGTTTACCTTTTTGTAGTTGTAACGTTGTGTTTGCATTCTAAACACTTGAATCGCGGTTTATTTTATTGTTAGATTTTATTTTGACAGAAAATAAAATGAAAATAGGAGTATTTCTAAACAGCTAAAATTTACGGCTAAAATCAATATTTTAACACTATTTTAAGGCATTAAGGGTTATTCACTAAAGATTCTAAGAAAAAATTGAACCTTAGTAGTGGAGTGGAAATACTTAAAAACCTTTTATTACTAAAAAACTCCAAATACAAAAGTCATAGAAAAATACTTAAATACGAAAACAAACAACAAAATAATTTACTAATTTTCTTAATACGGAAACATTGCTTTCACCATTTTAATCGAATATGGCCGCCTACTCCGACGAACCCGCGTTGAGTACGGTTCACTTGAGCCAACCCTAGGATAACAACTCTACGCGTTTTTGAACGGATTAGGGTTGGAACTCAGTTAGTTTATGAACGGTTCGAGTCATAACTCTACTCGACTTAGTCGGTTTTTGAACGGCCCCCTGGCTGTATCTCATAAACAGTGACAGTTAGACATTTTGAAATTTTCACAGAAGATGTATTTCTGTTGCTGCTATAACAACAAATACTAAAAAAAAGAATAAAATAAATATTTAAGGGGCTCCCATACAACAAACGTGATTTTTTCGTTCGATTTTGCTCGATATTGCTAACGGCAATACGTAGAAGCTTAAAATATTCACAGAATATTTAGTTATATAGTCACTTTAAAAACAAATAATTAAACTAAGATAAAACAAATATTTAAGGGGGAGCCGGGGCATATACAACAAACGTGATTTTTTTGCCGTTTTTATAGATAATGGTATGGAACACTTAGTGCGCAAGTCCGACTCGCACTTAGCAGATTTTTAGAGGTTTGTACCAGTACTCAAATCATGGTGTCTTAATCCAACACATTGTTACTCAGGTTTCGGTCCCTACAGCTATATGCTGGTGGCACTGTCAGGTGCAGTGATTATTTCATACGCGTTCGTGCTGCACTCAGTGCCCATGATCGTGCCACTTAGCACCTGCGAGCTGCAGACCACAACTGCTCAGCGAGGAGCCCTGGCGGCCACACCAACTGTAGGTAAGTAAGACAGAAGGAACTTCTAGCTTTTGCCAGCGACTCCGCCCGCCATAAATTTGGTTATCTGTGTAGGATTCTTATGTCAATTCCTTAATTAAAGTAATGATGTTTGCTATAGCAAGCTTTAGCTGTGACTATAGTATACATCGTTTAAGCTCAGTTAAACTCTTTTAATCATCAAACTATATTCGTACCAAATTTCATCTAAATCCGTTCAGTGGTTTAAGCGCGACGAGGTCACAGACTGACAGTTATTTTCGCATTTAGGTATAATACCTTTTGGTATCGATTTCTCTCTTTCTAATAGATAACTTGATTGGTGGTATTATGAACAAGATAGAAGATTATAAATAAAACCTGACTATGTAAAGCGAATAACCAGCATAAAAATTGTTACACCTAGAAGAAATCCAAAACACTAATCAATAACCTTACACGTAGAACCTAAGACTGCGTGCCCTTAACTTTGTTTTTTATTTTATTGTGTGACACCAATTACTTATCTCCGATTTAATGCACACAATTTGGCACATTTGTAACACAATAGATCGAAAATCTGTCATAGTTTGCCAAGGAGTTCGCTTGTTGCACTTTCCTGGCGCTGACTCACCTTCGGGTTCGAGGCTCACGCTGGTCGAAGGGCCGACCCCAAACCGCTATATGGGCTGAGAATTCTTCAGAGTCAAGAGACTCCGTCAGAACAAGTTCAATAGCCCGGTGGAGCAGTAATGGCTACAACAGCCAACTGCAGTCAGTCAGAAAAAAAACGAGTTGCACTCCGGGAGTGCCGGCAGAAGTGAAAACCTTTACACACGATTCGCGCTTAACACTCAAATATGTCACAAGACATGTCTTTGACATTGTCAAGAAATAATAATGTTTGTTTATTTACTTTTTTGACGTAGTATATTTGACATCGCAATCTGTCATAGAATTAAAATTCCATATCCAACCTCCCTGTACTACTCATAATCGCGAATACTAAAAATAAAAATTATAATAAGCGTGGCATTACGGTTTCCGTCTTACGAATTTCCACAATTAGGACCCGTGACCTGACGCGAGTTTATCTTTTTTTACCCATACCAAAAACAGTGCACAAGGCCGCTAAAGAAGTTTTCACTTCAACAAAAAAAAAGGGGGGGGGGGACGTTAAGCCATCGAAATATGTAAGCGGTAAGGCGGGTGCCACGAGAAAATACATAACATAGAAAAAATAGTTATTTGCATGTATTGCATTCATATTTGTATTTTACGAAAAGGCAGGAGTGCGGTAGAGAGGCCCGCAGTTTACATGATCTAACTAAGCAAGGTAGTTTCTTCCGGATTGTGAAACGAGCCTACGTCGTCTTTGTCAAATGCGTTCGAGATGTGTAATCTGCTCTCACTCAGTTACGGCTGGTGACATAGGGTCGTGTGAGTCACGTGACCATTTTCAGTCGGCAGAGACTACCAGGCAAAGTATTTTATTTATACCACGGAATAGTTAAGTAGGACGGAATTCTGTAACCCATTCCGTGATTTATACCATGGCTTAGACGATCTCTATCTTGGATCTTTGCTTGGATCTAAATACTCGTAGTTGTATTCGCAGGCCAGTTGTCATGTTTATGTTTATTTTGATTCTGCGACTGCAAAACAATTAAAGCCAAGACCTAAGTTGTTGAATCAGGTATTTATCCTACTTACTTCCTATTTATTTCTTGAGATCTAATTACTGACATTTTCATAGCTGATTTTATTGTGTTTTTATTAAAAGGATCTTATTTTTCACTTTTTAGGTGCAAATTTTGGTGCTTTAATATGGGGCTACTTAGCTGATACTCGAGGAAGAAAGCCAATGCTAGTGGCCTCTCTTCTTCTGTCAGCGGTCGCGAACGCTCTCGGCAGTCTCTCCGTTAACTGGATCATGTTAATGATAATGTTGTTTATCTCCTCTATATTGTTAGTTTATTCCTTCTTCATATAATTCTTAGCACTGGTCAATTTATGTACATAAATTCAGTTGATTATAACGGATGCGAGTTAAATGCTATACGTGGCATTGGTCATGGTGAACATAGATGGCAATTATATTTTACCTAAAATTAAAAACAATGTTCACACTTTTACACATTAGAACGAAACACACATAAATTGCTCTTGCCCGAAACTAAAAAAGACTATTGTCACCAGAAATAACGCCAGCACACGCTGAAAAATATTTATCTAGCAAGCCCGAATATGAACCCATAACCGATTTTTGTGAACGAACGGGCGTCGCAGCAGCGATAGACTATTATTAGTTATACACCTATACATATATCTCCAATATTAATTGTAAATAATTTCCATTCGTAAAGAGTATACTAGATATACTCTTTACGAATGGATATACAAAACTGTAAAAAACCTTGGGACCGCAGAATTAAGCATAAAAATATTTGTTCATGCAAAATCTATAAGTAGATTACGCAATTTACTTCTACTTCCCACTAAAATCGGTTTTGCCTTTTCTATTTTGCTTTCTATTATCTACCCTGCAGATTCAAGTTTTCATCCTGACCTTACAGTGGAGCAGCTCAATAAACTTGAGTGTCTTTAGAATGTATGTTTATTTCATATTTGGACTGCGTAAGTACAGAAACATATCCGAATCCCGCTTTAAGTTTAAGTTGCTCCCAATAAGCCTTCGCCCGAATATTCTACTTTTTCTATTTAACTTCCTGTTACATCTGCTTACAACCGTATATCTGAAAGAACATTGTTATTTCATTGGAACTTACTTCCTCCGCGATTCAACAATTACTGGTCATCTCTCAACCCACAGACATATAATGACTCCTTCACTGTAAAAACGATCACTTTATAGAATGCTTTAACCTTTAGACATCAAACGTGCTCTCAACACATTTAGGAATCATACGATATAATGTTACCCTGTATATAAATAATGTGATCTCTAGTGATCGCCATCAGTTAACAAGCATTTGCATTCGTGAAAACTTGCTAATTTGCCATCTCGCCTCTTGTGTGTCAGAACAGTAGAATACATATGCTTAATTCATAGTTTTCAACTTTTACCTCACGCATTTTCTAGCAATGACATATACTATCATTATACCATTACACAGTGAAAAATAGAAGGTACCCAAATAATTTACTGTTCCATAAAATGTTTATTTATGGTTTTAGTTCGTCAGGTATATTTCCTTTAGCCATGACGATTGTCGGAGAAAGCGTTCCGATGATAAAAAGGAACGTCACCCTGCTCGTGGTCACCAGCATATTTCTACCTTCGCTAGGATATATGGCAGGTAAATATAATTTATAAGTAAATTTAAAAACTAAAGCATTAATTTATATTGTCTTAAAAATGTCAATGTTTCACTTACATGGTTGAAACTAATGACGTTTAAGACGACCGCAAACTAGCGATTTAGCAATTACGCAATTGCATCACAGACAACCGACTAAACTCGACTGTCAGCCACTGGGACTACTACTTGATACTCACTATGACTAACGGGTTAAACCAAGTAGCAAAAGCTTCTGAAATAGGATTCAAGTATTTGTTTGTATCAGTTTTCTGATAACCATAGTATCAGTTCAGTTGGTCCGTGTCCGGGAGTAAACGGTTAAATCCTTACTTAGTTTTGGCCGACATGATTTTATGCGAAATGTCCAGAAATATTTATTTATATGTATATTGTTTGGTGGCAACCTTCAGTGCACGTCCAACTCACACTTAGCCGGTTTTTAATAATATTACTCTTTTCCCCTACAGACGGCAGCAGTGTTATGATTAAATGCCTTTTCTAGTGTTCCGTAGCCAAATAGCATAAATGGAACCGTTATAAATCGTCATGCCTGACTACCCGCCCATCGGCGGGTATGACACAGCCTTATAATTCTACCGAGCTTATAATTCTTATGAAAGCTTACGATGTGACTTTTGTGAACAGCAATACAAAAATGTTATGAGAATTCAGAAAAAAATGTACATTGAACAGTGGATAACCTTTTTTTCACGCGCCCTGTTGTTTGAGGTACCGTTGGATAAGGCTTTAAAAATACATATGAGTTTCTTATAAAACTATTTCTCTGAGATTTAAATTTTTTGAGTTATTGTCTGCCAAAGTTAAAAAATGTGTCTCCCTCTTACTTTTAAGCCGCGTCATCTATAAATCTTAAAAAAAATAAATGATAATAGGTATAATAGGTATATACTTTTTACAAAATCGGTTCATAGGTTTTTTAAATATCCACAATAAGTCTAATTCTACAGAACTCTAACTTAATGCGTGTACAACACGCACTTGGTCGTTTTTTTGGGTTCCGTAGTCAACAAGGAACCCTCATAGTTTCGCTATGTGCGTCTGTCTGTCCGCGCCTTATCTCTGACACCATTAGTAGAAGCTGTAATTTAGCATTGGTATACATATAAATTAGGCCGTCAAAATAGTAAAATAAAATTAAAAATGTTTTTTTTTTAATCTACCCCATGGTGTGGGGTGTCATTAGATAGCTTTAAAAATATTTAGGGTGCAGTGTGAAAACCATTTTTCAAATTTGCGCAGCGATGCAATTGCCCAGTGCTAAATACCAGCTGAATTAGTGTTAGTGTTCTTAGTGTGTGAAAAAAAAACATGGGCATAGCTAAGTAGGCTTTACAACTTAATGAGTAATAGTCGACCAAATTAAAAAAAATAGTCGTAAAAGTAAAAATATCGTACAAAGTCCATTAAAAGATTCTTAGATGAAGTTGGTTCTTTGTAAAACAGGTATCAAATATAAATATATGAACCATGTAACATTATAGAAAAAAAAAGTTTTTAAAAAAGTTAGAAAAATATTCTGAATACTAATACTATACTATACTTACTAAATTTAAGTTAGTCAAAACAATATTAACGTTTGAATTCAGGCGCGGCGCTTGGCGGTACAAACTTAAAAATCTAGTTGCCCCATCGTAAACAGTAACACATACAAGCTTCAATCTTGCAGTGATCATAATGTGTGTGCGTGACCTCTAAATTATAACAACAAATAATAAAAACCGGCCCAGTGTAAGACCGGCCCGAGCCATCTACCATCTTAAATCACCGTTTCAGCGCCATCGAGCTACACAATTTTATGTTTTTATGTTGGACACGATATTAGTTAAGAAATGTCGGGCTTGGTCTCGGCTCTCGGGCTAATTGGGTGGGTGACCGCTTATCAGCACAATTTTGTTTTTGTTTTGTTCGAGTTACCTCCTTTGATCTTTATTTCAGTTCTGGCGATACCAATAATTCCACTAAGATTCTCTATCTCTCTTCCTACTATTGGAATCTATTGGAATTCTTGGCGCACACTGATGCTAATATTCTCCATACCCTGCTTGCTGTCTGCCACATGTGTCCACTTCTTCATGCAGGAGAGTCCCAGATTTGCTTTTGTGAAGGGACAAGAAGACAGAGCTATAAAAATATTAAGGACTATGTATAAGAAGAATAACAGGGGATCTAAGGAGAATTATGAGGTACGCGCCTAGGTTCTATCACATTCATTATGTTGCACGCACTTTCGTTCTGTCACAGTCATAATGAGGTACGTGCCTTGGTTTTTAACCCCCGACGGAAAAACAGGGATGATATAAGTTTAACCGGTATGTGCGTGTGCGTCTGTGTATCTGTTTGTGGCACCATAGCTCTTAAACGGGTTAACCGATTTGAATACGGTTTTTTTTTTTATTTAAAAGAAGGTTTCCTAGCGGTGGTTCTTAAACATGTTTCATCAAAATCCGTTACGCCGTTTCAAAGTTATCAGCTATTTTATATATCATAGATTTAACTGTACTTATCATAACTGAAAATAAGTTTAAAAAATTTGAATTAAAAATTTGAAAAACCCCTAACGCAAAAAAGAAAAGACAACATTTAAAAAGTCAAAAATAATACGTATCGCTGAGCCATGAAACTCAAAAAAAACTTTTACATCTTCACGGTATCGTCCCCTAGAAGAGGTTAACAGGGACTGGGCACACACCTAGCGACTTGCGAGCTTTCCCTATGGGAGTCGTTCTTTCTGGTCGCTTTCTAAAGCTGTCAAAGGAAATTTTTGCCAGTCGTCGTTACCACCACTACGAAAGTCCGATGGTGACTTGGCCCATAGTTTAAAAACGAAAGCCGATCTATGGGTAGTCTCTTTGCCTCTAAATCGAATATGAACGACGAAGACGCTGTACCATGCACCAACTATACCGTGGTGCAGTAAAACCATGCCAGAAATCTCCATAACAGAGCGGGAGGTCCAGCGGGCGTTGCTTTCTCTAGACGTTTATAAGTCGAGTGGGCCAGACGGTATACCAGCAGTGGCGCTTAAATTGTGACCTGAGTTATGTCCTGTACTCACGCGCCTCTTTTCACTTTCCAACCACACTAGGGAATTTCCGTCTTTATGGAAGACTGCAAATGTGCACCCGCTGCCCAAAAAGAGTGATAGATCAGATCCATCGAATTATTGTCCTATTGCTATTACCTCCCTTCTCTCCATGTTGATGGAGCGTGTTATCAAAAGCTCGACTGGTGACCTTCTAGAGTATTTTACACACCGATGGGCACTAACCATTGAGAGTCAGGGGAGGCATTGGCATGTAGCCTGGACATAGCGAAAGCGTTCGATCGGGTCCTGCACCGGGGTCTTCTATAAAAGTTGCCATCTTACGGAGTGCCAGAGGGTTTGTGCAAATGAGTGGCTAGCTTTTTGTCCGGCAGAAGCATACGAGCCGTAGTTGACGGTAAATGGCTCTCTGCTGTCTCCTACGATGTTTTTACTGCATATCAATGACATGTTGGACATAAACAACATACATTGCTATGCCGATGACGGTACTGAAGACGCTTATTACACGGGTCGTGCAAACATCCCTCATTCCGTTGTAGAGGGAAGCGGGGCGAACTTTTGTCTCAAATCGAGACCACTCTGTCCAAGGACGGGATAACTTGGTCCAATTCAATCCTACAAAGACACAAGACTGCGTGTTCAACGCTAAGAAAACCCCATTTACTGCGGTCGCACAATTCCGGAACACTCCCTTCTCCATCTCCAAGAGCATTGGGATCCTTGCTGTTGACATCTCTAGCGATGTCAGTTCCGGGATTATTTGCAAGATAAGGTGAAGCTGGTGTCCAAAATACTTGGTGCACTTAACAGAGCAAAGCAGTACTCCACGTCGGGGCAATGGTTGCTGTTTTACAAGTCGCAAGTTCAGCCCCATATGGAGTACTGCTGTCATCTCTGGGTGGCCACAACCGGATACCAGCTTGGCCCTTTTGACTCGGTTCAACCTCGGGCTGTGAGAATTGTCGACGATCCCAAACTCACTTGCCGTATCGAGCCCTTAAGTCTGAGGAGAGACTTTGCCTTCCTGTGTGTGTTGTGTGTATAATAGGATGTGTTCTAAGGAATTGTTCAAAATTATGCCTACGGCTTCTTTCTACCATCGCATCGCTCGCCATCGGCAGTGAATTCACTGTCACGCTTTAGAACCGAAATGGTCGCGTACAGTGCGGTCTCAGAGAAACTTCCTCCTGCGTACGCTTGGGTTATGGAATGAGCTCCCTGCCAAGGTTTTGTCTAAGGACTACAGTATGGAGTTTTCAAGAAAGAAGTTATTAGATTTTTGAAGGGTCGGCAAGTGATGTCCCTGGTGTTGCAAACGTCCATAGGCTAGGCTTACCATCAGGCGGGCCGTAAGCTTGTTTGCCACCTTAGTGATATATTAAAGAAAAAAATCATAAATAAATACACCCGACTCAAGACAAACACAAACGTTTATCACATAAATGTTTATCCAGTGCGGGAATCAAACCCACACCCTCTGCACAGAAGTCGACCACACTACCAACTAGGCTGCTAGGGAATCCTAGATAGTAGCTAAATAGTACCTTAAACACTGATCATTACCTCGAATTCCATCCCAGCCCTAAGCTCCAGCTTTGAAGCCCTTCGATGGGAGAAGCAGTGTGTAAGAAAGGTCATACACAGGGCCATAAAGTTTCTATAAATGGTAGAGTTTCTACCCAAAATGTTTGTAGTTATATTAACATACTAACTATGGAATATCAGAATTACACAATTATGTACCATGTGTTTCAGGTGAAAGGTCTTCTGATGGATCTTCAGCAAAAACCAAAGAGAGTCGTCAAGGAACAGCTGATCCCTCTTTTCAAAGCACCTTTTCTGAAATACACTATCATAATGACCACGCTTCAGATCTTCGAAATGTTAGTACTCTAATCCAATAGTCGAGAGAGTAAAATGAGAGTCCTTTAATAAACAAACAATGTTTGTTTACTTATTTGTATGTAATTTTATTTTTCGAAAACGATTTTGACAACTTTATTGTTTATTTATTTGTTTATTGTAATATTAATAACAATCATCATCATCATCAATCAGCCTGTAATCGTCAACTAAGAAGCATAGCTGCCTGCATCCAGTAGTTCTAATCTCTGTAGCTCTAATCAGGTTGTCAATCCAACTTGTAGGAGTCTATGCCATCTTCAACTCCGTGGCCTAGAATATGTTTCTTTCCCATCATTTATCGATTCGATATAGATGTCACCATAACCCAGTTAAGCTTGCTAACTATTCGAACTATGTCAGTGACTATGGATCTTTAGTGTAAACACACATAAATGTACACGTCTAAGCGCCACACCAGCCCCCGTCCAGAACCCCCCCAACACCAAGCAGCCAATGGCAGACGACTATCCATGGTGCATCCCCTGACCGTATTGTGTCATTAATTCTCAACTACATAAGTAGTAGATGGATGTCCAGAATTGAGCCCATACCTTTAATTCCAGACATTATCATTAAAACGAACGGCAAGGTAGACTGTATTATTTCTTCGCGGGAATAGTAAAATAAAACACTTCTTCATGTAAAGGTGCTCCATAAGTAGTTCGCGTCTCGACGAACGGTTGATACGTGAGTGGGGAGGGCTCGTGGGGTTTCTCGCGCTGAGGTGCGGGTGTCAGAAGCTCAGGGGTGCGAACACCCCCGGTAAAATAAGAAGGAACGAGCCCCTGTGCTGGGATAAAATAAAAACAATACAAATAAAAGCGAAATAAAAACAAAGTCAAACAAAATAATAACAAAATCAAAAGAAGAAAAATGAAATAAAAACAAATTGAAAAGCGAAATACGTAAGAAGTATAAAATTAGAAAATGGTGTAAATTAAGAGTAGGTACGTTAGGTAAATGGGGTGAGTAAATAATATTATCCACCCACGCTCGGAAAATCTCTCGCGGGAGAGGGCTCCACTCCGGTGGACAGGCGTGTAATGGGGCGATGCCCCTGAGGTGGTTATGGTGGCTGTTATCAGCTCGAGTGAAAAGGCATTTTGACAAACCAGATATAAACTCTGCGAGTGATTCTGTTTTGGTGTCTCTAGCGATGGTGGAGTTGCGGACATAGCGGCCCGCGACGGTTATTACTAGCAGCAACTTATTTTGGACAACTTGGAGCTTACGTTTGCTGGTAGAAGAAAGAAGTCCGTACCAAGTTAGGGCTGCTTAGGTCAGCCTCGAACGGATGTACAATTTGTACAGGCGAATTTTGGTTCTGAGTGGCAAGTCAGAGGAAAGTACTGGCCTTAGCGCCGCCCGTGCTGCGACCGCGCGTGACACACGGTCGAGCATTTTGCGCATACGGAAGGGGCGGTCTATAATGCAACCAAGGTACGTTACGCTGGGTTGCCACTCAATAGTTTGGCCTCGAAACATAAGTTTCGGGGGAAGGAACTTTTGCAGACCGGTTAAAATTGCAGTCGTTTTACTGGCATTAACGGCTATTCTTCACTAGCTATCTAACCGGGCAGTGTGACTAAAAGTTGCTGTATTTTGTTAGCTGCTGTTTTAGCTTTGCGGGAGGACATGTAGCTGCTGTCGTCTGCGAAAAGGGCTAGGAGCAGAGGCGGCTCGCAGTAAGAAGCGCTGGTGCAGCGCACCCCCATAAATAATATTTTATCTACTAAATAAACAATATGTTTATAGATTTTACTTAAAATAATGAATTAGTATGCTTTAATTTCTCATTATGTTGACATAGCATTTTACTAAAAAATTTCACAGTTATCTCAAGATTTAGTATTGCACTGAGAATGTCACTAAGTGGAGCGCTGGCAATTGCGTTCCTATAAAACAAATTGTAATACAGAGACTTAGAGCTAAAATCAACGAATGTGAAAGAGAAAGTTTGACTCAGTCTCACACGTAAAACTGTAAAAAAAAGATCGAATGCAGTTTTGTAAGATTTGTCGAGCATTGGGGTAGGAACTCAACAATTATAGGGCGGTGAAAATGTGTTTAGTTATGACTTTTTAATATTCGAATCACGAACTTGAGGAAATAATGCGTTTATACGCCAAAAGTGGTTACAGTTTGCGCAGTGCAGTAGATTTGTTTGTGGAGATGTTTCCAAATCGGCCAAGACCAGCACGGGATACAATGCTATTACGAAGAAAGCAATGACCCCAAAGGCGCGCCCAAATCTGGACCATATATTAATCTATGATCTGGACAACTTTAACCCTGAGTCACTCCGCAAGAAATTTCTTATGAAATAATTGAATATTTTAATGCAATTCCTTATATTATTTACTACTGGGTTCTGAAAAATGGCGGGGATGCAATTATATTCTCCTTAAAAAGTTTATTCTCAGTGAAACAGTTTATGTGCGTTTGGATAACAATTTCTGTGGGCGGCGTGCGTGCGTGGACGAACGGAGTTAGGAGCTTGTTGAGTCCAGCGTGTTTGCGCCTACCCGTCAAGCGCTTGAAGGTAGCGGTTTCCGCTGTTCCAGCGGTCTTTCGGATATTCTGGTAAGTGTTGTTAATTTATTTCTTAGGCAATTTTGCTTGCAAGGGTTCCTTGTTGGTCGTCGCTTTTCTAAGGGGGGCCCGGAAGGTCCTCCCCTACAGATCCTGCTGCAGCCTTAAACGCGTCGTGGAATGCTGGTGACAGTGAGCTAGCGGAATGCCGCCCCCTTCACCAGCTCCCCCACCGGTTCGCAGTCGTCAGTTTATTCCGCCTCGGACACTGGCGACGAACTTTTTAGGGAAGAGGATCTCCCCTCCCTATCCACTTTGCTTTCTTCTATTTAGGACACCCCGCCCCACCAGAAACAAAAATCGCCGTCTTCCAACGAGGCTACCCAAGCCTCAATCAAAACCCCAATCTCAGCGCCTTTTAATGCAAACCTGCTGTCAATTCCGCTGCCGCATAGGGATCGAATCCGTATCCGATCCGTAGGAGGGAGGTGAGACCCTTCTCACTCAGCCCAGCCAAGGACCCCGCTGAACGTGCCCGCCAGGTCACAAGGGAGGTCGTGAGCGACCAACAAAAATCCCTAGCCGCACATACCGCCACAGTAGAGCAAAGTCAGCAGATAAGGAAGGTATGGAAGTATACGAGGCTAGTCCTCCACAACCAGTTATACCTGGCCCTTTGGCGTCAGCGAGCGGACGCTTGTGCGCGCAGGCAATAATTAACCCGGCGCAACCCCCGCCCCAGAAAGCAGAAGCGCAGCCCTCAACTAGCGCAAATTGCTCCCCCGTTGCCTCGTCCCAAAGCCCAACGTGCAACTAATTTACCGCCCCCTCAACCCACACCCTTCAAAATATTGCTCCTCAAGAGTATGACTTGTCCATAGGTGCGAACTTAATGCCCCCCGCCAACGCCCCCACCAAAAAATCCCAAGCTCTCAAGAAGAGGAGGAGAGCCAGGAAAAAAATACTTCAATCACAAAATCCACTGATACAGACGAATACTTTACCGGTAGTACCGGACCCGCCGTCACTCGTACCAACCATATATATTTCCCCTCCACAATTTGCAGACCCCCCACGGCCCAAAATTCCACAGATACCTAATGCAATGCAGCCCCGTGCTGCTGCCACTCAACCACGCAACCCTCTTACGCAACCAACACTCACAGGGCCCAACCCACATCCCACCTGGTGCCCTTAATATAGCTAACGCTGCCATGGCAGCATTTAACTCGGCCAGAGAAGCAATAGCAGCTGGCCATAACCCGTTGCTAGTGTTATTCAACGGCTTAGCACAACCACCACAATTCTCACGTGAGAATTTAATGGGGCCTCATCGGAGCCTTAAATTGAGAATTGTATACTGGAACCCTGGGGGCATACAAAGCAAGAGAGTCGCCCTCAGAACGTTAGTTCAGGAACACGGCGTCCACATTTTGCTACTGGGCGAAACGACACTCCGAGGTGAGAATTATGGCTATCCGCACGCTACAAGATATTAATAAAATTAATTAGTCAGTATAATACATTCATTTATTATAGCAAATTAGGCAATCGAGTAAAGCTCTTAATTATAGCAAGATTATTTACTACATTATATATTTCTGCTATAATAACGTTACGTATTTACTACATTATCATTACGCTTCAGTACACCCAAAATACATCTGCGCGGGTAACAATAATAAAGTGTGGCAGTATGTACATTTAATTAATTTTTACTTATTTAATTTATCCTCGTGGGAGCAATGCAAAAAAGGTAGTAATAAAAATATTTTTAAATGCACTCGTAATTACTATATTTGGGTCCCAACATAGTTAGTGGCTAAATACATAAATCTATTAAAGCTAAATATAGCTAAGTATAGATATTTAGATATGCTTTGGGGTGAATATTATGTAGAAGTATTTTGTTTTTGTTTTTACATGTTTACCTACATATGTGTATATAAAACCAATAATTTTATAAATAAATTAGTTCAAATAGAATTTCTCTATAGTCAATTTCAGATTTTCATAATGCGCGCGTATATATTTGTTTATATTGAGGAAGTCAGATATATAAATATATTTCTTGGTAGGTGGTCACAAGAAAATAATATTTATGCCGCATTTACTGATGCAAATATATATAATTATAAGTATAGATATACATACACTATTATTGTGTCTTACATTTATTACTATATTTTAATATTTTATAATTCTACTTTGGATATAGAACTATATAAAAATGGATAATGACGTAATTTCAGTTTATTTTCAAAACTGCAGAGGTCTTAGAACCAAATTACACGTACTGTACACAAATATACTATTACACAACTATGATGTTATTATTCTGACTGAAACTTGGTTGCATAATAATATTAATAACAGCGAATTCATAGATGCACGGTATCGTGTGTTAAGATGTGATGGGAATCGCGAACATAGTGCGCGGAAGGACGGCGGCGGTGTGCTGGTGGCGGTGCGGCGCGAGCTGTCGGTCGGTCCGCGCAACATCGCACCTGGCTCGCCGCCGCCCCCCTCTCCCTTCATTGAACACCTGTTATTAGAGATAAGAATGCGCAATTACTGCTGCGTCATTAGCGCGGCTTATATCCCACCTAACTTAAGTCCCGAGGTTTATGAATCACTAGATAACTATCTTTCCTTTATTTATTATCATCGGACGTGAAAAACGTAATTGTAGTAGGAGACTACAATCTACCTACAATCGAGTGGCTTGAATGTGATACATATTTAGAGCCAGCCCCTTGCGCCACTTACAGTGTTTCATTGGAAAGGTACTTCATTAATTTTTTATCACTACTAAATTGTTTACAGATTAAAAGGTTCAAAAATAAAAATAATCGTTTACTGGATGTTTTTATTACTGATATAAAATATTGTGACGCAACGCTTGCGCCGATTTCCCTTGTGTCTGTAGACGAGCACCACCCACCCTTTTATATACTTCTACCTGTTAGTAAAATCCTTTAGCCTATTCAGAATAAATCACGAATAATATATAATTTTAAAAAGGCTACTCATTGATTAACACAGAACTAAATAACAATAATTGGGACATGCTTTTCCAGAAAAAATCTGCCGAAGATGCTGTAACAGTTTTATATCAAGTAATTTTCTCTCTAATTAAAAAGCACATCCCCACCAAAATTACAAAGAGTTCTAACTATCCCCAATGGTTCTCTCCTGCCCTTATACATATTTTTAAAAATAAAAGTAAAAGTTGGATTAAATGGAAAAATTCTAAAACTAAATCCGAATTTAATTTATTTTGCATTTACAGGGAGAGATTTAAAAGGCTGTCTAAAAAATGTTATAAGGAATACATGTCCAACGTTGAAGAAAGTATATGTGACAATATTAAATACTTCTGGACATATATCAAAAACCGTAAAAATGAAAACAACATACCAGATTGTGTCTTTTATAAAAATATTACTGCTAATTATCCTATTGACATATGTAACCTTTTCTCTAATTTTTTTTAATCAATTTTTGAACCCTCTAATGTAAGTGACGATTTAGACATAAATGATATAAGTGATACTAATTATGCTTCTGACCTAAATATTAGTAGTATAACAATTACAAGAGATGCAATACTCAAAGAACTACGTATCCTTGATACATATAAGGGGGCAGGTACCGACGGAAAACCCCCAATATTTTTTAGGGGTACTGCTTCAGCACTCTGTCAGCCTTTACATTATATCTTCAACCTCTGCTTACAAAAAGGAGTATTTCCATCCATTTAGAAAGCTGCGCGTATCGTGCCGGTTCACAAAGACGGCTCTAAGAATGGCGTAGAAAAGTATCGTGGCTTATCAATATTGTCCTGTCTGTCGAAGCTTTTTGAAAGATTAGTTCATAACATCATCTACCCTCTGTTACACAGTAAAATAATTGAGCAACAACATGGTTTTGTAAAGCGCCGCTTTATAACTACAAATTTATTAGTATACATTACTTACCTCTTTGAAGGCCTAGAATCCTTAGTGTCGAAATTTCCAGCGATGTTCAGTTCCGAGATCATTTACAAGATAAGGTGAAGCTGGCATCCAAAAAACTTGGTGTACTCAACAGAGCGAAGCAGTGCTTCACGTCGGGGCAAAGGATGTTACTTTACAAGTCGCAAGTTCGGCCCCATATGGAGTACTGCTGCCATCTCTGGGCAGGTGCACCCGGATACCAGCTTGGCCCTTTTGACTCGGTTCAACGACGGGCTGTGAGAATTGTCGACGATTCTAAACTCACTTGCGGTATCGAGTCCTTAAGTCTGAGGAGAGACTTTGCCGCACTGTGTGTGTTCTACCGCTTGTACAATGGGTTGTGTTCTGAGGAATTGTTCGAAATGATGCCCACGGCTACTTTCTATCAACGCACCGCTCGCCATCGGTAGGGAATTCATTCTCACACTTTAGAACCTAAATGGTCGCGTACAGTGCGGTTTCAGAGAAACTTCCTCCCGCGAACGCTTAAGTTGTGGAATGAGCTCCCTGCCAAGGTTTTCTGCAAGGACTACAGTATGGAGTTCTTCAAGAAAGAAGCTATTAGATTTCTGAAGGGTCGGCAACGCGTAAGTGATACCCCTGGTGTTGCAAGCGTTCATAGGCTACGGTGACCGCTTACCATCAGGCGGACCGTAAGCTTGTTTGCCATCTTAGTGTTACAAAAAAAAAAAAAAAAAGCAAACAGACTGTATATATACTGACTTTCAGAAAGCCTTCGACAGAGTGGACCACAAAATATTATTAGAAAAGCTAGCTTTTAACGGTATTCGCGGTAATTTGTGGCGGTGGTTTAAATCATACATATCGAACCGTGCACAGAAAGTCGTAATCAACGGCTATGAGTCTGAATTTGTTTCTGTAACTTCTGGTGTTCCCCAAGGTTCAATCCTTGGTCCTCTTTTATTTGTACTCTTCATCAATGACATACATAACTGCTTTAAATTCTGTAACTACTAGCTTTACGCCGATGACCTAAAAATTTTTCATACCATAGATAATTTTGAAGACCACAATAGATTTCAACAGGACTTAGACCGATTCTCAAACTATTGCACTATTAATAAATTAAATCTAAGTTTAAACAAATGCAAGTAAATTACTTTTGCAAAAAAGAAAAAAAATTGTAGCCATGTTTATGAACGATGTGGTGTAAGTCTTACTTCGGTTCAATCTATTAAAGACCTCGGAGTCACGTTGGATAGCAAACTACATCTTGACACTCACATACAAAATATAGTCAATAAGGCTTACAAACTATATGGTTTTGTTTATCGATCTAGCATTAACTTCAG
This sequence comes from Apoda limacodes, assembly GCA_946406115.1. Classification (NCBI taxonomy): domain Eukaryota; kingdom Metazoa; phylum Arthropoda; class Insecta; order Lepidoptera; family Limacodidae; genus Apoda; species Apoda limacodes. Next base: position 4,691,943 of record OX291554.1, read on the forward strand.
TAAACCTCCTACTTTTCTTTACATTTATAAGTCCTTCATTCGTTCTCAAATTGAATATGAAGTGCCCATATGAATCCATATTATAATAAATATAAGGATTCACTTGAATCAGTACGAAAAAAATATTTACGTCGCTTATTAATGCTTAAGATGTCGTTTGTCTTATGAACAACTTCTCGAAAAATACAATCTCCTTAATCTAACAAATAGGCGCCTGCAACTTCAAACCATGTTGTTGTACGATCTTTGTAACAACAAATACGACTGCATACCACTTATTGACAAGCTGTACTTTAAAATTCCTTTGAGGACACAAAGTCGCAAAGAACATAAGTTTTTTACTATTGCGTCCTGCCGAACTAACGCTGGCGAGCGTTTGCCTTTGCAGCGTCTCACTAACACCTACAATTCTTATTTTAATTCATTAGACATCATTTGTACCCGCGTAGGAAAATTTAAGAAACTGATGCTAGACACCCTAAAACAAACCTAATCCTTAAACGCCCTATTCTCTCTTTTTTCTGTTATTCGGTTGATGATTTTTTTTTCTCCCTTTTT